>CM049587.1:27463414-27675914 GCA_027123335.1 Amphiprion clarkii
TTTTTTTTGCGCCAAAATTCATGATGGTTTTTTTTTCAAAGAAAACCTTTCTGGAGTGTTTTTCACGCCCTCCTTTACATTATTTCATCATATGGCACGTTTTTACAACATGTTTGAAAAATCGCATTTTTTTTCGACATAGTATAGTAAGGCGTTTTTTTTGCGCCAAAATTCATGATGGTTTTTTTTTCAAAGAAAACCTTTCTGGAGTGTTTTTCACGGCCTCCTTTACATTATTTCATCATATGGCACGTTTTTACAACATGTTTGAAAAATCGCATTTTTTTTCGACATAGTATAGTAAGGCGTTTTTTTTGCGCCAAAATTCATGATGGTTTTTTTTTCAAAGAAAACCTTTCTGGAGTGTTTTTCACGGCCTCCTTTACATTATTTCATCATATGGCACGTTTTTACAACATGTTTGAAAAATGGCATTTTTTTTCGACATAGTATAGTAAGGCGTTTTTTTTGCGCCAAAATTCATGATGGTTTTTTTTTCAAAGAAAACCTTTCTGGAGTGTTTTTCACGGCCTCCTTTACATTATTTCATCATATGGCACGTTTTTACAACATGTTTGAAAAATCGCATTTTTTTTCGACATAGTATAGTAAGGCGTTTTTTTTGCGCCAAAATTCATGATGGTTTTTTTTTCAAAGAAAACCTTTCTGGAGTGTTTTTCACGCCCTCCTTTACATTATTTCATCATATGGCACGTTTTTACAACATGTTTGAAAAATGGCATTTTTTTTCGACATAGTATAGTAAGGCGTTTTTTTTGCGCCAAAATTCATGATGGTTTTTTTTTCAAAGAAAACCTTTCTGGAGTGTTTTTCACGGCCTCCTTTACATTATTTCATCATATGGCACGTTTTTACAACATGTTTGAAAAATCGCATTTTTTTTCGACATAGTATAGTAAGGCGTTTTTTTTGCGCCAAAATTCATGATGGTTTTTTTTTCAAAGAAAACCTTTCTGGAGTGTTTTTCACGCCCTCCTTTACATTATTTCATCATATGGCACGTTTTTACAACATGTTTGAAAAATGGCATTTTTTTTCGACATAGTATAGTAAGGCGTTTTTTTTGCGCCAAAATTCATGATGTTTTTTTTTCAAAGAAAACCTTTCTGGAGTGTTTTTCACGGCCTCCTTTACATTATTTCATCATATGGCACGTTTTTACAACATGTTTGAAAAATCGCATTTTTTTTCGACATAGTATAGTAAGGCGTTTTTTTTGCGCCAAAATTCATGATGTTTTTTTTTCAAAGAAAACCTTTCTGGAGTGTTTTTCACGGCCTCCTTTACATTATTTCATCATATGGCATGTTTTTACAACATGTTTGAAAAATGGCATTTTTTTTCGACATAGTATAGTAAGGCGTTTTTTTTGCGCCAAAATTCATGATGGTTTTTTTTTCAAAGAAAACCTTTCTGGAGTGTTTTTCACGGCCTCCTTTACATTATTTCATCATATGGCACGTTTTTACAACATGTTTGAAAAATCGCATTTTTTTTCGACATAGTATAGTAAGGCGTTTTTTTTGCGCCAAAATTCATGATGGTGTTTTTTTCAAAGAAAACCTTTCTGGAGTGTTTTTCACGGCCTCCTTTACATTATTTCATCATATGGCACGTTTTTACAACATGTTTGAAAAATCGCATTTTTTTTCGACATAGTATAGTAAGGCGTTTTTTTTGTGCCAAAATTCATGATGTTTTTTTTTCAAAGAAAACCTTTCTGGAGTGTTTTTCACGGCCTCCTTTACATTATTTCATCATATGGCACGTTTTTACAACATGTTTGAAAAATCGCATTTTTTTTCGACATAGTATAGTAAGGCGTTTTTTTTTGCGCCAAAATTCATGATGGTTTTTTTTTCAAAGAAAACCTTTCTGGAGTGTTTTTCACAGCCTCCTATGCATTATTTCATCATATGGCACGTTTTTACAACATGTTTGAAAAATCGCATTTTTTTTCGACATAGTATAGTAAGGCGTTGTTTTTCCGTAGAAAAAAATGCCATTTTTCAAACATGTTATAAAAACGTGCCATATGATGAAATAATGTAAAGGAGGCCGTGAAAAAGTATGTCGTCCAAAATATGACAAAAACATCATAGTTTAGTATGTCGTCCAAAATTTCTTGGTCGTGGTCTTTCTGGTCCTGCTCCACCTTCATCAACTACGTTTTCCTTGGAAGAGGCCCTCAGATGCTTCAATCTCTGACAACTAATATTTTCAGCTGAACTAAAGACAGACTTTGTGATTTTTCTGCTCACATGTTGTGTTGTTGTAAACTTCCTCTTTCAAATAAATATCCTCCTAACCCCCTGGAAACCAGCGTTTGTCCTGTTTTTGTGTTGCTCCTCTGCGACCCTCGACAGCCGGGTCCTAATGTTTTTGGAGCAACACACCATACTATGACGTTTTTACAATGATGGTTCTGCTATGGAACCAGTTTGACATGTTCAGGTGTTCTTTGTGTGAAAACTCAGAGATTTCAGGGATCAGAAGGTGGTTTTCAACTTTCTTTGTTAACTTTCTGCTTCAACTTTAAACTAAATTTCCTTCACTAACCCCGCCCTCTGGACTTCCAGGAGGCTGTGTTCCTATTGGCTGTCCAGGTGGCTGCTTGGTGTTATCAGGAACACCTGAGCAGCTTGGTGTTATCAGGAACACCTGAGCAGCTCAGTGTCTTCCTGCTTTGTTTAGCTGCAGACAAACATTTCCTCTGTTTCTCTTCACCACTGAACTGGGTTTGGCTCCGTTGCTTTAGTTTGTTCTTTAGGCGTTGGCTTGCAGCTTCCACCAGTAAAATCGTCTTTAATGTGTTTCTTGGTGTGTTTTAGGGCTTTGTACTGGATAGTTGTCTTGGTAAATGTGGTTCTTTAGCCACAATTAGCACATGGTTCTAATGTGTGCAGTGATTAGTGGATTTGCTGCAGCTGAGTTGTGTCTTTACCTTGGCTGTAGTGAGTCTTCAGAGGTTTCTGGTCAGACACATTCTGTATTCTTGTTTGTGAACCAGCGTTGGTTGTCCAGAAGGTAAGAGTTCCTGTCCTGATTCTCTGTTCTCAGAGGTTCTCTGGTAGGCTGCAGGAGACTTTAGCGTTTGGGTTGTGCTAGTTTGGTTTTTGTACGGTTTCATTTGGACGACTATCTTGAGGCCCCTCCATGTGGTTTAGTGAGGTTTTCTGGAACAGTTCTACAAAGCAACCTGCAGCAGAAGAGACTTTGAGAGTTTTTAGGAAGTTCTGGAGAGCAGACTTTAGAGCAGCAGAAACATTTGTCAGCAGTTTGAGCAGGAGAAGGTGAGCTTCAGAGTAGAAATGAGACGGAAACCTTCTTGACCCGTGTGGTGAGGTCCTGTACCAAGAGTTTGAGCAGGTTGTGAAGAGTCTGTAGTTCTTTGGTCTGAAAGCACAAGAAGAGTCGACTCATTAAAGGAGAAAACAGGAGATATTGTTGGTTCTTCTGTCGCTCTGCAGTTTCCTTAGACTGAATATCAAGTTTATATTTTAAATGATTTCCCATGTGATCCCAAGAAGACTTCAATAAACTCCCTCCATCCCCTGAACACGACACATTTTATTACCATGTTAAATCTTTTTTTTTTAAATATATTTTTGAGTTTTAATCATAATTTTAATCATAGTTTTTTCTCTTTGCTTGTTTAGTTTTGTCATCTGTGTAAAAGGTGCTAAACAAATAAAGCTGAATTGATGAACTGAATAATTGACTAATTCATGATTGTGACAACAGAAGTATTTTCATTGTGATTTAAGGGTTTGTTTCGTTGTTAAGGTTGGGGTTAAAGTCTTGACAGAAAATAATATTCAAGAAATAAACTACATTAAAAAAACAATTAAATCAAAGGATAAAAGCATTTAAAACAAAATGTCTAAAAAGAAAATTAAACATGAAATACAATTAAATTATATTAAACATGCAAAATATTTAATTTGATAATTAAATAAAAGATACAAAACATGCAATTATGAAATTAAACAAAGTTTTGTAAACAAAAATATTAAACATTAAAGATGAAATATTTTAGATAATTAAATGTTTTAAAAAATACAAAACATTTAATTACATTATCAAACCTTTAAAAAGACTAAACATTTAATTAAAAAAAATAAATGTTTAGTTAGAAAATTTAATCTGAAAGACAATAAAACTTTAAATAGGAATTAAACTGAAAATACAACGAAGCATTTAAAAAGAAAATTAAACATTAAAAGGTGGGAAAACATTTAAAAAGAAAAACCTTAAAGATTTGATCGAAAAATTAAACATTTGGAAAGAAAAGGAAATTTTTCAAACAAGCCGATAAAACATTTGAAAAAACAACAAACATTGAAAAGACAAAACATTTGGAAATCAAATCAGACATTAGAAAAGAATAAAAGGTGAGAAAAGAGCAAAACTAAACATTTAAGAAGAATCAAACTAAAGACAAAACATTTGAAAAGACACTAGTTAAACTTTAGAAGATCAAATTTAACAGAAGAGGCAATAAAATGATCAAAAAGAGCAAAAACAGATAAAGGTCTTACAGCGTTTTCTAGTCTGAAATGAAAACATCAAGTTGTTTCTTCAAACATTTCCTCTTTCTATGTTCTTGGTTTGATTGTGGATAGATTTACTAAGAACTCATTTCAGAAAACTGCTTTCCAGATAAAGTCTACTAGTAGTTGAAGGCATTTATCAAACTAATGTTACCTTCTGATCTCCACAAACTTTACTGTTCAGTGAAGAGAATCAAAGTTTGTTGAGGATTTCTAAAAAACCCACAGGTGAAGGTCTGAGAAGAACTCAGATGGATGATCTAAATGTGAAATCAAGACTCATGGTCACAAGTTTTAAGGCTTCTGTTCACCAGAAAGTTCAAACTAACAGAGAAGTACTGAGAAACTTTTAAGAATTCAGTCCTCAGACTGTCTGAAGGTTCAAACTAACAGAGATCTACCCAGGAACTTAGAAGATTTCAATCCTCAGACTGTCTGAAGGTTCAAACTAACAGAGAACTACTCAGGAACTTAGAAAATTTCAGCCCTCAGACTGTCTGAAGGTTCAAACTAACAGAGAACTACTGTGGGACTTAGAAAATTTCAGCCCTCAGACTGTGTGAAAGCTCAGGTCCTGAGGACTCGGGAGGTGTGGAGGCTTTGGAAAGTCTTGGAACTGAGGGTTCCACCCTCCAGCACAAAGGCTGAAGTCCCACCTCCTGAGAAAAACGGTCGAGTCGAGACTTGAGTTAAAAAAAAACTCGAAATCGACAAAAAATAGATGATAAATGCGCAAAAAAAACTAAAATTAGTATCTGAGCGAGTAGCTCAGGAGGATAAGAGGATAGACTACAGAGTGGAGGGTTGCAGGTTCAAGACCAGCGACGGGCAGTTTTCTTTCTTTGTCTTTGTCAGGATTTTCAAAAAATTTAAGAAGGGTCTGGTCTTGAACCAGCGACCTGCAGCTCCATAGGCAAATCCTTAACTCACTGAGCTACAGATCATATAAAAAGAAATAAATTCGTCGTCCCTTTGACATCGTAGTTTCCAAGTGACCACATGGGTGGAGCCAAGGCAGAGTCTGGGTGGAGTCAGGGCGGAGAGTAGGCGGGGAGGTGGGTGGCGGCCTCCCCCCTCTACTCCCCGCCTCCCCCCACCGCCCACCACACCTTCCCCCGCCTGACGAGTTCTTCGAGTCTCCACGAGTTCTTCGAGTCTCCACGAGTTCTTCGAGTCTCCACGAGTTCTTCGAGTCTCCATGGGTTTTCCCGAGTTTCTGGAGTTTCCACCAGGTCGGAGGCAGAACAACTTGTCATGAAGAGGTGTTGAAGTCGGCCAGGATGGACTGACTTTTTACAGCGACTTGAAGGAAGACGACTAGAAGAGCAGGTCTTTAACCACCATCCATAAAATCCATGGAGTCGCTCCAGAGAAATGAAGGGACGTCAACTTTTATCAACCTCCATCCAGATGTTCAACTTCATATCTTTACTTGGAGATTTTTAGCACCACAAACCTTTAGAATCACACTTTATTATCATTTATTAGGACTTTAATGGAATCCACCAGCAGATTTACTTTTTGTTGACAAACTTTATTCTTGTCGTCGTGGGACTGCAGTATTTAAAACTCTTCCTTCTATTTGACCTCATGTTTATTAGTTTTAGTGGAGAAAGTTATTTTAATTGTCCATTAGTCTCTTAAAAACCAAATAATAAATTGGATTAGTCAAGAGGTTTAAATTTCTTACTTTGTCATATTTTAAATATGACAAAAAAATATAACAATAAAGCATCTTGAGACAATTTGACCTGTAATTGGCGTTATATAAATAAAACTGAATTTAAACTGTATGTATCTTGTAATGTTGGAGTAATTCAGCCATATATGTTGGAAAACACATTTTCTTTGTCCATTAATCTGTTGATTGTTTTCTCCACTAATTAATTTCTTGTTTTGCTTTATAAAATGTCAAACCCAAATATATTCAGTTTACTGTCATAAAAACCAAAAAGATTTACATTCATGATGCAGGAATCAGGCAGTTTTTCACTTTTTATCTTAGTTTAGTCAGAAAGATAGTTGATAATGTGTGAATTGTTGCAGCTTGTGAGCCGTAAAAGGTTTTAATCTTTGGGGCCGAGTGTCAGAAAACATTTAGAAACCAACATCAACAAAACACTCAACAAAGATTTGAACATCATTAAAGGGAAATCCAACTTTTGCATGACAATGTCTAATTAAAGGACATTTATTTCCAACGTAAATGTGTGATATTCATCCTCTGGAGCTTTCTCTTCACATCGTCTTCCACCTGGACTGGTTTGGTCGGGAGCATGTGCAACAAACATTTGAAAAACTGCACTTTAACATCAATGGATGACACTGAAGTTTAATCTCTACATAAATGAGACTGAGTCTGGATGTGCTGCTCTGTCATTAACTCCTAAGTTTAGGGAAAGTTCAAACAAAAGAGGACAGTTCAGATCAGACTTGAGAATGAGCTTATTTTGAACAAACATCTCAGACTTTCTGAGCTTCAGCACCTCTAGCAAGATATTTTAACAACAAGCAACTCAAGAGATCCAGAAGTTGGAGAGAGTTAGCTTTAGCTGAGCCAAAGAACATGTGGGACGCTAACCTAGCAAACATTTCAGACTTTTCTCTGAGAAATAATTTACTATTTAATGACAGAGCTACACATCTTAACTCAGTCTCATTAAAACAGACTCTAATTCAGTGTCATCCATCCATATTAAAGTGCAGTTACCCAAAATGTTTGTTGCATGAGCTCCAACAAAACCTGTCCAGGTAGAAGGCCACTTTGACAATCATGAATTTTGGCGCAAAAAAATGCGATTTTTCAAACATGGTGCAAAAACGTGCCATATGATGAAATAATGTAAAGGACGCCGTGAAAAACACTCTAAAAAGGTTTTCTTTGAAAAAACATCATCATGAATTTTGGCACAAACAAACGCCATAGTTAACTATGACATTTCTGTCACATTTTGGACGACATACTAAACTATGACGTTATATCATTGACCATGAACATCCAATCAGTTTTATCTAAATTTGAATCCATTCTGTGATGATATTCAAGAGATTTTCAGTTCGTGAGAATGAGACACACAAGGGAAAAACTAAATGCTGTTTTGGAGGCGTAGAACTCTTGTGTGATTGGACTATTGACAGGAAGTGAAATCCAGCAGATGTAACTGCAACATTTTATTGGTTCAACGCACACACATTAAAACTCTGTGACAGCTTCAAACTGTAAGTGACACAATGCACAAAATGGCACCAATGACGAACGAGTCGACCGGACGAACACGAAGCAAAGAGAAAGAACTGTAGAAGTATTCAGTGCTGATCTGCCGACATTCTCCGGAGGTTCCGGGAATGTTCCCAACAGTCGCACCCAAGTGCGTTTCTCAGACGAGTCCTCCGAGTCCTCGAGACGACGCCAACATCGAGGCGTCGCCGAGTTCGGCTTCTGGCTCAGAAAACGATGATTCACATTTACAACAACTTTAAAAAACAAAACCTCTAAAGCAACATTTCCACAAGAAGTACTCAGTAATGACGAGTAGAAACGGAGTATTAAGCAGTAGTATTATGTACAGTACGTCTGATATCTAACAGCGAACGTTTCAGATCGAGAGGCGACAAATCCGAAGTCCGAACCAGCGACGGTCTGACACAGAAAAGTTAAAGGCCACAGAGTCCAGCAGCCTTTTACACACATTCAACGGTTTACTTTCAGTTTGTAGAGAGGGAAACAGGAAGTCACCAAAACACACTCAACAGGCTACTTCAGAATAAAAGCTTCAGGTGCTGTTTGCAGTTTAGCATCATGTGGAGAAAACAGTACGAAGAATCGTTAGTATTTTTAATAGTTCGATATGTTTTAATTGAAGTTTGATGAAAGAATGTAAACAGTTCATTAGTTTATCTCAGGAGTTCTTTTTATTCAACTCTGCTAAACCCGTTACTGAAGATATTATGAATAAATGTAGGTTTCTGTACCAAAATAAACAGAAATTATAGGATAATTAGCAAAATTGGATATTTATGTTGACAAAAAAACTTGTTTGCAAATAAAAATGTGTAAAAACCAGGATTAGCTCCTCCAACTGTAAACTATAAAGTAAATGTATTCTTAAAAAATTGACAACTGAATATTTCATATTTTTATGGATTTTTTTTCTTTTTTCTCAAATTTTTCTAAACATTTAGTCTTTTAATGAAATCTGCAGTTTGAGTTGTTTCACCAGATATTAGAATCACTAAAATAACTTAAATCGTTTAGAAATTAGTTCAAAACTCACATTTGTACCACATTTTAATGACAACGATGTAACATTTGAATCTACTTGTGCTGATATTCTAACATGAATGTAATTAACGCTCCCTAAAATTATAATGTTATTAAAAAGTAATTCCGATGTTTATTTACATGTTTTTTCTTTTTTTTGGTTAAATGTTATTGTTGCTGCTTCTGTCAGATAAAATGACGTACCGATGATTTTATACGTTTAAGTAAATTTAAATTCAAATTAGCAACGTTTGATTATCTTTGAAATTAATTAAATTAGAAATAATAAAAGTGTTAAACTGGTTAAAACTGGCAGTGAAGTTCAGAGAGAGTTGGAGCTTTTATTGTGAAGGCATTTGGCCGCAACTCTTATTTTGGCGACACCCTGACTTCCTTAACTGAGTGTGAAACTTTGAGAGTCTTTGTTTGATCAGAAGTGTGGAGGTTTTTTGTGTCCTTCAGTAGAAAGAAGCGAATGAAAGTTGATCCGATCCGAAGGGACGAGCGGCGGCCAGCAGGGGGCGCCGAGAACCAGAGCACGAGTTTTTATTCCAACACGGAAAAGATCCACGAACTCTGGGAGATTTAATTCACATATTTAGAATCAGAAATATTGTTTTTAGAGTTTTCAGATCTGAGATGTAGTTTAAACTAATTTATATTTAGAAAGAAATGTTATAAATGTTGAGCTTCCAGATGAAAATCAAACAAATTTACTGTAAGAAAAGTAGATTTGTAGTAAAAATGTGACGTTTTTGTTGCTGTTTATAATTAGAAATCCAAAGTAGTTTAGTTTAAACTTTGATTTATTTAAAAACTGATGTTGAATTTGTTCCACCAAACCTCAGTTTATATCAATATACAAAAAGTTTAGAAATTAAACCAAAAATTTTCTAGTTTTGTAGACAAACTATACAAATTAAAATTCTAAATGTTGTGATTTTAAGTCTTAATAGAAGAATTTTACATAATTAATGATCATTTTTAGGTAAATTAGAAATTCCAGTGGTTATATTTAAACAATGATTTGAGTTGAATGAGAATTTTAGCTGTTTAAAGTTCATCATTTTAGCTGAAATTTCAAAAATGTCAAAGTTTTCTTCTTCCTAAATATGAGTTGATAAGTTTAACCTTCGTGTCGTCCTGCGGGTCAAATTGACCGATTTTAAAGTTTGAAAATGTGGAAAAAAAATTATTTTAACAGTGAAACTTCTGATGTCCACATTTTCAACATTTTTGGGAAATCTTTGAACATTTTTTGGTGGAAAAAAAGAAATGTTAAAAATGTTTTTTAAGAAGATTCACAAAAATATCAATCAAAATCCAACGAAATTTGCTGGATTTTGGTTGATTTTTCTGTTAATGTTCTTAAAGAAAATATTAGAAGTTTCACTGATATATATGGAATCACTTTAGATATTTTTAAGATTTTTTTTTTGAAGATTTTTGCTACTTTTTTGAAAATGTTTACTAGAATTTTTTTTGCCAAATTTGGGGGATTTTTTATTTTTTTATTTTTTATTTTTTTTAACAAAGCTTCTAATGGAAACTTTGAAGGAATTATTGGAATTTTCTTCCTGAAGGTTTTGAAAATTTTCAGAAGTTTGTGGAATTTTTTTTGCTGAATTTTTGGATTTTTTTCAGGCAAGAAAACAATATTTTTTGGTGCCTATAAATGAAGACAACAGGAGGATTAAACTCAATGTTTTGACTTGAATCATCTGTTTCCGTGTGAATCTTTGGGCTTCATTGAATCTTTTAGGATGACTGAAACATCGTTTGTGTGAAAAACTCAAAGTTTACCGTCAATGTTTCATTAGTTTGTAGGATTTGAACCGTTTGTTGAGAATAAATGTTGGTTTTAAAGGTTTTACTGCAGATCAGAACTAAAAATACTGATCAAAGTATCGACATGTTGGGGTCTGAAACTAGAACTCTGACCTCAGTTTTAATATTTGGGTTCTAAAACAGTGAAGTTCATTTAAAGGAATTTAGTTTTTGAACTAAACTTTGGGTTCAGACGTAAAGTTTTCTGTTGTTTTCAGGAACTTTGTGTTGAAACAAAAACTCTGAAAGGTTTCATTTAAACTGAGGTTCTGGTTCTGCAATTGGTTCGGGTCGGTTCACAGCAGATATGTTTGTTTGTTTGTTTGTTTCTTCCACCTTCAGCCACCTGAAGGAAACTGGAACTCAGAGCTGAAGCAGTTTTTGTGGTTCTGGTTTCTGATCTGAAACTCCAGACTTGGGTCCGGTTCTGCTGCTGGACCTGGTTCGTCGTCCTCAGTGCAAATCAACCTACAGCTTCTAAACGTCTAAAACTCCTCAACATGCAAACAGCAGCTTCGGCCCGTTTCTGTCTTTGTGCCTTCAGATGTTTCAGAACCGGTTTGGACCCGAAGTCTGGCAGCAGCTCAGACCTTCACCCCCTCAGAACCTGCTCTCTGGTCCGGGTCCTGCTGGTTCTAGTCTTTGAAGCTCTGCTGCAGCCGTCCAATGGGAAACTTTGTGCTCATGTAGCTGCAGACTCGCTGAAGGTTTGAAGGTTTTCTGGATGTTCTCTGGAGGTTCTCTGGAGGTTCTGTGAAGGTTCTGGGTCCCGGTCGGTCTCGTCGCTGTGGCAGTACCAGTGAGTCTGGTCCAGGAGGAAAGAGGCCAATGTGCTGCTGGTCGTTCTCCTGAGATTGAATCAGAAACGTTGATCCTGGTGGTTCAGTCTGAAGGCTCTTTAAGGCAAAGCTTCCATCCCATAATACCAAACTAAACTCTGGGGAACTGGTTGGTTGGTCGGTCGGTTGGTTCTCGCTGAGATGTTCTGATGATGAAGCGTTTTTCTTCTTCTTCTGCTGCACAGATGGAGGCCTGAAGCTCAGCCGTCAGCCTGAAACACAACAAGAACGTTAAAAGGTTCTAGTTGGAACATGTTCAATCTGAGAAGGTTCCAGCTGAAGGTCTGTGGTAGTTTTAGTTCTAGTTTAAGGTTCTAGCTAAAGGTTTGTGGTAGTTTTAGTTTAAGGTTTGTGTCTCTGTTGCTCTACAGGTGAGTTTCAGCCAATCAGAATCCAGCAGAGAGCTGAAGGTTGTAGTTGAAGGTGGTTTGACTTCATCAAGGAGGAACCGTTGAGGTTCCTCCTAGATGGAAGTTGGACAGGAAGTCAGAGCCTTCATCAGAATTAATGGAGACCGGACAGGAAGTCAAAGTTAGTGAAGGCCGGACAGGAAATCAGGTGGTTTGTCTTCATCCAAGAAGAACATCAACGGTTCTTCTTGGATGAAGACAAACCACCTCCACCTGAGAGTCTTCAGCTGAATCACACTAACTTAGGTTCTGGTTCCTGCTAACTGAGTGTCTTCATGAGCTGCAGCTGTCAGAACCAATCAGGACGGTTTGTTCCAGCTGTAGACTGAATCTCCACCTGTCTGTCACCAGGTCTCGGGCGGATGTGCCCTCATGGATTTAAACTGACTCAGAGTCAGCAGCTGTAGCTGACTGGAATCAGTCAGGAGGAGTTAAGAGGCCATGAAACTAAGAAAGTTACCATGAAGATAATGTTCTACATCAACAGAACTGACAATTCAAGTTGCTGTCCAAGAAGAATTTGTCTGATTTAAAGGAAGATCTTTAATAAATCTGTGAAGAAACCAAACTTCATGATTGTTTTTGGTGTTTCAATGATTCCATCATAGAAAGTTCAGAGTTCTAGAAGTCTCTACAAACTAAAGAACTGATGATAAACATGAACTTTATAGAGGATGGAATCTTTAGTTCATGACTGTTAAACTGTTCTAAATGATAAGAACAGGAAGAATTTATTAAACCTGGAGTCATGTGATTGATCATTGATTGGTCATGTGACTAATCATTGATCGTTTACGTGACTAGTCATGTGATTGTTTATTGATTGGTCGTGTGACTCACGTCGGCAGTTGTTTATGTTTTACTAGCGTTTTCATAGATGACGTCTGACGTGATGCTGGACTGTTTCTTCTTCTGCCACATGAGGAGGACGCACTGATGGATGAACACGTACTGCTCCTACACGACAACACAACGACAACACAATCAATCACGTTACTGATCCTGATCAGCTTCCAATAATAAACAGCAGGTAGTCAGTCTGAGTAGAAGGACTATTGGGTTTAGGTTGTATCCAGATGTTGTGTGTCTGTATCGATGTTGTATTGTGTTACAGATGTTGTGCTACATTTAGTGTGTAGCTGATGTGTGTCGAAAATCAATCTGGACCATGGACAGCCAGTGTGTTCTGTAGTATTGTTGTGTAGTGGTACCTCTGTCTGGACCATGGACAGCCAGTGTGTTGTGTAGTATTGTTGTGTAGTGGTACCTCTGTCTGGACCATGGACAGCCAGTGTGTTGTGTAGTATTGTTGTGTAGTGGTACCTCTGTCTGGACCATGGACAGCCAGTGTGTTGTGTAGTATTGTTGTGTAGTATTGTTGTGTAGTGGTACCTCTGTCTGGACCATGGACAGCCAGTGTGTTGTGTAGTATTGTTGTGTAGTATTGTTGTGTAGTGGTACCTCTGTCTGGACCATGGACAGCCAGTGTGTTGTGTAGTATTGTTGTGTAGTATTGTTGTGTAGTGGTACCTCTGTCTGGACCATGGACAGCCAGTGTGTTGTGTAGTATTGTTGTGTAGTGGTACCTCTGTCTGGACCATGGACAGCCAGTGTGTTGTGTAGTATTGTTGTGTAGTGGTACCTCTGTCTGGACCATGGACAGCCAGTGTGTTGTGTAGTATTGTTGTGTAGTGGTACCTCTGTCTGGACCATGGACAGCCGGTGCGACCTCATCTCCGACACCATCCCCAGGATGTCGGTGAACTCGTGCTCCCTGATTTGCTGCATCAGTCGGTCCAGAGCCATGAAGGTTCCGGTTCTGCCGACGCCGGCGCTGAGACACACACAGACGCGCACACACACACACACACACACACACAATCCTCCAATCAGCACACGGGGAGCCTCTGCTGCTGCTGTTACCATGGCAACACACGCGGTAACGGACCACATAATGGAGACGACATCATCGTTTGAGAGTGTTTTAATGGTTCAGGAAATAAAAGTGAAGATTCATGACCAAACCGCACAAATGAGACGGTTCTGGTCCATAAAATCCACCAGTCTGAGAGTCTCACTGCCTCTGTTTCTGTTTTTAATTCACCTTTGTAAATCTGCTTTCTCCTCCTGTGAACATTCAGAACAGTTTAACGCTCTGAGCCCTGAAACCTGACGGAAGCTTTTAAAGGTTTAATGTCTAAACTGACACCATTTATCAGCCAGAAACTGTAAAAACAGAAACAATAGGTGGGTTTTAAACTTTCAGACAGTCCTTGAATGCATCATCTGTTACATATTTCTCCTATACTGGTTTCTCTTCATTGACTTCCTGTTAAATCTAGAATAGAATTCAAAATCCTTCTTCTGACATATAAAGCTCTGAACAACCAATCTCCATCATATCTCTATATTTAATGCCAGAGCTGTACACCATAGCAGTAAACTATAATCAGTTTCCATGTTAGTTGTACTTTGCATGTATCATCTGTCTGATCATGCATGAATTATACTGTGTGTTTTATGGTCCTTGTCCCCCCCACTTCTCTATCTCTATCCCTCTACCTCTACCTCTCTACCTCTATCCCTCTACCTCTACCTCTCTACCTCTATCCCTCTACCTCTACCTCTCTACCTCTATCCCTCTACCTCTACCTCTCTACCTCTATCCCTCTATCTCTACCTCTCTACCTCTATCCCTCTATCTCTATCTCTACCTCTATCCCTCTATCTCTATCTCTACCTCTATCCCTCTATCTCTACCTCTCTACCTCTATCCCTCTATCTCTATCTCTACCTCTATCCCTCTATCTCTATCTCTACCTCTATCCCTCTACCTCTACCTCTCTACCTCTATCCCTCTACCTCTACCTCTCTACCTCTATCCCTCTACCTCTACCTCTCTACCTCTATCCCTCTATCTCTACCTCTCTACCTCTATCCCTCTATCTCTATCTCTACCTCTATCCCTCTATCTCTATCTCTACCTCTATCCCTCTATCTCTACCTCTCTACTTCTATCCCTCTATCTCTATCTCTACCTCTTCTGTCCCTCTCAACCCGCCCGGCCAGCAGGCAGATGGGTCCCCCCACATTAGAGCCGGGTTCTGCTCCAGGTTTTATTTCCCTGTTAAAAGGGTGTTTTCCTGCCACTGTCTCCTTAGGGCTGCTCTGGGGGTTCAGACATATGGGTTCTGTAAAGCGTCTCGAGACAATTTGACTGTAATTGGCGCTATATAAATAAAATTGAATTGAATTGAATTGAAAAATTTAAATAATTTTATTCTACATAAAAATCTGCAAAAGAATAAACTGTTTCCTTTAATCAGATTCTGTTAAAAACTAAAAATTTTGAGCTCGTTGGTTCAGACATGAAACCTCAATGTTTTCAGAATAATTAAACATCTACGGCAATAAAACTATCACAGATTTTTAAAACACTGAATAAATAACCAGTGTGAGCTCACTGTATGTTTTTAGATGTTGACTCATCTGTCGACTCTGAGCTTCTTATTTATTTACTTGTTCATCATTTATTCATCAGAATGACTTTTAGTGTTGAAACTCTGTTGAGAAACTCAAATGTTTCTCATCAAAAAAACAGATAATTAAAGCTGCAATAACACAAACCGACCAACAGAGGGCAGACAAAAAAAAACAACAGATAATTAAAGCTGCAATAACATGAACCGACCAGCAGGAGACAGACAAAAAACAGATAATTAAAGCTGCGATATCACCAACTGACCAGCAGGGGACAGAAAAAAAGCTAATTAAAGCTGCAATAACAAGAATCGACCAGCAGGGGGCAGACAAAAAATTATAATTTAACCTGCAGTCAGTTTTAATCCATAAGATTAAAACCAAAAACGTGAAGTCTCAGTTTGAGGAAGCTGCTCCATCAGTTGTGAACGTAGATGGAGAGTTTCTGATGATCTAGAAGAACTCCAGAAGTTAAACTCAAATGATTCAAAATGGTGGAAAACTGTGAAACATTTGGTTCTGCCATAAAAATCAGCTGTTTCTGTTTGACAGATTCAATTTTCATCTGTTGCAGTAAAAATTCAAAAACCAGCAAAGTATTTTTAAACCGTTTTTCCAGCTCCGTCCACCAGGGGGCGCTGCCAGCTGAACCAGACAACCAATCAGCAGCTGTCTTCAGGTGTTTCTCACCTGCAGTGGACGATGATGGGGTCTTTGGTCCGGTTGGCCTGCTGCCGGACAATGTGGACGAACTGCAGGATGGACTCGATGGCGTTGACGGTCGGGACGCCGTGGTCTGGCCACGAGGTGTAGTTCAGGTGCAGGACGTCCTGAGTTTCGTCGGCCTGCAGGGGGCGACAGAGAATCCATCCATTCATGATCCATTATCTATACACCGCTTAATCCTCACTAGGGTCGCGGGGGGGGTGGAGCCTATCCCAGCTGACTCGGGCGAAGGCAGGGGACACCCTAGACAGGTCGCCAGTCTGTCGCAGGGCTACATATATAGACAAACAATCACTCTCACATTCACACCTACGGGCAATTTAGAATGATCAATTAACCTCAGCATATTTTTGGACTGTGGGAGGAAGCCGGAGTACCCGGAGAAAACCCACGCATGCACAGGGAGAACATGCAAACTCCATGCAGAAAGATCCCGGGAAAGCCGGGACGCGAACCAGGGATCTTCTCGCTGCAAGGCGAAAGTGCTAACCACTACGCCACTGTGCAGCCCCTGCGACAGAGAATCATGTTCAATAAATGGATTAAATACCATGTTGTAGTGCAGATGTTGGCATGGTGACACTCACATATCCCAGCCTGAACTTCCTGATGGTCCACTCTGGAGATTCGCTTTCTGACATCATCTCCACGCTGATCTCACCGTACATTACCGGTTCATCGGTGAACGGCCAGTAGTGGTCGCACTTCACCTGGAACACAGAAACATAGAAAATTAAAGCTGCAGCAATGGAAACTGACCAGCAAGGGACGGAAAAAAACAAACCGTCTCAGTTGTGAATCTGTTTCACTAACATAAAGTTCGTCTCAGTGTCAGAATAAAAGCGGTAATGATTTAAACTGACCCTCCGCCGTTCGTTGCACTGCGTCAGCATCACGATGATCGGAGATTTCTGCTGCAGAACCATCTTCCAGAAGTCATTCCGGGTTTCGGGCAGCGGACCCTGAGTGGCGATGTACTCCCTGGAGTGTTTGTAGCCCTGAAGACCGGACAGGAAGTCAGAGTTCATAAAGACCAGACAGGAAGTCAGAGTTCATAAAGACCGGACAGGAAGTCAGAGTTCATGAAGAGGGGACAGGAAGTCAGAGTTCATGAAGACGGGACAGGAAGTCAGAGTTCATGAAGACTCCTCCGACATCTCAGACGGAAATGTGTCAATGAAGTTTTTATCATTCATTGGTCAGTAGATCATCACTATGAGCTGCAGTTAAACTGTCATGGATGTTTGTATGAATCAATGATGAATAAGTGAAAGTCGTGACTCACAGGAATGTAGTTGGCGTTGATGTAATCTGAACCTTCGTCGTCGTGCATCGAGATCAGCTTCACCCGACTGAAGTCATCTGGCCGAAAACAGTTCAGTTTATCGTTAGAAATCCATCATCTGAGGGACGTCATCCAGTAAATATTGATTATTGATCATGTGGGACTCACAGGGCAGGATGTTGGTGTATCTGTTCTTGGGTCTGTTGATGGGAAGATCTGCTGCATCGTGGGAAAGATCCAAACCGACGCTCTTCAGCTCCTGAAACGTGGAAAAGATTCAGAGGATTCAAATAAAATGACATCCTGGAGAAAGGTTTCATTCACTAGTGTTGAAATCTGGAATATTAATGAATAAAGCATCTATAATCTGGATATTAAAGTATTAAAGTCGTACCTCAAACTGCAGGGAGAACTTATAGGCGGAATCTTTGCTCATTTCTTTAAAATAAGCATCGAAGTCGTCGAGCTGAACGGGACTGAAGCAGAAATAAAACCGTCAGACGGAAACAGGAACATCTGAAATATTATCACCAGATTAAAATGTTTCTATTCTCAGAGGAGAAGAAAACAAGAATATTCATCAGATTCTCTACATTCCGACACTCCTTGAACTACTCATGTGAGACGTTTCATAATGAACCAAATCTGAGCTTCATCTAAATCTTTGTTCTACAGGAAACATTTAAAATATCACAGAAAATCAAACATTTGCTCTAACTAGATTCTGTAAAAAACTAAAAATTGAGAGATCTTTCATGAAACCGTGACGTCAGGACCGACTCAGCTCAGACCGACAGTCTGATGGCAAAAAATCTATTCAGGTGAACTGCAGGCGGTGTTTCCACAGAAATAGTTAAATATGTGGAGAAACAGTGAAGAAAAACATCAGAAACTCGTGTCTGTGGATCAGAATGCTGGTGGAGCTTCAGTATTTCTGTGGTATTTCTGCAGTATTTCCTGTTGTATTTCTGCTGTATTTTTTCCATTTTTCTGAAGTATTTCAGTGCTTCCTGCAGTATTTCTACAGTATTTCTGTTGTATTTCTGCAGTATTTCTGTCGTATTTCCGCAGTATTTCTGTTATATTTCTGCAGTATTGCAGTATTTCTGCATTATTTCTGAAGTATTTCAGTGTTTCCTGCAGTATTTCTACTGTATTTCTGCAGTATTCCTGTTGTATTTCTGCAGTATTGCAGTATTTCTATTGTATTTCGGTTGTATTCTGCTGCAGTATTTCTGTGTATTCTCCTGCTGTATCTGGTATTAGTACTGGATGAAGGCCAGCAGCTGAAAGCTGAAGCTGCCATTGAGTCGTGTTACCTTGTTAGCTTCCGTTTCTTTAAAGCGGTCTTGCTCCTACAAAATAAAACACGTAAGTCCTCATGATGATTCTGACACGTAACATGTTTGGTTCTGATCACGTCTGAGCGACCGACAAGGGTTTAACTGAGAGCTGCGCCGCCTGCTGGCAGGATGCCGACGCTGCAGATTAAATACCAACACATGAAACCAAAGAAAGAAAATCTGATTCTGATCATTAACTGATTCTAAAATATTCATATGTGACACTAGAGGTTTATTAAAGCTGCTTTAGGAAGGTCCTGTTTATAAATCAGATTTTATTACGTTCACAGGAAACTAAAGCTGCAGAGAAATAAACGAAATAATTCATGTTTCTAATATTAAAGGTTGCAGCTTTAAATAGAAAAATATAAAAACAGGAAACAGCAGCTGCAGTTAAAGCCTTTACTAAATGTAAATATTGAAGATTTTAATGGAAGTAAATCTACTTTAAATTGCCTTTATTAATAGACAATGTTTGAAGTTTACTTTTTACATCAGAAAACCAAAAATATTCAGCTTATCTAAAGATTTCTGTACATTTTTATCACCATAAAACCTTTTAAAGACTTGATTTGTGGAATCATGTGGAACTAAAATAATAAACTGGATGGAAGTCTGTAGTCAGATTAAAAAAAACAAAAAAGAAACTTATTTAATTTCTATTTTTAAATCAACATTTTTGTTTGTGAATCTGATTTATATCCAAATTATTCTGACAGGATTCTTTAATAAAAAAGGTACAGAAGTTTAAAACTCAAATTAAAATCTCAGTTTCCATTCATGTGTTGGAAGACAGAAATAACCAAACAGATTTTAAATTTATTCATTGAGAGAATCTGATTTATTTTATTCTTGAAGGATTTTGCAGTTATTGTATAAATTTTAAATGAAAATAAACTGGAAATCTGTAGCTGAGTTTCCATTTATGCCCATTTTTATGACAAAATAATTATATTTAACCATTCTAAAATGGAAATCTAAAGACAAAAAAAGTCCTTTATTACTGGACATGGATTATATATATTGTTTTATTTATTTCAAAGAGGCTTATAAATATTTTTTTTAAATTAGGAGCAAAATCAAGACATTTAGATATTGTTAGCATTTTCTGTTTGCAAACTGGATTCTTTTATATTGGTAAATCTAAATTACAAACATAAGAACGGAAAATGTAAAAATGAAAATAAAAACATTTGGTTTTATTGTCATCCAAATGTAAATATAAAGACTAGAATGTTATTTTCTGTCATTAAAGTTGGAAATAAACCAGAGAAACCTACTAAGAGTTGACTTTTGTCATGAATAAATGAACATTAACAGAAACTCGACCTTCAGCTGGTTTCATTTTAATCTTGGCAGCTACAGATTTCCATAAAGTATAAACCCAACATCGGTCCGACTAACGGATCAGAACTTCACAACAACCCAACAGGAGAAAAGCTTCATGCTCAGAACTCTTTGGTCTGAATCTATTTCTGCTTCTTTCATGCAGCGATTCGACGTTTTACAAACTTCATGCTGCTGTTTCTACTTACAAACATTTTAACTCAAAACTGTGTTAAAATGCCCAAAAATTTCCTCTTTTTCACGGCTGATGTTCTGAAATAGAGTTTGAAAACATCACGTGGAGGAAATCTGGAGGCTGAAACACTCGACATGCATGCGACTCCACGACTACAGGAAACACGGAACTAGAGTTCTAGAGAAAAACCCACCAATAGAAGCACAGACGCATGCAGACATGGAGCGAAGCCAGAGTTAGCATCATGCTAATCCAACGGGTTAGTAGAAACAGACTCGGTGAGACTGAGTTCAACCACAGACACAGCATTGCAAGACAAAGATCAGCTGCTGACTTCCTGTTTAGAATGAAGCTCGAAGTCTGGAGAAGTTCTGGATTCTCTTCATGCCAACAAACCTCAGATTCAAACCAACGCTGAGGCTAAAATGCTAAAAAAAAACAAAAAAAAAAACAAAAAACACTGGAGCTCAGATCAGATTCATCTGAGCTCCAGTGGTGCTAAAAAAATATTAAAACATATCAACTGCATTTTATTTTGTTCCTCAAACAGCATCCAGCTGCAACAAATACTCACCAATGTCATAAAATGTACTTCAATAAATAAGTAGTAGGGTTCAAAGATGGTTCCCTGTGGAACTCCAGATTTATAACTACAAGAAACTGACTTCAATTCTTTGCAAGTGGCTTAATAAGGATGGTAATTTGAACAACATATAAAGAATTATTTGTTCTTTATGTTTTTATTATACTTTTTGTATTTATACAACAGTGTACCATCTGCATACAATAAAAAACATGGATTATATCTATGACTTAACTCCCAAAAATACAGAAATTTCATTCAACAAATCTTTCTTTTTTATGTATTTATTTTAAATTAGGCCCAAATAAAATGATGAATTTGAGTTTTCCAGACATCAAACTCCTTAATTCTGGTGTTCCAGCAAGAATTGTTTTAGTCAGAAACTCATAAAGTGGAATCCAGTATTGTATCTGCTGACTACACAAGTATCTTTTACTCAGTCAGAAAATAAAAAAGTATTAATTTTCTGACTGAGAGAATGAGTCAGAGAATCAGCCATCCATTGATAAAATGGGAAATAGGTAAATACCAATTTCTAAATGTTTTGTTGGTTTAGTAAACTAAGATGAACAAAAACCCTAAAACGGATCCTTGTGGAACACCAGATTGAATGTTAATTCCTTAACAAGTTAATATTAATGTATTATAAGACATGATCTGTTTTACAAGTAAAGTCAAAAAAAGTTTAAAACAACAAACATTGACGTAAAGTACTTTTAAATTTCCTAAATACAGCAGAGGGAGGAGGTCGGGGTCATCAGATTGATCCATAAAACGTTGGACTTTAACACAGAACAAAGTTTTTGTTTCCTGTTTCCTACTAACCATCATGACCACAGCATAAATCTAGCCCAGTGTGGTTCATATTTAAATCTTAATTATGTAAACATAAAGCTCCACTGAGCCTAAACTAGATGTTTTAGGGCCTAAATTTTAAACACAGAAAAAACTGATCATCAATTGGTTTTTTTTTTATTTCAGGGATTAACACCGATGAATGATTTGGTCCTACTGACGAAAACATGCAGATCTGCAGGGCTGCTATAAACAACATGTTGACTTGTTTAAACTGGAGGAACATCGATCAGTTTGTCTGGTTGGATCCATCTATAATGGGTAAGACTTTAACAGCAATGGTTCTAGGGGTATTTTATGGTCAGAAAACTGTAACGGATTAGTTATATGTCAATAAAAATGCAGTTTATTAAAGAACTAATTGGTTCAAGTCCAATTTTGTCTACTCATTCTGTGACCAGGAGGAACAATGAAAATGAAGAAAAGAATGAGGCCCAGACTGGAGCCTTGAGGAACACCAAAGCAGTGAACAATTTCTGTCTTATCCCCATAAAATCCAAACATACTAGAAAGTTAATTCCCATTTTTTGGACAACCACATTGCATCACATTGAGTTGACAGATAAATATACTCGTGTATCATCTGCATAGAATTGACAAACCACATACACTACCGTTCTAAAGTTTGGGGTCACCCAGGAAATTCCATGTTTTCCATGAAAACTCCCACTTTTATTCATGTGCTAACATAACCGCACAAGGGTTTTCTAACCATCAATGAGCCTTTCAACACCTTTAGCTAACACAATGTAGCATTAGAACACAGGAGTGATGGTTGCTGGAAATGTTCCTCTGTACCTCTATGGAGATATTCCATTAAAAATCTGCCGTTTCTAGCTAGAATAGTCATTTACCACATTAACAATGTCTACACTGGATTTATTCATTTCATGTTATCTTCATGGAAAAAAATGCTTTTCTTTCAACAATAAGGACATTTCTAAGTGACCCCAGACTTTTGGACGGTAGTGTAAAAGTGAAACGATTTTTGCTGATTTAATGGAATCATGTAAACAGAGAAAAGCCGAGGACCCAGAATGGAGCCCTGAGGTTCACAGCCTCAATAACCATGGTTGGTTTTGGTCTTTTCATGAGATTTGTTGACAGAAATCCAGAACAGCACCAGACCGATCGATAACCGGACCTGATCAGTGATCCCCACTTTAATAAACAGTGTCTCTGATCAATACTGTGGGCTGTGGCTCTGATTAAACATGCCCCTGAAGTGCAGTGTTTTTGGCCAGCAGTGCTACTTACCAAGGATTAATATAAAAAGCCAAAAGATAGTCAGTCCAAAGGCAGGATGGCAGTAGGGTAAGGAAGGCAAAGAGGCTTCTTCGCCTGAAGGGGTTCAAATAAAAATAAAAATAAAAATACACACAAGAAAAAAATAAGGAAACAGACGCCAGCAGGGGGCGACAGGTTGGACAGAACATGGAGCTCCATTAGTAAAGAAGCACATTAGTGCTGAACACAGAGTTAATGCTTCATGCAGCCGTTGTCTCTGCAGGACAACAGGACTCTGTCTGCAGCCGTCAATGGCTGCTCTGTCCCTTTAAGACCCTCTGTGACATCACTGCGACCCACAATGCAACACTCAACCCGCACCGCCAACAGAACACTCCTTGGTTTGTGACGTCCGCCTCGAGAAGCCGATGATCTCATTAACGTTCTGCTGCTCGTCACGACTGGGAATCTATTTATTTTATTCACGTAAAATTAATGTCTGAAGGCAACAAGATGTTTTATGACGTATAGAGAAAAGTAGAGGATCCAGAATGGACCCCTGAGGTTCACCTCCATGGTTCGTGTTCTGTTTGTTTTAGATTTTTCATAGAAGTTGTTCATGTTTGTATTTCTTTAGATGTAAATATGAAGATCTGAACACCATATTTGTTTCTTCAACTTGTTATTTTAGGTATAAATCCTGAACTGGTGGATGGATATTTTGCGGTGCATCAGTGGAGGCGTCACATTCTTCATCAACAGCTGTAACATCAACACTGATCTGCCGACATGCACAGTCAAAGCATCGACCCACAGAACATCTGATGGAGAAGAGCGTTTAGTGATGGAGGTCAAATACGACAGCAGATGGAAGCCGAGGTTCTGCCTTAACTGACCGTCTTTCAGCTGTTATATTAATCACAACTGTTTGTCAGAAAGATCACGGTGGAGGACTGAGAGAGAGGAGCCTGATTTTAGATGAATCGTCATGTCTCGTTTTGGAGAATTTAACTCAACCGACTCCAAAAAGTGACATTTGATCCCTTTAATCTGAGATTAAGGGAAATCCTCATCAGCAACCAAAACCCCGATTCAGCTGCTGGTCCAAACACAGCAGGCGAGGGCTCTTCATCACCACCACCATCATCATCATCTTAAAGCGCCGCAGACAAACTAAAATCTGAAATCTCTAATCTGAACCCTCAATCTGCCACTAATCTGCCTCCATCAGGTCCTTCAGGGTGACTGAGGATGTTCCCTGATCTGATAAATCTCTGAGGATTTTTCAAACTTCTCATTTCAGGACAAACAAATGCTGCAGCTTCATACCAGTTGTAGGGAAGTTTTCCGTCTCGCTCGAATGACGCGAAGTTGACGAAGGTCTCGGCGCCACATTCTCTGAAAATAAAAAAAACGGTGGTGAGAACAGAGCCGCAGTTTGGGGAAGCCAGAAATATTTGATGACTTATCAGGAAGAAAGAGGAAGCGAGACGTGAAGAATGTGCCCAAAAATAACCGAAAACTTAAACTGAAAACTCATCAGAGTTTATCGACTCAGATTAAACTGTAAAGTTCCAGGAAACATGTTTGATCAAAGGTTGAAACACAATAAATTCAAAAAATTAAAACTCCAATTAGACTTGAATGATTTTAAAAGTTAGAAGTCGTTTATAAGATTAAAATGTTTACCCGTATGGAAGCCCAGTGCTGCCAGAAAAACCAAATAACTCAATGAAAAATCAGAAGTGCAAAACAAAACAAAAATATAGAGTTTAAAAAAGTAAGATAAAAGGCCTGACATTATCAATGTGCTAAAATTAACTGTTAAATTCCATTTTTAATTAATTATTCATTACATTTGGTGATTTAAAATATAGTTCAACATGTATGGAAGCCCAATCCTGCCTGAAAGAAAAAACAAATGAAAAAAATGTAAAATAATAAGTTCTGATAGTCAATAATTCATCTGGCTATCTGCTTTATGGATATGACATAAAATATAAGAAGTATGGACACCCAATCCTGCCCCCCAAAAAACAAAACAAATGGATTTGATGTGGAATTTCCACGATTTCTGAATATTCGGATCTCAAAATAAATATTTGGAAACCACCGTAGCCACCGATTATTTGAATATTCGGATATTCGGGTCCAGCCCCAGTAGGTACCTGGTTGTGCTGTTGTCTAGTTGTTGTGTAGTTGTAGTTGTGTAGTTGTGTAGTTTTGTAGCTTCTGGTTGTGTAGTTGTTGTGTAGTTGTAATTGTGTAGTCGTTGTGTAGCTACCTGGTCATCTGCAGGTGTTTCTTCCTCAGAACCAGCAGGAACAGAACCAGGAGGCTGATCAACAGGATGCTGAGGACGGCTAGAGCCGAGATGGCTGCTACACTGGGGTTCATCTCTTTAGCTGGAGGTACACAAACAGACAGACACACAAACAAACAGACACACAAACAAACAACCAGACACACAACCTTTAGTATATTTACTGGTCAAAGTGTTTCGTGGTAGTTGGTGGTGGATGGTGAAGATGTCCAGGGTTCCCCAACAGTTGGGTTGAGGTCAGGACAGTTTGAGTTCCATCCGTCCTTAATGCCATCTAGATGTTCAGAACACCATTGCTGAGTCATACGGGCTCCATTATGCTAAAAAAAAAAAGCTGTAAAATAAATCAACTGGACTTCTCATCTTGGATGAGAGGTGAAAACATCTTCAAGAACCTACACCGTGTCCCAAAAGTTCACTCTCCCCAGGAAAACAAAGCTCAAAGACCAGTATTTCAGTCCTTCAGGCATGCAATGTAGGAGGTTCTTGAGTGTGGATGGGTTTCATCTACATAAATACCAGTTCAGAACGTCTGTTTAACGTTTTCTGTTCAGTCACAGACCCTGATGTGTTTGTCCTGGCCTAAACAGGAAGCAGAACCTTTTCCAGAATGTTGTTGGTCTAATATTGTGCATTAACAGTGGAACCTCGAGGCACCTGAAACAAACATAACCCTCCAAATCTATGGACATTGGATTTCACATCATGATGCCGCCACTACCGTGCTTCACATCATGATGCTGCCACCACCGTGTTTCACATCATGATGCTGCCACCACCATGCTTCACGTCATGATGCCGCCACCACCGTGTTTCACGTCAGGATGCTGCCACCACCGTGCTTCACATCATAATACTGCCACCACCGTGCTTCACATCTTGATGCTGCCACTACCGTGCTTCATGTCATGATGCTGCCGCCACCGTGCTTCACGTCATGATGCTGCCACCATTTTTTATTATTTTTTTTAAATTATCTTAGTTGAACTCTGGTAAAACCTCAAAATTTATTTGTAAATTCAAGTTATTTTCACTCCTTAAAGATCACTTAATTATTACTAAAAACTGTATCCATCAATCATGTGTCAGCCTGTTAAATACTTGAACTTAATATGAATAATTATCACTGAACACCTTCACCTCATCATTAATGGATTCATCAAGTAATTATAATAATTAAAGAAACTTTCTCCATCTTTTAGTAGATTTCCGTATCAAACACTGAGGACTAAGCTGTTTCCAGACTGCAGGTATTTCAGCTAATAGGTTTGGAACGGCGCCACCTACCGACGGTGGTGATGCTGATGTGGGCCGGTTTGCTCGGTGTGCTGTAGCTGAAGCTGGTCACGGTGCAGTTGTAGCTGGACGACGGCAACAAACCGGAAATCGTCACAACGTGAGATGTCGATGTCTGAGGCTCTCGAGTCTGGAGAAGGAAAAACATGGAAGAGATGCAGGAAAATTAAAGAAGAACAGGAGGGCTGAAAACTGGATGCACGTGAGATGAAAATAGGACAAAAGCAGGATAAGATAAAAAATAAAATAAAATTGAAAATGAGAAAGAAGTCAAATGAAAATAAGACTAAAAGAGATGACAGAGTTGAAAGCGAGATAGAATCAAGACAAATATGAGACCAAGATGAGATGAAAACGGGATAAATGTGAGGTTAAAATGAGAGAAAAGCGAGATGAAACTAAGACGAAATTTTGATAAATATGAGGCAAATTGAGATGAAAGTGAGATGAAAACTGGATGAATATCTTCTGAATTTGAGACAAACATCTAACTGAAATGAGACAAAAACAGAATGACATTGAGAAGAAAATGAGAAAGAAATGACATGAAAAAAAGACAAATACAGGATGATAATGAGATGAAAGTGAGATCAATGTGAGATGAAAATAAGAAAAGATAAAATGACATTGAGCTAAAAATAAGATCATAAACGAGATGAAAGCAGAATGAGTATATGATGGTAAGGAGATGAAGGCGAGATGAATATAAGATAAAAAAGAGACCAAGATTAGACAGAAATTTCATAAACGGATGAAAATGAGATAAAAATGAGATGAATATCAGACAAATATTAGACTAAAATGAGATGAAACTGAGGCAAATGTGAGATGAAGTCAAAACAAAAACTAGACCAAGCCAAGATGAAAACAGGATAATTGAGGTTAAAATTAGACAAAAATTAGATGAATATGAGATGAAATTGAGAAAAAAATGAAAATATGATGAAAGTGAAGCGAGAATGAGATGAAAACTGGATAAAACTAAGTTAAAACTGAGACAAACAAACTGAAATTAGACAAACGAGATGAAACTGAGTTGAAAATGAAACACGATAAGACACCACAATGATAATGAGATAAAAGATGAAACTGAGATGAAAATAAGAATGGAAATGAAACTGAACCAAAATGAGATTACAAAAGAGATGAAAACAGAGTGAGAAGACGATGAAAATGTGAAAAAACAAGATAAAAAACCAGAAGAATCTGCGATGGAAATGAGATGAAAACAGGATGCGCAACCAACTCCTAAAACCTGAAATCAGTCAAAAAGAATCTGCTGTGTTTTGTTTCACTCAAAGTATTTTTAATCTTCTGATTCTTGATCTTTGACTGAATGAAAAGAGAAGATATAAAAATAAATCTGTGTTTCTGCTTCACATGCAGATCAGTGATTTAAATGTGGAGTAAAAAGGAACCAATTGCGGCTAATTTAGTTCACTTCATTCTCCAAAATGCAAATATAAAACATGCTGTCACATTTCCATGGCAACGGTATACTTCCTGTTTCTGCTGAAGTTTTCATCTGTTCACACGAGCAACACTTTTAACAAGACACCTGTGGTGAGAGAAGTTTCTAATGATATATGGGATGAAAATGAGATGAAAACAGAAAAAAATTCAAATCAAAACAGACAAAAATGAGATGAAAACTGGAAGAAAATGAGAAGTTAAAACTGACCAGGTTAACAGTGAGGGTAAATATCGTCTGGAAAAATACAGAGAGTATTTAAAGGCTACTAGAAACCATTAATCAGTTCATATGAAACTGAGATGAAAACAAGATGAATATATAGTGAAGCTGAGATCAGAGTGAGATGAAATTGAGATAAAATAAAACAAGATAAAACAGGTAAAAATTAGACACAAATGAAACTGAAATCAAAAAATAAGACAAAAACTAGGTAAAAACTAGATAAAAATGAGATGAAGTTTTAAAAAATGAGAAAAAGATGAGATGAAAACAAGACTACAATAAGAGGTGAAAACAAGATGGGAATGAGATAAAAATGGAACAAATATGTAGAAATGTGACAAAAAGTAAACTGAAATGAGACGTAAACTAAAAGAAACTGAGATGAAAACAAGGCAAGTACAAAACGATAATTAAATGAAAATGCGAAGAATATAAGAATGAAATAAGATGATACTGACATGAAACATGGATGAATATTTGTTGACAGAAAGACTGAAATAAAATTAAATTGAGACAAAAATGAGATGAGAAGAAAATATTACAGAACAAGGATAAAATAAATGTGAGAATGAAAACAAGACTACAATGAGACAAGATGAAAGTGAGATGAAAACAGAACAAATATACATAGAAATTGAGAAAAAAAAACTAAACTGAAATGAGAAGAAATGTAAAGAAGAAGAAATTAAGATGAAGCTGAGGAAGAAATGAGATGCAAATAAAATGAAATGGAGATGAAATTAAGACAAAATAATAAAAAACAAATAAAAACAAGATGACATTAAGATAAAAAAGAGATTAAAAGCAAGACTGAAATAAAAAAAACTGAAGTGAAAAGGAGATGAAAAATGGATGACTAAATGTTGAAATTTAGACAACAGTTAGACTGAAATGAGATGAAAATGAAATGAAACTGAGAATAAGAACTAACTATAGAATAAGAATATAATGAGATGAAAATGAGATGAAAACAAGATATAAATGAGATGAAAATAATAATAACAATGAATAATAAGAATAAAACGAGATGGAAATGAGACAAAACCAAGATACAAACAAGATGAAAGCGAGACAAAAATAACAATAATATAGAATAAGAATAAAACAAGAGGAAAATGAGATGAAAACAAGATAAAGATCAGATGGAAACGAGATGAAAACAAGATAAAAAAGATTTTAAAAAGGAGATGAAAATGAAATGAATACTACTACTACTACTAATAATAATAATATAGAATACGACTAAAATGGAGTTCCTGTGTTGTGTTGAACAAACTGCGGCTCCCAGTTCAACGCTGCAGATGGTGTTTGATTTAGTTCTGGTTTTATTATCGAGGCTCTGCATCTTCTGATTAAAAGTTTGGTTGATTTATGTCTAAAAATGGGATCAGATTAAAGTCGGTGCTTCATAAGAGGCTAAAGCTCTCAATAAATATTCAGCTTAGTTCACATTTGAAGCTTCATTTCTTGTAGTTTAATGTTGTTCTCCCACTGACTGATGAGGTTAAAGGTTCTAACAGGAACCCGTAGAAACGGTGTTACCTTGAGCTCCTTGCTGCTCCTGCTGAGTCTGCAGACCACCTGGTAGTAGTCGACCACGCCGTCCTCCGTCCACAGCAGAGTGATGGACGAGTGGGTGGCGTTGACGGCGAACAGCGATCTGGGCGGAGCCGGTTCTGCAGGAAACACGGAACAAGAACCTCAGAAAGAACGACGTGTTGGAGTGAAGGAAACGCCTGAGCTGCCCAGAAGAGGAAGTTCAGGATGAGCAGTTTCACTTTCACTTTCAGGGTGAAAAAACAAACAGAGAATCTATCAAAACAACAACTGAGTCACCTGCTAGACTGAAACTGAATTATTCTGATCAGACCTCCTCAGAACATCTGGTTCTCTATCTACAGGAACTTTAGGAATCATCAGACTTCTACCTTCAGACTGTCAATATTTCCAGAATTCCAGGTCCAAAATTACCACATGAAAACACAAAATGAACACAGAAAACACAAAATCAATAGAAAAAATGGAAAATTAGCAGAGAAAATGAAAAATGAATACAAAAAGATGCAAAATCACCACAAAAAATGTAAAATTGCCACAAAGGGTGCATAAATCACCAGAAAAAGATGCAAAACCATCACAAAATGCAAAATCACAGAAAAAATGCAAAATCAGCACAATTTGTTTCAAAATCAACACAAAAAGATGCAAATTGCCACAAAAATATCTAAAATAAACACGGAAAACCACAAAATGATGCAAAATCACCACAACAAAATGTGCTCATGTCAGTGAAGACAAACTTGTGTATCAGTGTGTCTGAGTTCAAAGAGAACAGCGCCTCCATCAGGTCACACTGAGAACAACAACACCTTAAAGAGCTCATTAATAAAATGATAAAGAACATGTGATCTGTTCTGACCCAGTTTGATGATGTTGGGCATCGACGTGTTCCGGCTTCGCTCTGTGCACGCCGTCACCGTCAGGTTGTAGATGTCACCTGGAGGCAGAGGCAGGTGGGCTCGCATCACGTTACGGGTCACCTGAAGACACAATAAATACACAATAAACACACAACAAATACAATAAACACACAATAAATCCTGGTTTAATGTTCACCTTCATCATGTCTTATTTATCTCATTTATCCACCAAACTGAACCTGCACCGACCCACTGGCTAAAGTCAGAAAAGGACAACGTATAAAAAGCTTCTTCTGCAGGTATTTTCCCAAAATATGATTTAATCAGCCTCCAAAACAAACTAAAAATAACCGTAAATCCTAAAATCCTGTTTCCCAGTTTAGTCGCTGTGATTGTTTGGTGAAGAATTAAAAGCATCCCGTTATAGAAGCAGATTTATGAGTTTGATCAGTTTTAATCACCTGAAGATTAAAACGGAACGAGGATGGACAAGGATTTAAAGGGAAGTCGGCTGGAGTTTCAATCAGATGACATCAATAAGACAAAAAACAACAAAAACAGGACAAGAAACAATAAAACAAGACAAAATAACAAAAACAAGACACAAAACGATAAAGAAAATCTATAAAAAAACAAGACAAACGATAACGAGATACAAAATGATAAAAACGAAACACAAAACAACAAAATGAGACACAAGACGACAAAAATGAGACACAAACCAACAAAAACGAGACACAAAACAACAAAATGAAACACAAAATGATAAAAATGAGAGAAAATTATAAAAACGAGATAAACTGATGAAAATGATTCACAAAACGATAGAAACGAGACAAACGATAAAAATGAGACATAAAACAACAAAAACGAGACACAAAACAACAAGAACGAGATATAAAACGATAAAAACGAAGTGGAAAACAAAAATGAGAGACAAAATGACAGAAAAGAGATGAAAAAGTGAGGAAAATTGGATGTAAATGACACCAAAAACGTTTTGCAAAATGAGCATAAAGAGACTAAACTGTCCTGAATACATAAAAAATTATCTCAATGAGAAACTTTTTATCCTGGTTTCCATCGTTCTGAGTCCTACTGACAGAAGACATCTCTGAGTTCTCTCTCCTTCATGTTATTCTGGTTCCACAGAACTGTAGGACTTTAGCTCTAAACATGAACCAGGACTTCCAGGTCCAGAATAAAGGCTCCAGGACTTACGTCTACTGAGTAGCTCCTCTCGGGTCCCTTCTTGCCGATGGCCACCACCTGCCAGTGCAGCATCCTGGAGTGCGACAGGTCGATGAAGAGTTCTCCGTAAGTCCAGCGGACGTATAAAACTCCGTGGGAATAATCCACCGAGGAGATGTGTGGAGCTTCAGGAGCTGCAGGAGGAAACACCTGGTGAGATACCCGCTAAAGACCAGGCTATATATGAAGCTAACCAGCAGGAGATGCTAATTTAGAGGTCATGAACCTCCACATAAGTCTTTGTCATGGTGCCCCGTTGATAGCTAAACTCATCCAGGTCCTGGTGATCCTAGGAGCTTCAGGAGAAACCAGTTTCTTGAAACGTCTTCCAGAGAAGTCTGCCTGGTTTCTACTGAAGCTCCGACATTTAAAAGGTGGAACATTTCAGGTCATTAACCTCCATAGAAGTCTTTGTCATGGTGCCCGCTGCAAGCTAAACTCCCACAATGCTCTCAGTTGTAGTCTGGTCTCTACAGTATTAAACAAGAAGAGGGGAACCAGGTTCTACTAAACTCAAAAACTTTCACAAAAAGTCTTCAAAATTCTCAAGAAAGACTCAAAATTGGTCTAAAATCCTCCAAACTTTTTCCAACTTTCTAAGAATTGTTGAAATTGAGAAAGACTAAAAACATCTCAACACTCATCCAAAATGACTCAATTATTATTTTTTTTTATCAGTGACTCAAAACTTGTTCAAAATGACTTAAAATTTGTCTAAAATGACTTAAAATGTGTCCAAAATGACTCAAAATTCGACCAAAATGACTCAAAACTTGTCTAACATGACTCAAAACTTGTCCAATATGTGTCCCACAATGCTCTCTGCTGCCTCTGGTCTGTACAGGATTAAACAGGAAGAGGCTCAACCTGGTCTATGACATGTACATTCCTTATCAGTTAATCTATTTCTAATCGATTAATCACCGACAAAGCTTTGGACTGGACCAACAGGTGAGTCGTACCTGTAACGAAGCTCACGGTCGAACTGTCGCAGCAGCTGAGTGGCGGGTCGCCCCACGTCACCATGGAAACACGGAAGTTGTAATACCACGCCGGTAGCAGGTCGGTCACCCTCTGAGACAAACACAGGCAGGAGAGAAGCTGGTAAAGTGGCGCCAACGTCCTGAAATCGAATCACGGTGATGATGTAATGAAGGTGGCGTTACCACGGAGGCGATGACGGAAGCGGTGGCAGCGATCTCGTAGTAGGTGGTCCATTCAGACGCCAGCGTGACGGAGTTGAAGAAGAAGGTCTGCAGGACGTACTTCCTGAAGGCCACGTGGTACGGACGCTGCCAGCTAAGGATGACGGCCGTTGGACTCAGGGGATAGACCGCCAGCTCACGGACACCTGTGGGCTCTGAAACACACACCTGTCTGAGTCACATGACCACCAGGAAGACACCTGAAGGTTAAACTACGGCAGGAACCCTGCAGAGACGAGGTTTAAAAGCAGAAGATCACCGATGTCGATGATGACGGGCTCAGACGGAGGGCTGATCAGAGGTCCGTTGGTGTGAAAAACCACGACTCTGTACTGAGCACCTGGTGTCAGGTTGGTGATGATGTCACTGGTCGAGTTCTCCTGTGAAGAACACGAGAAAGAAACTTTGTGTCTCGTAGCAGAACCTTAAAACTCTTCTGAGTCTGCTGCTGATCACATGGACAAAGAAAAGGTCTCCTGGAGGAAAGTTCTATGGTCAGATGGAACAAAAACTGAACCTTTAACCTCAAGAACACCAAACTTACCATCAAGCATGGTGGTGGCAGTATCATGCTCTGTGGAACTGGAGTTTTACACAAAGTAAATGGAATAATGAAGGAGGATCACCTCCACCTTCTTCAGGAAAATCTAAAACCATCAGCAGAAGGTTGATCTTGGACGCAGTTGGATGTTTCAACCAGACAATGAGTCCAAACACACATCAGACGTGGTAAAGAAATGGTTCCATCAGGCTGGAATGAAGGTTCTAGACTGGTCTCCCCAAAGTCCTGACTTAAACCCATCAAGAACCTGTGGACTGATGAAGAAACAAGTCTTTCTGACTCAGACTTGAGTCAGATGAACTGATAGTATAATGATACCGCCACCTCCATGCTTGACAGTAGGTATAGTACTTCGCTGCAGTAGGTGTTGTGAACGTACCTCCCTACAGTAGGCGTTGTGAACGTACCTCGCTGCAGTAGGTGTTCTCCATCCTCTGGCTCAGGCTCGGCTTCAGACAGGTAGTAGAAACCACCGACACCAGGCTGCCGTTGTGGTTCTGGTTGGACGGCGCCCAGGAAACGGCGGCGGTGCTGGAGTCCAACAGTCGGACACTGACAGACTGAGGACGCTCTCGAAGTTCCTCCAGCAGCTCACCACCCGGACCTGGAACCATTTAGAGACAGAAGCTGTGATACTTAAAAGATCATAACATAAAAATAAAGTCATGATTGTAGTTTTTGACCTTCCTGGTGACCAAGAGACGTTCTAAACCACAGGTTCTGGGTACGTACTGAGGTAGAAGGTGAACCCGGTGTCGGCACTGCTTTCTCGGGCGTCACAGTCTCCAGATGAACTCAGCGTGGTGACCTGGACTCGGTACGTTCCCGGTTCTGTCAACTCGGTGAAGAACTCATGAGTGTTTTCGTCCACGGTCGCTGTTTCTGTGGAGTTTCCTGAAGGACAGAGGAAATGGATTTATGGACATGAACAGACAGATGACGGTCAGGAGAACATGGATCATCTATAGCAGATTTCTATCCGGTTCTACCGTCTCTGTAGATGTAGACATTGAAGCCGTCGTGGCTGGTCGGAGGCCTCGGCGGCAGCCAGCGGAGCTCGAGCAGGACGGGGGGCAGCCTGGTGGGCAGGACGGAGGGCTCTGGCTGGAGGCCCATGGCCGAACCCGGCTCGTTGGAGTCCTCATATTCCGACACCACGGCATTCACGAACTCATCGTCGGCCGTCGATGGCTCCAACCAGTAGTTCTGAAGCTCCGCCTCCTCCGGCTGGCTGCTGTTAGCGGTGGCAGCGGTGCTAACCACCATGGTGGAGTTAAAGGGGCTGGAGGTCGCCGCGTCCTCAGAGATGTTCTCCTCCTCCGGCTGGACCTCCTCCTCCTCTCGCTCCTCCATCAGTGGGACATCTCGGGTGTGACGGTGGAGAGGAGCCGTGATGGCTTCACCTGCTGCCCTCTGGCTCAGGTGGATGATCTTATGGGAGATATTGAGGGGAGGGAAGGGCACTGTGGGGGACAGGGTCAGGGTTTATTATCATCATAGGATGAGCTACACTAAGCTAAATTCCTCAAAGGCACATGTATCCATTAAATCACACAAAAATAAAGCCAAGTATGAACAAACACTATTGTTCAAAAGTTTGGGGTCACTTAGAAATGTCCTTATTTTGGAAAGAAAGTCTTTTTTTTTCAATGAAGGTAACATTAAATGAATGATAAATCCAGTGCACACATAGTTAATGTGGTAAATGACTATTCTAGCTTTTTAATGGAATATCTCCATAGGGGTACAGAGGAACATTTCCAGCAACCATCACTCCTGTGTTCTAATGCTACATTGTGTTAGCTAATGGCGTTGAAAGGCTCATTGATGATTAGAAAACCCTTGTGCAGTTATGTTAGCACATGGAGAAAAGTGGGAGTTTTCATGGAAAACATGGAATTGTCTGGGTGACTTCAAACTTTAGAACAATAGCATAGGTGGTTTGTCAATTCTATGCAGATGATACACGAGTATTTTTATCTGTCAACTCAATTTCTAAGAGCAGCTGATGTTAAACACATTAATAAAACCAGTAAAACAAACATGTAGATCATCAGGAGGAAAGAAATCCTGAAATTCATTTTAATTTTCTAAATGTTTAAAGGTTTAAACCCCAGAAGAACCTGCAGTCGCCTGAATCTGCAGAGAAACTGAAGAACTGTTTCTGCTTCCGAGTGAAAACTGATGGATGTTTATGTCGTTTATGTCTAATCAATAATGCAGCGGAAGGTCAGACTGAGTGTGCTCAGTAGTCTGCTGCTGTTTCAACGATCCTCCAGTGAGACGGAGACATTTCAATGGAATCAGATAAATCCAGACAGAACAGAAACTCCTCCAGCTGTATGAATGAATCAGAGGTTTTCTACCAGAGCTTCTCGTGACTTTCACGCCCAGTTTTTAGATTTCACACCAGTTTCTGAACGTCTGTCACTGCAGCCTCTCAGACTTTCTGCCTGTTGAAGTGTAAATGCTGATTTTTCCTGGTTTATTTCTGCTTATTTTGATCTTTTCGGCCTCCATATTTACTCCCTGAGCGTCGCTGAGTCACCGATAAACGCTTCAGACTGAGTTAAAGGTGTGAAATTAATGAGATCAGATAATCCTTAATGGATCCCACAGAGAGGACGTCTGCAGTGTTACAGAGGGAGAGCTGGGTGGAGTAAAAACATAGGAATATCAGGAAAATACATCTAATTATAAACAAGAAATATACAGATTCTTCCATATGTAGAAAAACTAGAAAACAAACACTGAGTGGTGAGAATAAAATAAAGGTTGATTGAAAGCACGCTGTAAAAATAATTCCATTAAAATGGTGAAAATGTGGCAGAAATGTGAGTTTACAGCACAACATGCAAAAAAAAAGAGCAATTATTCTTGCTTTTTATTCCATAAGATTGAAAATGACAAAAAAGGAGACAAAAAACACCAAATGATTGAAAATGACAAAAAAAAACAACAAAAAGAAGCTGAAAATGACAAAAAAATTAGACAAAGCAACACTAAAAAGAGATCAAAAATACCAAAAGAATTGACAAAAAAATAGACAAAGCACAACAAAAAGATTAAAGATAAGAAAAAAAACACTAGAAAGAGATAAAAAATGCACAAAAAATTTGACAAAAAAAGTTTGAAATGACAAAAAAAACACCAAAAAGACATTAAAAATGAAAAAAAAGAGACAAAAAACACCAAAAAGATTAAAAATGACAAAAAATGAGACAAACAACAACAAAGAGAGATTGAAACCAACAAAAAACTGGACAAAAACACAACAAAAAGATTGAAAATGATAAAAATTTAACAAAAAAACAACAAAAAGATTCAAAATGACAGAAAATTTTACAAAAGACACCAAAATAGATTGAAATAACAAAAAATGAGACAAAACACAACAAAAAGACTGAAGATGACAAAATTAGACAAAAAACACCAAAAAGAGATTGAAACTGACCAAAAATGAGACAAAAAACAAAAAGAGGCTGAAAATGACAAAAAATAGACAAAAAAAACCACCAGATCAATCTGTCTCCAGTCTTAATGCTAAGATAAGCTAAGCTAAGCTAACAGGTAAAGGTCTGAGGTTCTCACCTGTGCGGTGGTGCAGAGGTGTGTGTGTGACATCACTGTGGGCGACCAATGGCGTCTGGTAAACTGTAGCTTCAGAGATGAGCTGGAAGGTGATGTTCCGGTAACAAACCCCCGGTAGCCAGTGTTTGAACACTGTCTTCCCTCTGTAGAAATCTGCAAACACACAAGATAAAAACTCAAAGTCTGCCAGACGAGAACATTTCATTAGAGATAAAATAATAATAATAAACTTCAATAAAGCTTTCCAACAGAGGACCAGATCTTTAAAAACAATTAGCTGGAAAGAAAAAAAAAATTTTGCAGCTAAAATGAGGTTTGGAGCTCCTCAGGGATCAATGCTGGGTCCTCTTTTCTTTATATTCCACTATTTTTGGTACATAAAGTAAAATTAAGGAGAAAATTTCATTTAAAATAAAAGTGTTAGTGCAGCTAGTCAGCTCAGAAATGATAAAAGACTCCCTTCAAGTAAACCGTGTTTAGTTTGACTACTTCATAGATCTTAGTTAGCATTTGTTAACAGGGAAATGTTTCGGACAGAATATGTACCTCTCAGACCCTAAAATGAAGAAGGTAAGGTGGAAAAAACTGTTTATATGAAGGATTTTTCATCTTTTTCAGCTAAAATAAGGTTTGGAGTTCCTCAGGGATCAATGCTGGGTCCTCTTATCTTTAATTTTACTGTTTGTTTGTGTGAATTATACACCGTCGTGGCACCCCAGCTACATATAAAAGTCAAATTACAGGAAAAAATGACATATATACTAAGAAGCTGGTGCAGATTTTGTTATTTCTAATGACAATAAGCTTTCGGTGAACAATTTTAAGCTGGAAATTTTCCCTAAAATGTGTGTTTGGACGCTAACTGGACAGATTCTAAGTGACTGTCACCTTCATGCGCTGGTTCTGCTTTAAAATGATCTGACTGATGGATGGAACAGAAACTATTTCTTATTATCATCATCATTTTCAAAATAAAAGGAAATGTCCTCTCTAATGTTCATCTTTCTTTAAATTAATCGTCTGAGGACTATCAGAGGGTTTAGTCCAGTTCCAGTAGAGTTCTGTACCTTTGTAGAGCATCGACCGTCTCTCTGGTCCTTCAGTGAAGCTGATGTTCACTCGGCTGAAGACGTTTCTAGCCGGAGGGTCGATTTCAAACACGACTCCCGTCTCTGGAGCTTCTTTATAGTCGGAAATCTGAGCGCTGAGGATGGGCAGTGGCTCTGAAAGACACAACAACCAATCAGATCTCAGACGTACAGACGACATCAACAACCAATCAGATATCAGACGTCTACATGACATAAACAACAACCAGTCAGATCTCAGTTTTTTATCATGTGGTTTAAAAAACACCAGAAAACATTGAAAAGAGTCTAAAGTTACAGATTGAAGTTACTGTAGTTGAGCAAAAGTAAAAGCAGAAAATTTCAGAACGTGGAACCATCAAATGTTTGGAATAAGTTCTTGTAGCTTTAACATCATTTTCATAGTAAAAACCAACACAAACTTCCAGTTTAAACTCTAAAGTATCTTCATGTTAAATCCTAGGCTCTAACAGAACCAGAACATCTCTGAGAGTTTCTTACTTGTGAGCAGCGTCAGAGTCTTCATGGGTCTGGACCAGCTCTGGCCCAGTCGGACCAGTAAACCCACAGAGTAGCACTGGCCATGGAAGGAGGCGTTGAACAGAACCGGCTCGCTGCTGTTGGAGAATTGGACCAGAACCGGTCGAGATTCTCCAGAGATCTGCACAGCGTATGATGTGATGTTCTCCTGAAGGTCGGAGCGCTCCAGAGTCGCCACAATCAAACCGTCGTCTGTTACATACGCCTGGAACCCCGACGACATCTGAAATATACAGAAACAGAACAAAGTCTTTATCATGGAGGGATCAGATCTAGAGGTAGAACATCCACTCAGTCTGTTCTCTGAAGATTCAGACTGTTTGATTCATCACAGGACAGAAAAAAAAGAAAAAAAACACAAAAAATAAACGGAAAAAGAAAAGATGTAACAATGTTAAACTACACCTTTCTCTGTCTCGTTCCTTCTGTTTACTACATGCTAGCAGCTCTGAGGCTTTACTTAGACATAGAACAACATTAGCATGTAGCTGAAGCCACGTTAGCATGCTAACATCACCTAATTAGCTAACAATAAAGTCCAATTTAATATTAACATACTTGCTAATATTAGCTAATTCCCAGTGAAGGCAAAGTTCAGCTCAGCATTAGTGTCATTCGCGTATAGCTGCTGTCGTGCCACCATGCTAACATTAGCTAATTAATAGTAAAAATAAAGTTCAGCTCTACATTAGCAAGTAACTGTAGCAGGGTTAGCAAACTAATACTATCTAATCAACAATGAACACAAAGTCCAGTTCAGCATTATCGTGTAGCTGTAGCCATGCTATCATACTAAAATTAGCTCATTAGCAGTAAACACAAAGTTCAGCTCAACATTATCATGTAGCTGTAGCCGTCCTACCATACTAACATGAGCTAATTAGCAGTAAACACAAAGTTCAGCTCAACATAACGTCATTGGGGTATAGTGCCTCGTACCACCATGCTAACATTAGCAACCAGTAGTTACCATTAGGCATTATTACTACCTATTATTACTACTTATTTCAGAGTAAACAACAGTAGTTAGTAGGTGCAGTTGTGTTACCATGCTAACATTAGCTAATTAATAGTAAACACAACATCCATGCTAACTTTCACTCATTTCCAGTGAGCACAAAGTCCTGTTCAATATTAGCATGTAGCTGAAGCAGTGTCACCATGTTAACATTAGGTAACAATAGTTACTGTTAGCAATTAGCAGCAAATATAACATCCTGCAAAATATTAGTTTAGCTGTTACCATGTTATATGCTAGCATTAACTATTTCACAGTAAACACAAAGGCTAGTTCAACATTAGTTAGTAGGTGCAACTAGGGTTGCCACCTTTCAGAAATGAAAATAAAGGACGCCCACCACGGTCCTCGGGGCCACAGTTCAGTAAAGTTGGAAAGATATTCACAGATTCAGACTTCCAGCATCAATAACTCATCAGATATATGTTGTGAAAACATAAACGATGCCTCTTTCCCATCATTGTAAGGCAGACAATGTGCTCCAAGCCCAGTTTTATCAACAGTAGCTGTCTTTCAAGTTGCAGGAATAACATTGGTGTCAACAGGAGCCAGTTGAAGGCGGCAGTGATTTTGGTGACACTACAGAGTACAAGATTTAGGTTATTGAATATTTGTGTCTCTCTTTGCTGTTGCAGAGGTTTTGCAGACAGACGTCACACAGCCGGCTGCATATAGACATCAATGTTATTCCTGTAGCTTGAAAGACAGCTACTTTTGATAAAACTGGGCTTGTAGCACATTGTCTGCCTTGCAACAATGGGAAAGAGGCACCGTTTATGTTTTGACAACCTATATCTAATGATTTATTGATGCTGGAAGTCCCAATCTGTGAATATCTTTCCAACTTTACTGAACTTGGGGCCACTACCACCTAAGGAGTGATATATTTAATTAGGAAAAAAGCATTTAGCCATACTTAAAGCTTTAAGTGCTTATTAACACGAAACAGAGAGTTTTGTATTGTTTTATGATCACAGGTTATTTTGTTCCTTATGCAGTTTTGCTGACAGACGTGTACGGGACGTTTATGAAAATACGGAACAATTTGCATCCCGTATTGATTCAATACGACGCAACAATCAATTGTCAAATAAAGGACGTTTCCGTATTTTAAGGGACGGGTGGCAACCCTACTTGTCAGTCCTCAACATTAGCAAGTAACTGTAGCAGGTTTAGCAAGCTAATATTAGCAGAATAGCTAAGTCACCATTAGCATGTAGATGTAGCCATTCTACTATGCTAACATTAGCTAATTAGCAATAAGCACAGTGTAGTTATATTAAAAAACAAAAAAGCAACAAAAACCACAAGTAAGATAATGATAAATTACTCAGAATCAGTTGAATATACAAATGCAGTGAAATATTAAAAGAACAGAAAAAAATAAATATTAATAAAATAATAGTAAAAACTAAATGAAAATTTGCAGTTTTACATTTGATTTTTAGAGACAATATCCACATTCTTTTATAGCCTTTTATACCAAAAAAACTGAGCAGAAAATTCAAAAACAATCTCAAGATCGTACAAAACTGTTTTAAAGCTGGTCTGAGCTTCACTGTGATCTTTGTGTTTTATTGTATTCTAATCTCATTCTATTGGATCTCTAATGTGTGTCTGCTGATTTTAGCTGCTGACAGTCTGAGATGTGAATCTAATAACCGGCAGATAAACAGAACCTCCTCCAGACTCTCATCACCGTCTCATCGGCTCGTATTGATTCAGTGTTTTCATTAAATCTGACGGCAGGAGAGTCGCTGAGATTCATCCGTCTGAGAAATCTGACCTCAGATTTACCGGAACTACAGTCGACTGATCAGATCACCAACATGTTCCTGTTCTTTAACAAAATCTATCAATCCATCCTGAAACTGAACAAGACAATTTACCCGTCAGCAACATTTATCACAACCATTATGTTGGATATAGAAAAAACTCATATTTACTAAATCTGTATCTCATAGTCGCACAAAAAAAACTTCTTGTATGAAATCAGAAAACTCATCTATTTCTCAACTCAAATATTTCATCTAAATTAACAAAAACAATATTTAATGTTTATAAAACCTCATCATTGAGAAAAACATCCTATACTCTACTGAATTTGTACCTAATAATTACAACATTTTTCTTACCCCATTCCCAGTCTTTGTGCTAAGCTAGGCTAACAGTTTCCTCTGTTCCCAGTCTTTGTGCTAAGCTAGGCTAACAGTTACCCCTGTGCCCAGTCTTGTGCTAAGCTAGGCTAACATCTTCCCTCTGTTTCCAGTCTTTGTGATAAGCTAGGCTAACAGTTTCCCTTGTTTCCAGTATTTGTGCTAAGCTAGGCTAACAGTTTCCCCCTGTTCCCAGTCTTTGTGCTAAACTCGGCTAACATTTTCCTTTGTTCCAGGTCTTTGTGCTAAGCTAGGCCAACAGTTTTCCCAATGCTTCCAGTCTTTGTGCTAAGCTAGGCTAACAGTTCCCCTTGCTCCCAGTCTTCATGCTAAGCTAGGCTAACAGTTTCCTCTGTTCCCAGTCTTTGTGCTAAACCATGCTAACAGTTTCCCAATGCTCCCAGTCTTTGTGCTAAGCTAGGTTAAATGTTTCCTCTGTTCCTAGTCTTTGTGCTAAGCTAGGCTAACATTTTCCCCTGTGCCCAGTCTTTGTGCTAAGCTAGGCTAACAGTTTTCTCTGTTCCTAGTCTTTGTGCTAAGCTAGGCTCATGCTTTCCACTGTGCCCAGTCTTTGTGCTAAGCTAGGCTAACACCTTCCCTCTGTTCCCAGTCTTTGTGCTAAGCTAGGCTAACAGTTTCCTAAATTTAGAGAAGTTTTAGTTTGGTAGGTAAGTTCTTCCTGAATGTTCCTTCAGCCGATCGATGTGATTGAATTATGGAACTGATCAGATTGATGTGATTGGTTTACAGATCTGATCGGAACAATAACAGCAGCAGGTCTGAGAATAAAAACACTAAAACCAGCAGCAGATTATCAGCAGATTCTGACCCAAATTTCTGATGGTACTGAGCATGTGCAGCAGTGGTGCATTATGGGAGTTTCCTCCTCAGGAACAGAGCATCAGATTCATCAGTTCAGAGATGAACTGATCCAACCCACATCCAGAAGAAAATAAAACAGTTTCCATCCTTTTTGCTTTGTGGCTTCAGCTCCTCTCCAACAAACGCCATTCAGACGTGACTAACGGAGCATTTAGGGACTATTTCCAGTGGCGGATGAACACTGACACCAAACACACCTGTGTCCAGGTGAAGGACTTTTTTAGAAACGTGGACTCCATCCGGTACAGAGCCAGGAAATAAAACCCCAGTGGCTGCCTGGCCGTCGCCATGGCAACAGGGATGAAAGGTGGCAAGGTTTGGTGGGAGGAGACGCTCATTATGTCGGATTCAGGATCGCCATGGAGACGAAGCGGCGAAGCCTCGGGGGGCGGCGAGGCTGAATGCTAATGTCAGGATCCACCGCAGAGTTCATTCTACAAAACCTCCAGACAGCAGCGGATAAAACAGTCTGGAAAACTAAAATAAAATATCACATCTACTGAGAGAGAACAGTAGTGTTTACCTTCAACGACTGCAGAGTTTCAGAGTTTAGTCAAAAGAACTGGAAGAAATGTTCAAATAAAACCTCAAATATTCAATCTACTCTCAGTTCCGACAAAGAAAAGCAGCAAATTCTCACATCTAAAGGTCTGAAACCATCGAAATGTTTTCTTTTTTTTTACATTTAAGAACCTCAAATCATTAAACATCTAAATTATTTACATTTAAGGTCGTGGAACCAACAGAACACAGGATTATTTTTATACTGAAGGGTTAAAAAATGGTTTAAAAAGCTGGACGCTGCAAATGTTTTGACAATTTAGCTTAAAATGTTCCTAAAATGATTAAAGGATTAATTAGAATGAATGATTTTCTCTGCAGTTTCACACATTTTAATTATTTGTGACTGAATTTTTATTTTTAATGGTTTCAATCACGTTTTCCAAAAAGAGAAAAGTGTTCCTGTTCCCAGTCTTTGTGCTAAGCTAGGCTAACAGATTCCGCTGTGTCTGGTCTTTGTGCTAAGCTAGGCTAACAGTTTCCCTTGTTACCAGTCTTTATGCTACGCTAGGCTAACAGTTTCCACGTCTCCCAGTCTTTGTGCTAAGCTAGGCTAACAGTTTCCACGTCTCCCAGTCTTTGTGCTAAGCTAGGCTAAATGTTTCCTCTGTTCTCAGTCTTTGTGCTAAGCTAGGCTAACAGTTTCCCTATGCTCTGTATCTTTGTGCTAAGCTAGGCTAACAGTTTCCCCTGTTCCCAATCTATATGCTAAGCTAGGCTAACAGCTTCCTAAAATTGGACTGCTTTCAGGAGACGTTTGGTTGGTAAATTCCTGTTATCAGCTGTTTTTAGCATTTCTTGGTCTGTTTTTGCATCAATAACATTTATAGTCAGGACTTCAAAATGTTAATGATTATTAATGAAAAAAACAAGAATTTCTGAATTCATGAATGAAATTGTAATTTATCTGTTGATCAATGAGCTCCATCCTCCACCAATAAAATCAGTATTTTATATTTTAAGTTAAAGTAAAAAACTAAGTTTATAATAAAGTTGATTAAATGTTGAAGCTGCTGCTGGAAACACATCCAGGAAAAAGTTTGAATTTTTAACTCAAACTAAGTTTAATGTGAAGAAAACTGAGGGGAAACCATCGGTGACTGTGAATAAAACCACGTCTGTCCTTCCTCTGCTAACAGACGGGATTCTGTGGCGAGCTGAGGACTAACACTGGTCCGTTGAGGCTCCATGAATGGAGGTTCTGAACCGGTGAATGGGGGTCAGGAGGCGGCAGCTGCCAACATTATCATGCAAACCTGACGGGGTTTTGTTGTTTCTGCAGAAGACAGAGCGAGAATCAGACTGAAAGGAGCTGATGAGGTTTAAAATCTGATGTTTCCTCAATGAAGGCTGGTGGAGATCCAGAGACGGAGATCTTTCACTTTGTTCTGCCTCCACAAAACCAGTTTCAAACCAACAGAATCCAGTTTCAAACTCTTTCTCCACATTTTTGCAAGTTCCACTCACTAAAATCAAACTTAAAAAAGTGAGATCACAGAATGGTCTGACTCTCATTAAAATCAAGAAAACAGTCCTTTACTTTTTTTTAATAACTGTTTCCAAACCAACAGATTCCAGTTTCAAACTCTTTCATTGGCTTTTTATTGGTTCTACACAACAAAATCAAATTTCTCATTGAAAAACAGTCCATAGAATGGTCTGACGCCCACTCATAAGCCGACTTTCATTAAGAAAACAGTCTTTTAGTATTTTTACTTCTCCAGAAAAGGCAAAAAACCCTCTAACCTGTTTCCAAACTAACAGAATCCAGTTTGAAACTCTTTCTCCACATTTTTACAAGTTCCAATCACTAAAATCAAACTTCAAAAACTGAGCTGACAGAATGGTCTGAGTCTTATTAACATCAAAAAAGCACTCCTTTACTTCCTTTATTTCTCCGTATACGATCATAAAACTGGTTCTACTGGGTTTGTCCTGGACTTGTCAGAAGAAGATGGCAATGACCAAATTCCAAACTTCATAACTGAGGTCCACAAACTGGTCCAAACAGCAGGCGACACTTCTGTTGGCTCAGTTTGTCCAAAGATAGTCACTGTAATGATTAGCAGAAACCAATCAGTAGATCAGAGGCTCCCTAATGCTGTAAAAACAGTTATTGATCAGCGTACAGCTTGGTTTTAAAGGAGAACCACGGTTCTTTCAGCGGCGCTAGAGTCGGACAAACGGCTACTTTTGAATTTTATAATAATTAAGAACTTCAAATGTACTCTCAGATAAATGACGGTTCTCAAATAGCTCCTGAGAAGACTCCCTGGTTCTTCAGTTCAACCAGTTAAAGACCCTCTTTATTTAGAGGATGGTTCTTCGAGTACTTCATGTGGTTCTTTAAAAGTTCCTCAGGTTTATCTGAGTTCCTTGGTTTGGTGGCATGAACTCAGAGCTGCAGAAACATCTGAAAACAACGAGAAACATCCGTCACAGTTTCCTAAAACCAAACCAGATTATGAAATGTGTTCTAATGGAGGGAACCCAGAAATGCAGAACTTTTCTGCTTTAAAGTTACTGAAATAATCATCAAGTACAGTTAGAACCAGGTCAGAACCACAAAGAACTATCCTGAAAACAGCTCCTGGTAGAAACCATTTCTGCATGGTTCTTCATGGTGCCTAAAGGAAGCATCTGTTGGAGAATGTCTTCCTCAAAGCTTTTTCTGTGGAACTAAAACTGTTTCTTCTTTGGCATCGCTGTGAAGAACCACATTTGGTTCCAGTTCTCACCTCTATGCTACTGGGTCTAATCTGCTGCCTGAAGCTGTTGTTGGTCTCCATCATGTTGGAGGTTCTCAGTCTTTGATCAAAGCAGCGGATAAAGCAGAAGAAGACCATCTGGGTCCAGACCCGTTGTGTTTCTCGTCGTTGTTATTCAGCTCGCCTCCGTCTGATTGGCCCGTTTGGCCGGAGAACATCGCTGATCTGTTGTGTTCTGGCAGCGGACTGAAGAACCTCAGTGTTCCTGTGAGGATCCAATTTGCTGTGATTGACCGGCGGCTCTAATCAGCGGGAACCTTGTGTTAACTCGCCGCCACATTGATTCCATCCTCAGATTATTAGAGCGCTTTCACATGCGGGGATTAACCCTGACGCTGCTAATCCACAAACTCTGCTGCCACAGATTCACTGTTTTTCTGCTCCGACTGACACCCAACGCTGCTGCTGGGAGGCTTACAGCCGGATTAGAACATCTCTGCATTTACATTACACGCGTTATTCCATCATTGTTTACGTTAAGCTGAATTAAACTCCTAATATTCGACGCTTTGATGGAATTTTCACCCATTTGGAAAACGGAAAAGCTTCCAACAGAAGAACTGTGACGCCAGACGGAATGTGTGAGTCTTTATCCTCTGACATATGTTCAGCATGAAGCTAAAACACAAGTTAAACTACATCAAACATGATCCTAAAAAGGTTATCTCCTTCCTCGCCTACAGGAAGTCCTACTTTAACAATAACAAAGATATGAATAACGCCTGAAGTCTGAAAATCACGAACATTCAGCATCTTGTCAACATCACCTGTATGAAGCTACACAACTCTACCTCTGAGGAGGTTTCATAAAATAAACAGTTGGAGGTTAAGGTTTGGTTGGGTTTAACTATAGGCTGGGGGAGGGTTAGTTTAAGGTTTAAGTTAGGGTTAAGTTTGGGATCAGGTTTGATTAACCCTTTGATGCACAACATGTCAAAAGTGACCCATATTAAATGGAATATGGGTCACTTTTGACATGTTGTGCATCAACATCGGTCAACTTTGGTGTAAGTGGGAAAAGGTAAAGCTAAACTTGGGTTAGGCTGAGGTTTGGATGAGGTTTGTTGAAACCCAACTTTGAGATCAGCGCTCTATAAGATTAGATTTAGTTATCTGAGGTTACATTTAGAGTTACTTCATGGTTCGGTTAAGATCAGGTTAGAGTTAGGTCAGGTTTAGGTTCTGTTAGACTGAAGTTAAACTATATCAAAACTTTAAGCTCAGATTTGGTTCATTTTCCTCCCAGAACAACCAGTCACAGACGATACGTTCAAGGGTTTCTGTTTTTTACAGTTTCTGTCTGATAAACAGCTTCAGATTGGTGTGTTTTTTAAAGAAAACAGGACTTTAAAGCTACATGAAGGTTTGATGGTTCAGACGTTAACCAGCTTTGATCTGCTGGAGGAGAAATAGAAGGTTCATTTAAACCACTGGAGGTTCAGGGATTCTACTTCCTGTCTGTCGTCGTCTCACAGTTTCCATGACGATGATATTTTAATATGAATCAGAGATAGCAGAAAGGAAATGAGAACCTGGACCATCAGATAAACGCGAACCAGACAAACATCAGATGAAACTCTGAGTTCAGTAAATATCCAACAAGAACTGACTGGATTTACAAACGCCACTCTCCTCTAACCCTGGGTTGTTTTGTGTCTTTTTGTGGTCATTTTGTGTCTCTTTATAGTTGTTTTGCATCTTTTTGGGTGTCTTTTGTGATCAATTTGTCCTTATTTGTGGTCATTTTGTGCCTTTGCATTCATTTTTTATCTCTCTGATGTCATTTTGTGTCTGTTTATAGTTGTTTTGTTATGTTTTGTGGTCATTTTCTCGTTTTTTGTGTTTGTGTCTCAATGTGGTTGTTTTGCATCTTTTTGGGTGTCTTTTGTGGTCATTTTTTACTTATTTGTGGTAATTTTGGTTTTTTTGTTGTTGTTTTACATCTATTTGTGTCGGTTCTTGTCTTTTTGTGGTCACTTTGTGTCTTTGTTGCTGTTTTGTGTCATTTTGTTGTTTTTTGTGTTTGTGTCTCTGTGGTTGTTTTCACATCTTTTTGGGTGTCTTTTGTGGTCATTTTGTGTCTTTGAGGTCACTTTCGCATTCTTTTGCCGTTATTTTGTGTCTCTTTGTGGTTATTTTGTGCTTATTTGTGGTTGTTTTCTTTTTGTTTTATGTCTGTAGTCGTTTTGTCATTTTTTTGTGTTTGTGTCTCTTTGTGGTTTTTTTTGCATCTTGTGATCAAGTTGTCCTTATTTGTGGTCATTTTGTGTCTTTTTGTTGTTTTTTTTGTCTATTTGTGTTGTTTTCTTGTCTTTTTGTGGTCACTTTGTGTCTTTGTGGCTGTTTTGTGTCTTTTAGTCATCATTTTGTGTGTTTTTGTAGTTGTTTTGCATCTTTTTGGGAGTCTTTTGTGATCAACTTGTCCTTAGTTGTGGACGTTTTGTGTCTTTTTGTGGTTGTTTTCTCATTATTTATGGTCATTTTCTTGTTTTTGTGTCCCTTTAAAGTTGTTGTTTTTTGTGGTCATTTTTCCATTTTTTGGGGTTTGTCTGTGTCAATTTGTGGACGTTTAGTGTCTGTCTGTGGTTGCTGCAAACGTTCTGTAAACGTTAAATAAGTCCTAATGGTCTCCATCGGGTTGGACTAGTCCAAAGTATTAAAAACACGGGGGTGTTTCCAGGTAATCTGTTCCTCCTGCTGTTAGAGATAATGGATTAATGCGTGGATACTGCTGATTAAAGAAACACCAGAACGACCGACCGTCTACCGACTGATCTGGCAGAACGTCTGGAGAACGCGTCTGTGTTCCACCAGAACATCTGGAACCCCTGTGTGGCAGAGCTGTGGCGTCGCCATGGCAACAGCATCAAATGTAGGTCAGGGCCAAAGAAACAAGACGGCCGTCCCCGTTTTCCCGTTTATCCGCAGCCTCCGGCGGCGTGCGGCTAACGCGTGACATCATCGACCTCCAACAGGACACGCCCACTGGTGACATCACAGTCGCCAACGACAACAAGCTCTAAAGGTTCAAATGAAGCACAAAGCTTCAAACACACTAAATATTCATACAACCAACAGTTTATATTTTACAGAAAAAAACAACCAGCAGTGATAAAAATATTCAGATTTTATCGTAGTTTCTTTAGAATTCTTTCTAAAACGTCAGATTTTAACTGGACTGAAACTAATCAATAAATTCTGCATTAATCGATCAGTTCTGGTGAAAATGTTTCTGGTTTTATCCAAAAATCTTCAGTTGAAACCAGAAAATATTCAAACTGAAGGAGATAAAATCAAACTTTAAACTGACTTAATTAAAATAATAATAATAATTAATTTAACTGATGGAATTAAAACATGACTCAGGTGATCAATAATCTGAATATCTGCTGATTCATATTTCAGTCTGAACCAATCGATTGGCTGCAGCAGCTTCACATCTGTTGCCGCAGCAACTATTGATCATTCCTGACTGGTCGGCAGGTTTTAATAGAAACATTGATTCGAATTCTATTGATTAACTGATTAATCGGTCGGTTTAATCAGTTAACTGATTAATCGATGAGATTAATCAGTTAAATGATTAATCAATAACTTCCAGGTTTTATCTGTTTATAGTTTGTGTGAAACTAAAATCTGGTTTATTGTTCAGAAACACATGTTTGATCTGTGTGTGTCTGTGTGTTATTGTGTCTCTCTGTGTGTTTGTGTCTATTTATAACTGTGTATCTGTGTGTATCGATGTGTCTCTGTGTTACTGAGTACCTATTGTGCGTCTGTGTGTGTATCTGTTGTGTGTATTAATTGTGTCTGTTGTGTGTATTTATTGTGTGTCTGTGTCTATCTATATCTGTGTGTGGTGTCATTTGTTTGTTGTGTATGTTGAGTGTCTGTGTGTATATCTATATGTGCGTTGTGTATCTATTGTGTATCTATCTAGATGTGTCTGTTGTGTGTCTGTCTGTATTGTGTATCTATTGTGTATCTGAGTCTGTTGTGTATTTATTGTGTCTGTTGTGTATCCGTGTGTGTATCTGTGTGTATTTATTGTGTGTGTCTGTTGTGTATTTATTATGTCTCCTGGTTCCAATCTGACCCACTTTCTCCAGGACACCGAGCTGCTGCTGAGCCTCAGGCCGCCGGAGGAGCCTCATCTCCGGCTGCAGAGAGACACGCTCCGGTACACACACACACACACACACACACACACACACACACACACACACACACACACACACACACACACACACACACACACACACACACACACTCCATCACCTCCAGCTGCCTCTGACACAAACAAACCCACAACCCGAGCATCGCAGCGAACAAAGCGGCTCCAGACATCAGCGGCTCTCGGCTCCACACGAGGCCGAACAAAGCGCTTCCTTACCGGGACGAGGCAGAGCAGCAGCGCCGGGAGCAGCATGCTGTCCGTGGGTCGGTCCGCGGGTCTAAGCTCCGGCCTGGTTCCTCTCAGTCTGCTGCGCATCCGAACAATGGCGGTCCTTCTGCCGCATCGATGCTCCGCCGATCCTCCGGTTCGTCCGTTAACGACGCATCTTCATCATCGCCTTCATCAGCACCGGGACTCTCCGAAGCTCGAACCGGACCCGCTGAGCTTCTGCGGCCGGGCTCCGGGGTCCATGCCGCGGCCTGGAGAAGAGCAGAGGGTCGCTGTCGGTCAGCGGGGATGAAGCTGCTGCTGCGCGGCTCCGCCCCGCCCTGAACCCCGGCACACGCACGGACACGCACATCTTCCTCCTCCTCCTCCTCCTCATCTTCATCATCATCTGTATATTCTGATTAAACTGATCCTCATTAATGCCATGTTTTATATTTTTATTTTTTCTAATTTCCTGAATGTTTTTCTTTAATTGTAATCATTTAATTCATTCTAATTTCTCTTCATTTATTTTTCTCACCTCAAAGATAATAACCAGTAAATAAAACAGTAAAATAAATAAAAATAAATAATTTATTTATTCATTAGAAATTTAAAAAAATTATTCATTTCTTTAACAAATAAATGAATAAAAATGTACTTGTTATTGATAGCACAAGTTAAATTATTTTATTGTGTTAAAATCAGTAGAAAATTATTTTTTACAGATGTACAGTTTTGGAATGAAGTAGTTTTTACAATTAGTTTTATATTGTATTTTTCTGAATATTTTTGCTGGTTTTTTTTACCCATGTTTTTATTTTTATTTTCTTAAATATTTTTATTTAACTCTAATCATTGATTTTATTCTAAGTCCTCCTCATTTATTTATCTCACGTCACAGATAATAACCAGCAAATAAAATAATAAAATAAATAAAAATACATTTAAGATTATCTATTTATTCATTAAAACATTTTTTAAAATTATTTATTCGTTTATTTAAAAAATGAATAATAAAATAAAATAAAAAACAGACCAAATCTACTAGTTATTGATAGGAAAATGAAATTATTTTATTGTTTTAAAATAAGCAGAAAATCACTATTTACGATAATATATAAGTATTTTTTTACTGTCGTGTTTTTAATTGTATTTTTCGGAGTATTTTGATTTGGTTTTATTTCCAATATATATTATTTATAATTTCCTGAATATTTTATTTAATTCAAATCAATTATTTTATTTAAATTTCTCCTCATTTATTTTTCTTACCTCACAGGAATAAAAATACTACTTTAAAAATTACCTGTAAAAAAAATCATAATAATAAAATAAAATAAAATTTAAAATCTACCAGTTATTGATAGTAAAAGTTAAATTATGTTACTGTATTAAAATCAGTTATTATTTACAGATTTACAGTTTTGGAATGAGGTCGTTTGTAGAGTCATGTTTTTTTTATTGTATTTTTCTGAAAATTTAAAGTTTTATTTTTAATTTTTACCTTTGCATAGAATTTTATTTCTATTTTCTTCAATATTTAATTTAATTCTAATGACCTACTTTTTCGAATTTCTCCTCACTTATTTTTCTCACCTCACAGATAATAACCCGTAAATACAATAATAACAATAAATAAATTATAAATTATCTATTTATTTATTTTTAAACTTTATTTATTTAAAAAATAAACAAAAAATAAATGAATTAAATTTTTTTTTTTTTTTAAATAGGCCAAAACAATCCGTGTTCGCTCATTCGTTTTCCGTTTCAAAATAAAATCTAAAAAACCAATAAACCACTTTTTTTTTTTTCCGTTTTTAAAACCTAAATGTAGAAATGTATTATTTAACTAATGAAAAAAAAACACAGTTTTGTTTTTTGCTCTAGCATTTTAAACCCGAAATACAAAATATGGCTGTTGTTTTATTTTGTAGCAACACCGGAAGTCACCGAGGAAACACAGTTTAGAGCTGGTCCGGACCGTGAACACATCTAGAATGTCTGTCCTCGAGCCCTTTTCCTATTTCATTCTCTTTCAGAGTGGAAAACCCCGCAGAAATCATGGAGCTCCACGTTGTTCTATAATGAGAATCAGGAGAACCAAGAGAACCGGAGCTGGTTCTGGAGGTTCTGGTGATTCTGGAGGTTCTGGTTCCAGCTGAGTTCTCCGGTTTATTTTCTCCTTTTTCTGTCATAATTCCAGAAATAATTAGATTTTTTTGTGATTTTATTCTCAGAAGTTTGACTTTAATCTCAGATTTCTGGATTTATTTTGATTCTTTGGTTAATTTCAGGTTTGAAATCATTTTAATTTAAACTCAAAAAAGGTTAAAAAAAAAAACAGTTGTTTCTGATTTTCACTTTTTAAATCTCTCTGGTTTCTCAAACTGAAGTGTTTTTCAGATATTTATCAGTTTAAATCTTTAAATCCTCAGATCTGTTGGTTTCTCTGATCAGTTTCTCATCTTTAGTTTGATGTTTTTAGTTTTTTCCTCTAAAATCTGGTTCTTCTTTCCTCGGGTTCTGCTGCCTCCTGCTGGTGGAATTAAATAAAAATAAAAACTGTAAGGATTTAAACTTCTAAAGTCTGAATTTAAACATAAAAACAAACTGAATCTAAACTTGAATTGATTTAAATCAAAGCTTCTCGTTTTTTCTGTTTCTTCCGGTTTATTTTTCTGTTTTTTCCTGGACGTTGAAGCTTCGAAGTTTTTCTGAGAAACTCGTTGAATTTTTTAACCCTTTAAAGGATCCTTTAGTTGTTTCTGGGCTTCTATTTATAGAATTTATTTATTTATTTATCTTTTAAAGGATCCTGCTGTTTCAGAGCTTCACTCGGTTTTATAACTAAAATTAATGAATTATTTAATTTAAATCCAGCAGAGAAACGACGTTTAAATTATTGATTCATGGTTGGTTTCGTTTCTACATAAATTTCAGAAAAAAAGATTTAAACGTTTAAACAGGTTTTGAATTGATTTAATCCTTAATTTTATAAAAACTGCAGGAATATTTAATAGTCAGTTTAAGTGATTTTCTTTACTCCAAAAAAAAACCAACTATAATTTTACGGTTTATTTCCTTTAACTTCATTATATTTTTGTGGGGTTTTTAATGACTTTATTCCTATTATTTTTTTATTTTTACTTTTAATCTCTTATTTCTGGTTTTATTCTGAAAATGATGACTTTTAATGTGAAATTTATCCTTTTTTCTCAAGTCTTGGATTGGAGTTTGATTTAAATAATGTGATTATTTTTCCTGATATGAAATTTTGGAACATTTTATATTTAGTTTTATATGACTGTATTGTCAAAAATGTTTCTGACTATAATCAGATTTTTTATATATATTACAATGTTTTTTAAATTACTTTCTGAGTTTTTATGACTAAAATATTGCCAAAATAAATTAATTTTAGAAATATTTTTTTCTGACTATAATCTAATTTGTTTTAATCTCAGTGTTCTGACATTTTTGTCAATGTTTTCATTTTTTCTGACTTTACTGAGAAAAACTTAACTTTCAGTCTCAGATTTTATTTTTCTGAAGTTTATTTTTTTAGTTTTTTTAAATTGTATTTATTGTTTTTATTGTTGAAATGAGACTAAAAGTAGAATCGACTGCATCTCTTCAGTCCACCTTAAATCTGAGCAGGAAACTGATCTTCAGGCTGTTGAGGAATTAATGAAGGACAGAAGCAGGACTGAGACCCGGACCCAGTATTTACACTAGTACTGAGTATTTACACTAGTACTGAGTATTTACGCTAGTACTGAGTATTTACACTAGTACTGAGTATTTACACTAGTACTGAGTATTTACGCTAGTACTGAGTATTTACGCTAGTACTGAGTATTTACACTAGTACTGAGTATTTACACTAGTACTGAGTATTTACACTAGTACTGAGTATTTACACTAGTACTGAGTATTTACGCTAGTACTGAGTATTTACACTAGTACTGAGTATTTATACTAGTACTGAGTATTTACACTAGTACTGAGTATTTACACTAGTACTGACTATTTACACTAGTACTGAGTATTTACACTAGTACTGAGTATTTATACTAGTACTGAGTATTTACACTAGTACTGAGTATTTACACTAGTACTGAGTATTTACACTAGTACTGAGTATTTATACTAGTACTGAGTATTTAAGCTAGTACTGAGTATTTACACTAGTACTGAGTATTTACACTAGTACTGAGTATTTAAGCTAGTACTGAGTATTTAAGCTAGTACTGAGTATTTACACTAGTACTGAGTATTTACACTAGTACTGAGTATTTAAGCTAGTACTGAGTATTTAAGCTAGTACTGAGTATTTACACTAGTACTGAGTATTTAAGCTAGTACTGAGTATTTACACTAGTACTGAGTATTTACACTAGTACTATTTACACTAGTACTGAGTATTTACACTAGTACTGACTATTTACACTAGTACTGAGTATTTACACTAGTACTGAGTATTTACACTAGTACTGAGTATTTACACTAGTACTGAGTATTTACGCTAGTACTGAGTATTTACGCTAGTACTGACTATTTACGCTAGTACTGAGTATTTACACGAGTACTGAGTATTTAAGCTAGTACTGAGTATTTAAGCTAGTACTGAGTATTTACGCTAGTACTGGGTGTCTGTGTGCAGTACTTTCTGTAGTTTTATGTGTATTTGTGTGTTTTCAGCTCCAGAGGTTCAGAATCTGAATCAATTTTCCTGAAAAGAATCCAAGACGATTCCAGGAAAAAAGAAAAAACATGATAAATAAAAACTCAGATTTGGCCTCAAAATTCTGGTTCAAGTCTAAAAATTCAGACTTTTATGTCAAACTTCTCTAAATCTCAACATTAAATCTAAAAGTCAGACTTTATTCTAAATATCTGAACTTTAAACCTGTTTTTACATCAAATTCAGACTTAATATTCCGATAACTCACTTTAAATCTAAAATTTCTTGACTTTTATCTCAAAATTCAGACTTTAAATCTAACATTTCTTAAATTTTGTAACAAAATTCAGACTTTAAATCTCAAATTTCTTGACATTTATGTCAAAATTCTGACTTAATATTGAGAATTCAGACTTTAGTCAGATGTTTCAGATGAAATCTCTCATTCAGGGATTTTTAATTCAGTCTCTTCATGTCCTTTTCTTTCTCTGTGTTCTGTGATGAATCCATTAATAAAGTTTATTAATAAAGTTTATTTAATAAAGTTTATTAATAAAGTTTATTTAATTTCAGTTTGTTTTCTAAACTTTATCTCAGGGCCTCCTCCAGAAGCGACCGGTGGACTCCGGCCTCCTCCAGGTTCTTCATCAGCTCTTTAACCGTCGCCTTCCTCCCTTCGGATCGTCTCCAGAGGACCAGACCTTGGAGCGCCGCCTGCTGGACGCTGAGGACGTGGTCGGCACGACAACGGAACACGTCCTCGGCCGACAGACCCAGACCCAGCAGGACCGCCTCCCAGTCCGGACCCAGTCTGGAGGCCAGCCGGGACAGAACCCGGTCCGACGGAACCGCCTGCAGAACCGAGTCCGGGAGGGGGGAGGGGTCTGGGGGGAAACCGAGGATTTTATTCTGAAATTAGAACTTTATTCTGAAAAACCGGAACCAAAAAACTCAAAAACTAAACTTTTATCAAGAAATTTGTACGAAAATCTGAATTTAATCTCAAACTTAGTTTTAATTTTTATGTCAAATTTGGACAAAAACTCTAAAATCTTTTATTTTTATTAGTACAAAATCTGATTTTAATTCCAAGCTTGGTTTTTAATCACAGAAGTTCAGTTTTTTTTTTTTAAATCAAATTTCTAATAACTAAATTAAATTTTAATCTCATGAATCTGACTTTATCTAAAATATTGGAACTGAATTGAAGTTTTGTTTAAGTCAGATTTTTAAGTTGCAATTCAGGCTTAAAATGAAGAATTCAAACTTTTTATCTCAATATTTTGACATCTTTCAAATTTTGACTTAATTTTCCAAGTATCTGGTTCAAAATCATCAAATTTATTGTAAAATTTACTCCAGAATTTGTTCTTGTGACCCAATTCCCATATTTTAGTTTCATCTTCGTTTTATTACAAAATTCCGACATTAGTTGATTATTTATCTCAACATTTTGACATTTAACTGTTTAAATTTCAGATTTTTTCAAATTCTGATTTAATTCTATGATTTTTTTAAACTTCAAAATCCTCAAATTCATTCTCAAAATTTAGATTTTAATCTCAAATCTGGTGACTGAACCCCAAAATCTCTAAAACTGGATTTTTATCTTAGAATTCACTTTTTAATCTCAACATTTTGACATTTTTTAACTGAATTCAAATTCAAAAATATCAACTTTAGGTTTGTTTTTGTTTTGTTTTTTTAACAGACTTTAACCTAAATTTTTGATGTTTCTTACTTTTTCTCAGCTTAATTCCAAAAAACTAATAATTTTCTGACTTTTCTACTAATTTATCTCACATTATGTCAAAATTCAGGCTCTCGGTGAAGAATTTAGAATTTTTTATCTCGACATTTTGACATTTGACAGTTAAAATTTCAGACTTTTCTATATTTTGACTTAATTTTTCACATTTTTTAAACTTCAAAATCCTCAAATTTAGGCTTTTAGTCTCTAATCTTGTGACTGAACCCCAAAATCTCTAAAGTTGAACTTTTATCTCAGAATTCATTTTTTATCTTGACATTTTAACATTTTTTAACTGACTTCAAATCTTTAAAAAATGAGGGGTTTTTTTTACAGACTTTAATCTAAAATTTCTGATGTTTACCTTAATTTTTGTCAATTTATTTCCCCAAAAATTTCTCATATTTCTGTGATTTTTCAATTCATTTATCTCACATTATGTTAAAATTCCACAAATGCTTTTGTGATTTTCTTTCTTTTTTTAAAAAAAGTATTTTAACGTGTTTTTCTGTCTTAAATGTGGTTTTATTTTCATTTTTTTTGTATTTTGTGTGTTTTTATGTCTTAAATCTGGTTTTATTTTGACTAAATGTTTGTCTTTGATCAGTTTTTTCTTCTTGAACAAACATTGGAGGTAACTTTAGGGGAACTCAGAGTCACCGTGACCCAAACAGAACCAGGATCTCTGTTGACCGACGGTTGTAGTTTTTGAATGAAGGTTAAATAAAAACACGATACTGAGAAGAGAAGTTCCAGCCGGACGGACGTCAGAACCAATAAAGTTTAATATTCAAACCAGGAAATGTCCAGAACAAACAACTACACGCCCTTTTGGTCTTTTTTAAATGTTTTAAATCTTCATCAAGTCTGAAGTCTAAGAAAACTGAACAAATAAATCAGAATTTTGAGATTTTAATGTGAGTTTTAAGAGATAAAACTGAATTATTAAATAAAAATTAAATAGGTGCAGAAAAAAAACTAAGAAAAAACAGCTTTTGTTGGTCTTTTCTCATATTTCTAAATAAGATTTATTCATCTTAAAACACAAAAAATATTTGTATAAATTTCCTGTCGGCTGTTTTTTAAAAGACCAAATAAGTTCCAGAAGTTTCTCTGGAGGTTTTTCAAAGTAAAAGTTCGGTTTAACTTTTAGATTTTGTGATAAAACTAAACATATACGGAATCCCAGAGCTGCCAAAATTAAAATAAACTCATAAAACTAAAAATCTAAACATCCAGAAACTTTAATTTTTTTGATAAATTTCTTTTGTTTTCTTTGTTTTAAATTTTTTTTCAAACAAATATGATGAGATTTATACGAGGAGATGAAACTTCTGGAGAAATTTAAAGAAGTTTCGAATGTAAAAAGTCTTATTTTGGGATCAAAGTGAGACGTTTAAAGATGTTTAAAGGTTAAAATCCAGATTTTAGGACTAACATTGAAACAAAGACGTTAAATTCTGGGAATAAAAACCAGAAAGTTGTCAACAAACATCATAAATCCATGAAAACTGAAGTAAATATTGAAGAAATTTCATCAAGTTTTAAATATAAAGTTTTATTTTGGGGTAAAAGTGAGACATTTAAAGAATAAAACCCAGATTTTAGGGCATAAATCTGAATAAACACGTTAAATTCTAGGAGGTAAAACGAGAAAGATGGAAAAAAAAATCATAAATCCATAAAAATGGAAATAAATGAGGAGACGAAATTGTTTAATTGAGTTTTAAATATAAAGTCATAGTTAGAGATCAAAGACAGATGTTTAAAGATGTTTAAAGGTTAAAATCCAGATTTTAGGACAGAAATCTAAATAAAGATGTTAAATTCTGGTGGCTAAGTCTCTAAATCTGTGTCTCTGAAGGTTTAAAATGAGGTCCGAGTTAATAAAGGCGTTAAATTCTAGTTTAAAAGCTCTAAATCTGTGAGGTTTGGGTTAATTAAGATGTTAAATTCTAGTACTAAAGCTCTATTTCTGTCTCTCTGGGGGTTTAGAGTTAATAAAAAGCTGTATTTCTGTGAGTTTTGGGTTAAATGTGCTTCCAGCTGCAGTCTTTTTCTTCCACTAATCATTTTCTGCTGCGTCTCGTTTTCTCAGAACCGTTTCCTTTTCAGGAATTTTCCTGGAAAAGCAGCCGAACGGAATGAAGGATTCCTGGAAAATACTTCAGACTTCAACTTCAGAGGCTGAAGAAACCAGCAGCAGGAGAAACAATGGAAGCTTCTGGAAACTTCTCCAGGTTTCAGGTAAAAAAAAAAAACTCCATCTGAAGCTTTCCAGGAATCTTCAGCGAATGTTTGGATCCATCACATGATAAATTATCCAAAAAAAAAAAAGGGGGTTAAAAAACTAAATGTGAGCTGAAAGAAAAACAGATTCACTGGAAACAAGTTTAACCTGAAAACTGATTTATTCTGAGTTTATTTAAATCTGACACTAAAGAAATAAGAAAAAATAACAATAACAATAAATAATAACAAAATATGATAAATAACAAATAAAAATGTTTAAGTTGAAAGAAATTATAAGTAAGAAGAAATTATAATTAATAAGATGAAATTAAAAGAAATAAGAAGAAATGAGAAGAAAAAATAAGAAGAAATAATAAATAATAATAATAAACTAATAAATAGCAATAAAAATAAATAAGAAGAAATATTAATAAATAACAAATAAATTTTTTTTTAATAATAAATAAAAAGAATAATTTTAAAATAAAATCTAATTTTATTTACAGTTTTTTGTATTTTTAACTTGTTTTTATCTCTTAAATCTGGTTGTATTTTCATTTTTTTTAGTATTTAACATGTTTTATGTCTTAAATCTGGTTTTATTGTCAGTTTTTTAGTATTTTAATTTGTTTTATGTCTTAAATCTGGTTTTATTGTCAGTTTTTTAGTATTTTAATTTGTTTTTATGTCTTAAATCTGGTTTTATTGTCATTTTTTTACTATTTTAATTTGTTTTGAAGTCTTAAATCTGGTTTTATTTTAGTTTTTTACTATTTTAACGTGTTTTTCTGTCTAAAATCTGGGTTTATTGTCAGTTTTTTAGTATTTTAACTTGCTTTTATGTCTTAAATCTGGTTTTATTTACAGTTTTTTAGTATTTTAACGTGTTTTTATGTCTTAAATCTGGTTTATTTTGACAAAATGTTCATCTTTCATCTGTTTTTTCTTCTTTAAGCGGTAAAATCAAAGTTTGATGAACAGAATTTTAGGTTTTGATCCGTTTTTAACAGAGATAATCAGTTTTTTTGGCATTTAAACGACATTAAATCGTGTTTTTACCTTTCACGCTCTCAGCTCACCTCTACTTCCGGCGTCGGGCTGCTTCCGGAGCTGCAGCTCGAGTCGCTCCCGGACCCAGCTGAAGTCGTCCAAGGCCCGCATGAAGGCCGGGAAGGCCCGTGGCCCGCGGCCGGGCAGCAGCTCCAGCAACCGGAGGGTCCGGAGCCGCTCCGAGCCCCGGGCCTGGATGTCCTCCACCTGTCCGTCCGTTAAGATGTCCTCCTGGTACAAGAACGGAACGATGGTGTCGCTGACCAGCAGCTGGTCGGACAGTTCTAAGCGGTGCTTCCGGAGCAGATCGCGGTGTGCCGGGTCCATTTTAACCCGACTAGTAAACTATTTACTAACTAGTCCTCCCGGCATGGTAATGAGTCCTCAGCTGCGGCCCCAGCAGCTATCTGTTGCTCGGTGTTGTTGTGTCCGACTGGAAACAGGCAGGCGGAACCAAAGTTTAACTGACCGCCCAGTTTCCAATAACAGTTTTACCTTTAACATTGAAAATAGTAAAATATGTTCATAACTATTAATTAAAATTAATTTATGGATCCATTGTTGTTCGATCATTAATTCGGCATCTATTTATTCAACCACACTGAACTAATTTAAATAAAAACACCACTTCCCGTCCATACTGCTGTAGTTTAAACTGTGCAGAGCAGATAATAAACATCTATTTTATCAAATAAAGTGTTTTTTAAATAGATCAAATGTCTGCCGACGTTATTACAACACATTGAAGTATTCAAAACTTTACATATTTATAGTTTTTAAAGCTTTGAAAGTGAAATGATCCGTAAGAAATCTTAAAATAGGATAAAATATTAATGGAGTTTGGGGTTAATTGATTCCATAGTCATAGTTTCTAATAATACTTTCGTCTCCTTAATTTTAAAATACGACAGAATTTTGTTAGTTTTTTTGTTAAATTTCACCCCTTTTTTCTTTTATTTTTTTTATTATCCTGATCAATAGTATTTTAAATATAAAGACAATAAAATTATGTAATTATAACTACATGAAAAAAACAAAATTTATTAAGGAATAAAATTTTAAAAAATCACATAAGTGGTGAACTTGAGTTTAAGTACATTTTTAAAATTTTTATTTTGCAGAATTTGTCAGATTTTTTTTAATGTGAGGCATAGAAAATGTGCCAAATTGTTTGTTATTTTAAGAAGATTTTGTTATTGGTACAAATAGGCTTCCAAAATGATTAAAAATTGATTAACATTAATTAATAATGAATAAAATGAAGACATAATAATAATAATAATAATAATAATAATAATAATAATAATAATAATAATAATAATAATAATAACAATAATAATAATAATAATTAACACTACGGAATTTTGCCCATTTTTTTATTTTTCTGGCAGGTATTAGCTTCCATACAAAATATGACATAATCGTCAAAAATAAATTAACATATTTTTGTTTTTGTTGGTATGAAAATGAATTTCACATCTTTTAGTTCATTTGGTTGCAGAACCTGTGCATTTTTTTCACATAAATTCAAACAAATATGACAACTTTAGATTTTTTTTAACTTATTTTTTCCCTGGCACACTTGAGCCTCCATACTAATAGACTTGCGTGAATATATTTAGTTTAAAACTGATTAAATAAACACCATAAAACCAGGAAACACTGAATAAATTAACTGTGTGATGAAGCACCATATAAAACTTTATTGATCTCACAGCTGATCAACGTTTACGGGTTGCAGAACATCGCATGCTTTCAGAGTCTTTTACAAAAAACGTACCAGAAAACACAGTGTGACACAATCAATAAATATCTTTAGAAAAACCCCCGCGGCCTCCAGTCCGCGTTCCAAGGCCCGCGTTTGTCTTCGTGTTCAGAATAAAGATTCATTCACCGGAAAGCAGAAAACACGGCGGCGCTGTTTGACCTCCGTACAAAGGCAGAAGAAGAAGAAGAAACATCAGCAGCAGGACACGCCCCTTTTACCTGGGTGACCACATGACCAGGACGTGGCCCCGCCCCCTCAGCACAGGTGATGAAGTTACGATCAGATCGATCAGTTATTGATTTATTCTGAAGGGAATCAATAAACATAAAGCATAAACATGAAGCATAAATAAACTTTTGATTTATTTATTAATTTCAGAGATATGTCAAGTGTAACTGTGTTTGTGTTTTTGTTTGGAATAAACTAATAGTTGATAAGAATTTATTGATCTCCAAGTACACATGTAACCCTCCGAGATCTGATTCAGGGACAGTTTAATCAAATTAAACTGAATTTAACCACAAACTAGTTGATAATCAAAAGGAAAATCCTTAAAATTAAAGACTTTTGAAGCTAACAATTAGGTATATTAGCTAAACTCAGATTTCTCACGTATCCAAAATAAGTAAAATTAGCATTTATATTAAATATTTTGATGAATCCAATATGTGCCGAATTAACCAGGTGCTTCAAATGTTTGACAGAAATTTAAAAACTTATGTTCCATTTTGTGTTTTTAGTGAATAGTTTACATGGGAACCTAAAAACAGACGATTTTTGAATGGAGTCTGGTTGAACTATTAAATGGTCTCAACACAAAGAAAGATCGACCAGTTCAGTTAAAACATTTTAAGGATGCCACTACATTAGCCTAAACAAGATAATGTTAGCTGCTACATTAGCTTCAACAACTGAATGTTAGCTGCTGCCCTAGCCTAAACAAGATAATGTGATGCTACACTAGCCTAAACAAGATAATGCTAGCTATGACATTAGTCTAAAGGAGATGATGTTAGCCACTAGATTAGCCTAAACAAGCTAATGTAAGTTGAGACATTGGCCTAAATGAGATAATGTTAGCTGCTACATTAGCCTAGACAAGCTAATGTAAGGTGCTACCTTAGCCTAAACAAGCTAATGTTAGCTGCGACATTAGACTTAGACTGACTTTATTACTCCCCAGAGGGATTAGCCTAAACAAGATCATTTCAGCTGCTATGTTAGCCTCAACAAGCTAATGTAAGCTGCAATGTTAGCCTAATGAAGATAATGTAAGTTGCTACATTAGCTTAAACAAGGGTATGTTAGCCGCTACATTAGCCTAAACAAGATAATGTTAGCCATGACACTAGCCTCAACAAAATAATGTTCGCCGCTACACTAGCTTAAAGAAGATAATGTTAGCCACTACATTAGCCTAAACGAGCCACGCTAACGGTTTCTATGCGAATGGCATCCTAAAAATGAATGTTGTTTGAATGGAGTTTGGTTATTTTGGTTAAACGGCCTTTAAACAGACAAAAAGTGCTAACAAGGGAGCTGAAACTTTTTTTCTAAGTTTTCTGAAATATAACCGTACATGACTAATCTAATTTGTGACAAATTTATCAGATGATTCTAAGTTTTCAAACAGATTAATATTTTACATTCTAATGATGGTTATTGATTGTCAAGGAATCCTAAAAATGAACGTTTTCTGGCTGGAGTTTTGCTGTCCAGAGCTGCTGTTTGGTGGTGAATACGAGGCGTTCAGTGTTTCTGTATTTTCCTCTGTGTGATGCCACACCTTTGTTTTCCTGCGACCTGATTGGCTTCCGGCTGCAGAGCACTACAGCGGCAGGACAAAGTCTACCGGAGCCCGGAGAGGTCAAACCCGGTCTGACGTTTGTTCTCATGAAACCATCAACAACTGGGAGTGTTTGTTTGTTCGACGCATTGATCGGGAAAGCCGCCTCCGTTGGCCAATCAGAGCGCAGCGTTCCAGGTGTTTACAGGTAGAAAAGCGAGGAGGTTCACTCAGTTCTGCTTCTGTCACTTTAATGACGTTCTCCAGGTCAGTTGCTCCCCAGCAGCCAATCAGACGCTTGTTTTGGTTTTTAGAGCCGAACGGATCAATCAGCTAATCAATCAGAATTCCGCCAGGGAAACAATCCACGACTATTCAGAGAGTTTTTTTTAAACAAAACAAGTGAAACAGGAACACTTTCCAATAATTAATGATCAATATTTACTTTAGTCGACTTCTGTTCTTCAGGAAATCAATAAATTCTTGAAAAATACCCAAAATAACCAAACCAAGTTAGCGCTGAAACAATTAGGTGATCAACAGAGAGTTTAGTTTGGTAACGGATTCATCATTTCATCTAGTTTAGGCTAAAGTAGCAGCTAATATAGTAGTTAGCATCTTTAAGCTACAGTAGCAACTAAACTTCTCTTGTGTAAGCTAACATAGTGGCTAAAGTTACCTTATTTTTACTAATGTAGCAGCTAAACTCCTCTTGATGAGGCTAATGTTGTTTTGTTTGGGTTCAGATTAACAATATCTTGTTCAGGCTAATGTAGCAGCTAATTTAGTAGTTAGCATTATCATCTTTAAGCTACTGTAGCAGCTAAACTTCTCTTGATAAGGCTAGTATGCTGGGTAAAGCTACCTTATATATGCGAACATAGCAGCTAAACTTCTCTTGATAAGGCTAACATAGTGGTTAAAGCTACCTTATATATGCTAACATAGCAGCTAAATTCGTCATGCTTTAGCTAATGTTGTTTTGTTTGGGTCCAGGCTAACAGTATCTAGTTTAGGCTAACTTAGCTGCTAATGTTGCAGTTAGCATTATCATCTTTCAGCTACTGTAGCAGCTAAACTTCTCTTGGTAAAGCTAATATAGTGACTAAAGTTATCTAATACATGCTAATGTAGCAGCTAAATTCGTCATGCTTTAGCTAATGTTGTTTTGTTTGGGTCCAGGCTAACAGTATCTAGTTTAGGCTAACTTAGCTGCTAATGTTGCAGTTAGCATTATCATCTTTCAGCTACTGTAGCAGCTAAATTTCTCTTGGTAAAGCTAATATAGTGACTAAAGTTATCTAATACATGCTAATGTAGCAGCTAAACTTCTCTTGATGAGACTAATGTTGTTTTGTTAGCTGTTACTTTAGACTAACAATATCTTGTTTAGGCTAACGCAACAGCTAAACTTCTCTTGGTTAAGCTAACATATCAGTAAAATTTGCCTCACTTAGGTTAGCGTTGTCTCGTTTAGGCTAATGATATATTATTTAGGCTAATGTTGTGGCTAACGTTACAATGTTTAGGCTAATGCTGTCATGTTTGGGCTAATGCTAGGTTAATCTTCCACTTTGTTTTCAACAGCCTCCTTTCAAATTTGTGCAAATTTAATTTGTTAAATTCAGCAAACAGCTGATTGACTTATAATTAATCAATAATTATTCTGATAAAACACGACGATGATAGCTGCGACATTTTTCACCATTTTACAGACGAGACGATTTATCGATAATGTGAATATTGGATTGATGGAACTGTTGGTTGAAGAGGAATCTGTTGCTACGGACGATGATTAGCAGTGGGGATCTGTATTGATCTGAAGTGATCGGTATTGATTGGTATTGATCGTATTGATTGGTATTGGTCCCTATCAATGATCAGGAACTCTCAGAACTCTGGTTACATGTGTACCTGTGTGTGGAGGTAATGTGACTTCAGGTAACTTTGCATCACCTGCGACCAGAAAAGACGAAGATCGTCCGGATGTTACTTCCTGTTTGTCCCAGGGCAGCTGGGATTGGTCAGTGGTCATGTCGGCATGGCTCCGCCCCCCCGGCTACACGTTGTAGGCATAGTCCGTCAGGTAGTCCTTCAGTCTGTTGGGCAGCGGCAGGTCCTGAACCTGCCGCGTCCTGCGGTTGATGGCAATGCGACTCAGGTGCTGCAGCGACGGCGTTGTGGTATAAACTGGTTTGGTGAGCAGCAGCTGCACCGTGCCATTGGGTGCCGCCGCCGCTGAGTCAGAGTTCGCCGCCGCTGCCTTGTCGCTGGTCCTGGACAGCTGGACATAGTGCTCCACCAGGTGGACCACGCTGTCGAACTGCTTGAGCCGCGGCTTCACCAGAACCACCGAGTCCAGCTTGAACTTGCCGTGTTTGTACTCGATGCGGAGGTTGGTGGGTCCTGCCGACGTGACGGCCGAGATGGTGAACAGGTAGTCCTGCTGGGAGCTGTCCCGCACCAGGAAGGTCCCCTCCGAGGCGTCCTGCAGGATCTCTTTGGCTTCGTTAGCGGTCAGACTCCCCCAGTACCAACCTGCCGCCAAATAGGACACCAAGTCAGGGTCAGAACAACCCGAACAACCCGAACAACTGGAACAACCGGAACACTACCATCAATTAGACTGTTAGCTTATAGACAGTTAGCTTAGAGACAGTTAGCTTACAGGATGTTAGCTTACAGGCAGCTGGCTTACAAGATGTTAGCTTTCAGACAGCTAGCTTACTAGATGTTAGCTTACAGACAGTTAGCTTACAGAATGTTAGCATACAGACTGTGAGATTACAGACTCAAAGTTTACAGATTGTTAGCATGGAGACCGTTAGCTTGCTTAGGCTACTGTAGTGACTAACATTATCTTTTTTAAGCTAATGTTTAAGCTGGAAACATTGTTTTGATTCGGCTAACGTAGCAGATTACATTAGCTTGATTAAGCTAACGTAGCCACTTACATTAGCCTTTTTAGGCTAATGTAGCAGCTAACATTCACTTGTTTAAGCTAATGTAGCAGCTTACATTATCTTGATTAGGCTAACATAGCAACTTATATTAGCCTTTTTAGGCTAATGTAAGCGTTTTAGGCTAATGTAGCAGCTAACATTCACTTGTTTAAGCTAATGTAGAAGCTAACATTATCTTGATTAGGTTAACGTAGCAGCTCAAAATAGGTTGTTTAGGCTAGCGTAGTGGCTAACATTATCATGTTTAGGCTAATGTAGCAGCTCACTTTATCTTGATTAGGCTAATGTAGCGGCAAATATTAAACTTCCTGATTTGATTCTTGAAGCAACCAGATGTGAATTCTGTCATTTTAAATGTGACAGAAAACATTTTCTTCAGTTCTGGTTCTGCTCGTTTTCATCCAGACTTCTGTTTTTGCAGCTCAGTGGAGGGAAGCATCGTCTGAAGTCTGATTTACGAGGCAGAAAGCTTTAATTTGATGTATTTTTAAACCGTCCCAATCTGCCAAAACACACAGAGCCTCCAGCTGTTGTGGTCATCTGGAGGCTCCAGGAGAAGCGGCTGGGTTCCAGGAGACTGACCGGTGTTCCTGAGGTCCTTCATGGCGAGGGCCACCCGGCTCTCGTCCACAGCAGAGGTGTTGTCGGCTCGTCTGTCCTCGATGGTTTCCGTGGACTCAGAGGACTGGCAGGTCATTGGACTGGTCCGGCTTCAGGCCCGCCGCTCAGACATGAGTCCAGTCTGGAATTCAACAGGGGCAGTTACCAAAGAGAGGCAATAAAAACAGGAAGGAAAACCCCATTTATCTCACAAGACTCCATTCAAAAATGAGCTAATTCAAGACTCCAGCTAAGCTGCTAAACGCTGTCAGGTGGCTCAGTTTGAGCTTTTTACAAAACCAAATCAAGACAATATACAACAAATCAAATCTTTTAACACAGATTCAGTGAAAATAAGAATTATTTATAGAAAGTATTCTACTATTACAGTATTTTTAGGGATGCTTGAAAAAGAAAACCTTCTTTCTTCTCATAACGGACTCCAGTCAAAAATGACCTAATTTAAGAACAAATTGTTCCCAAACTAAAAATAAACTCTGAGTTTTTGCAAATCAATCAGATTAAATCTTAAATTCTGCAGACAAATGATTCACTCAGCAGCAAAGAAATGGGATGTTTGGGAGCATTTTAAGGAATTTTAGTGGGAAAAAAGCCACTTTCTCCATTCAAAAATGACCTAATTTAAGATTGATTAAGATGCTAAATGCTGTCAGGAGGTGATTTTTAGGTTTGTTCTGTTTGTGTCTGAATATATTTAACCTCAGACTTGAATGGACATTTATATGGTTTTATTTGTGCGTTTTAATAAAAATGAGGGACAATTTGTGGTTAAAATGAGAATGTTTTTAATTTTCTGATCAGAATCACTCAGATTGGTTTTATTTGTTCCATAACTCTCCTCCGTCTGTAAAAATTCAGCTGAGACAAACAAAAACGACAGAAGCCTGAAGGGAAATTAAAGTTTACAAGCAGAAAAACAAAACTGATTAAAGAGCAGGAAGCAGTTTATAATAATTCTGAATAGAAATTAATTTAAAGGAACCAGTTTCTCTATTTTAGTGCATGAAAATCTATTTTTAATAAATGCGGTTAGAAAAGTTGTTTCTTGTGAGCTGAATTTAGGAGCTAAAAGGACGGATTGTTCTCCAGAAAACCTTCCAGAAACATAGAAATGAAGGGATTTTGACTATAGTTTAGTTTAAAGTGACCAGTTTCTGTATTTTAGTGCAAGAAAATCTGTTTATTTTCAGTAATTACTATAATTAGAGGAGTTTCTTGAACCTTAAATGACAGATTCTTCCCTCTGACGGGTTAATAGTTGGACCAAATACCTAAAAAACGTTTTTTTGTTTTTTTTTTAAGAATTCTTAATAGAATTTGGCTGGAAAAAGTGAGTTTTTACTGTTTATTGTTGGAAAATCTGTCAGTTTAAACCAAACTATATTTAAAATTCTTGCATTTCTACGTTTCGGTTTTCAGGAGAACAATCTGTCCTTTAAGGTCCTAAAATTAGTAATAAGTTGAGTTGAAATGCTTCCAACTAGATCTGAGTTTGAATTGAAAATATTCCAGATTCTGAGCAGAAAAAAAGACCAAAATGAGCTCATTACTAGTTTTTCTGCAGCCCAGAACTCTCTACATACTAAAACATGACAGAAAAACATCCGTTAGCAGCAATCTACTGATGTGTCACAGGGAAGAATCGGACTTTTAAGAAACTCCTTTAATTATGGTAATTATTGAAAATAAATAGATTTTATTGCAGTAAAATAGAGAAAGTGGTCACTTTAAATCCAAATTATAGTCAGAATTCCTGCAATTCTATGTTTCCTGGAGGGTTTTCTGAAAAATAAGTCGTCCTTTAAGATCCTAAATTAGACAATTCATACTTAAAACTGAGATTACAGTGCAGAGAACAATAAACAGCAAAAACGAACTTTTTCCAGCCAAACTCTATTAAAAATACATTACATGCATTTCTCTGTTTCCTGAAAGGTTTTCTGGAGAATAAATCAGTTTTTTAAAGACTGAACCTTAAAGGACAGGTTGTTCTCTTCACATTTATAAACTCAAACTGATAAAACCTGGATTTAAAGGAATTTTTCAATATAATTTGTTGTTTTTCTCGTCATTTTCAGGATAAATATAAGGCTTTTGTTGTTTTTATTCTCATGTTTCTCATTAAAATGTGGAATAAAGGTCTGGTTCTAATGAAATAAACCCAGAAAAACGAGAGAAACTGAAGAAAATCTGAGTTTAGAGACAAACTAAAGGTGGATTATTACAAACTGAATGTTTATAGGTTTAATTTTAAAGCCAGAAATAACAATAAAATAAAAATACCAGAATTTAGAGCAGAATTTGGAGAATTATTCTCCGTTTTTTAGAACAAAACAGAACTTTACTGTTTTTTTTAGCTGGTTTTTAAAAGAAAATTAACAATTAAATCATGGAAATATATTTTTTTATGAAGTTTTTTCTCCAGTATCTGAATAAAAAGGAGATGATTTAAAGTTTTTATGCACCAGCAGATGTTTACCGGACCCGGACCGGTTCTGACGCACCTGAGGTTCGTCCTCCGGTAACATCCGACATGTCAGACCCGCAGAGGAGCTCCAGTCCCCGGTCCAGTCCCCGGTCCAGTCCCCGGTCCAGTCCCCGGTCCAGTCCCCGCTCCGCTCAGCTCCCCTCGGCTCTCTAATGGCGGGTCCCCCCGGAGGTCCGATCCTCGGATCTGAGCACCGAATCCGCGCCTCGAAGCACCGACCGGCTCCCGTTAACCGGACTGTGTTTAAGGCACCGATCCGTCCGTCCGTCCGTCGCCGAGCCGCTTCTCCAAGTCCTGCAGAGAACCGGATCACCGCCGGATCACCGTAAACACAAAGGCAGCATTTCCAGGAACTTTCCAGGAATACGGTCACGTGGCGCGGCGGCGACAGATTTAAGGTGGACCGACACACACCGGCCGGTCCCGGTGACGGTGTGGGGACCCGGGGTCAACAGGGTGCATCCAGCCCCAGAAGAGAAAACCAGAAAAACAGAACCAGGACCAGGAAAACTAGAACCAGAAAAACAGGAACAACTTTACAATCCGTCACAGAGTGAGGATCAGAAAAACCTCCTTTAGTTCCCCAAAATGTTCCCAGAAATGTTCTTACATTTAAAAAACATTCCCAGATTGCTTTGTTACCAATGTTTCTCCACGTTCTCAAAAATGCCCCCATGTTCTACAAATATTTTCATGCACCCAAAGTGTCCTCATGTTCCCTCAAAATGTTATATTATATATATATATATATTTCTGGGAACACGGAGGAGAATTTGAGAACGTGATGACCTTTCGGAGAACATAAGGGCAGGTTGGGGAACATGAGGACATTTATGGGAATATAACAACATTTTGGGGAAAACATCAGGACACTTTGGAGATTTGAAGATATCTTTGGGAACATCAGGACATTTTGGGAACAGAGAAACCCTGCTGGATGACATGAGGACAGTGTGAGGACACTTTTGGAGACATGAGGACTCTTATTTGAGGACATTTTGGGAACATTAAGACAATTTGTTGTGTATTTCTGTATTTGATTCAGCGCTGATTCACTTTATTGAAAACAATCAACTTCTCATCTTTATATTATATAATAATAATAATAACACACACACACACACACCTACACACACACACACACACACACACACACACATTAGAAAATTTAGTTTGTTATGGAGAATGGCTGTAATTTTTATAGATGTGAAGGTTAATATTTAAGGCTGGAGAATTTAATTATGGATATTTATTGATGGATATTTATATTAAATATAAATATAAGTGTAGCTACTATTACATCTGCATTGTTTTAAATATGTTAACATATTTTAAAACATGGTTTAGTCTCAGGAAAATGCAGCGAATGGATGTATAATTTATATTTCAGTAGCATTTCTGATTTTATTTTATTAAGATAACTTAGATTTAGAATCAACATGATAAACGTGTTTTTCATACTAATTGATTGACTATATGTGTATTATTTTCTATTATTCATATTCTTATTTTATTGCAATAATAATTATTACAAAAATAATTCTGAAAATAACACAATATCCAAAAATAACAACTCTTATTAATAACAATAATAATAATGAAAATAATAATGATAATAATAAAAAATTATTACTATTATCATTTATTATTCTTATTTTTAATAATTATCACTATCAGCAGGATTATTATCATTAATAATAATAATAATAATAACCCCGAGTTTTTATTATTATTATTATTATTATTATTATTATTATTATTATTATTATTATTATTATTATTAATATAATAATAATAATAATATAATAATAATAATAATAATAATAATAATAATAATAATAGTAATAATAATAATAATAACATATCTGAAATGAGGTCTTCGTCCTGCAGGAGGCGCCACCATTTCCAGTGTTTCTGAATGAGACCATCATCAGCTTCTTCTTCTTCTTTATTATTTGGGAGATGTGTTCATTATGCCTGCACAATCTGACTGTTGGTTACATATCAAACTTTATTCACTCATAGAAAATCACTAGAAAAAGTCACTCTATAATATCGTGTTTCCAACATTCACACGTTAAACTCCACTGCACTGCTTCCTGTGGTAAAAAACAACAAAAACTAAGGCATCACGTCGACTTTTCTCCAAAGAATCCAGGAAGAAGATCGAGTTCTTCGCCAGCTCTTTCACAATAAGACCGTTTTTCTGTCAAAGAAAATCAGGAGGAGAATAAATAAAATCACAGTTTGTCCTGATCAGCTTCTGTTTAGCTCTGAGTTTAAATAAAAACACTGAGAATCTAAATCCACAGGTTTGAAACATCCCAAAGGTTCCCGAAGGGTTCTGGTACAAACGTCTGCTGAGCTCTGATTGCCTGAAGGGTGGATTGTCTGAAGCAGTACATTTCTACGTTTACGGTGATAAAAAAGATTCTTTATTTCATCCCGTTGTGTTTCCATCAGTGGGTCTGTTGAGTCTCTAAGAGTGAGAACTAAAAACACTGAATCCCTGCTGTCGAATTCAACCACTGTTTGCTGTTTTTAGACAGTTTGTCATTTTCAGTTGCTGTTTCTTTTTCCGGTATTTTTAGACAGTGTATGTGTTGTTTTTCTGTCATTTTGACTCACTAAGTTTCATCGTTCAGTGTTTTGTTGTCATTTTCAGTCACTGATTTCCATCATTTTTGGTCGCTGTCTTCCGTCATTTTCAGAGTCATTGTGACTCACTAATTTGCATCATGTTCAGTCAGTGTTTTGTTGTCATTTTTAGTTGTTTTTTGTCATTTTATGTCATTTTTAGTTGCTGTTTTCTGTCCATTACAGTTACAATGATCTTTCTTTTTCAGATGCAGTTTTGCCATTTTCTCGTGCTGTTTTTAGTCACTATTTTCAGTTGTTTTCATTCACCATTTTCAGTCCGTTTCAATCGCTGCCATCAGTCATTTTTAGTCACTGTTTTCAGACGCAGTTACCTGTTGCTGTTTGCAGTCATCGTTAACATTCATTGTTTGTCGTGGTCTTGTGTCACTATCGGTTTGTGTTTGAAAACAAATTTTGATTCATGTACAATCTGTTTTTGGAAGCTGCAACTCCACTTGTTTCCTTGAATCTCGACAACAGTGAACATAGAGACACAACAGACTTAATAATGGAAACAGAGCTGACTAAAATGAACCAGAATGATCCTTTAACTTTCCAAAAACAAGTGCTGTGAATAAACTATAATACACCAGATACTGAGCAGTGACTCACCCCAAGTTAATTAATTCCACTTTAAAATGCTGTTTATAAAAGCTGCTGTGAGAACATCAGAGTTCAGTTTCAGGACTGAATCTGCAGAAGACAAACAGAAGAACCCGGACGATGAACATGAGAACTTTGGCATCGAGTGTGAAAACTGTCCCAGAACAAAGAGAATGTCTCCAGTGCATCACGGAGGACGTGAAGAGTTCAGTTTTAAGGCACGGTGACGTGGAAAGGACTTCCGGGAACATTCTCATCACCCCACTTCACGATCAGGATGTAGCTGCCCTGTTCCTTCACCGTGTACGTCACGTTGTACATCCTGCTGCCCATGTGTTTGACGTAAACCTCCTCGCAGGGCGTCTTCGGTCCATGGACGCCGACCATCAGCATGTTGGTTCCTGTAGACCGAAACCCAGAAATATCAGCAGGCGATAAAACAAAACAGAACTAACTATGCACGACATTCACATCAAAGTCGTTGAAAGACATGGAAAAAAATCATACTGTTTGTTATATATATGTTTGTTTCTTTATTGTAAATTAATTGATTTGAATTCTGGGTCGCCTACAGATGCCAGTTCAGTTTTCAAGGCTCTAAGGGGGATTCAGATGATCAGAATCTGCCATTATGTAAAGCAGGATTATTTACTTAACCTTCATTTAGCCAGGGAAACCCAAAAGGATCACCAGATAACCAGAAACATCAGCAGGCGATAAAACAAAACAGAACAAACCGTGCACAACATTCACATCCATGCTCACCTGCTTTGCTGCAGTCGACCGTAAACGTGTTCTTCTGACCAACGAAGGCCTTCGATAATCCGGAGCCTCTGGAGACAACGTTACTGGCGTCTGAGGAGAATTTAGGCAAAGAGGCAAAAGGTCCCCCCATGGATGACGACGACGACTTAGTGACAGTTTCCACGAGAACCGATGATGTTTCGTGTAAACTGTGACCTCCAGACAGACGAGGACCTGCAGGAGGTTTAAAGAGACACAAGTCAACTAAAGTACATGGACGCCTGTCTTTATATGACAGTTTCCTCATTTTTCATCACTGTGGACTCATTTTGGATGAAGTCTTTGGTTTTTGCAGAATCTGGTTATTTTTGGAGAAATGTTAAATGAGACGTGTAGATAAAATGATTTAGATATTAAGCTTGGAAATTTGGAACAAACTGACAACTCAATATTTTGTTTACAGGAAAAATAATTTAAACTACTGGTCATTTCATTTTGTATTACGATAAGATTCTTCACTTTTGTTGCATCAATTTTTTTTTCCTTTTCTTACTGGAGACAGGACGCTGTAACTAAGATAAGACACATTTGGAGTTCAGAAAGTAAAACAAAACAGATGATGGTTGTAAAAGATGGCAGTTGCAAAGACAAAATGTAAAAGTAGAAATACGAAGGAAAAAATTATTTGATTCAAAGGGTTGATGAAGGAAAAGTAATGATAATGTTTTAATCCGACTGCCTCAGTTCTGTGGTCCACCGACCAACCTGAGACTTTGGCCTTGAAGGGGCTTCCTACGATGTGCTGAGGTCCTCCATATTTGATGGAGATCAGGTAGTTTCCAGGAGCCATCGGTGTGTAGGACACCTTGTAGCCTTCAGGACACTCCTGACAGTCCATCTTCACTTTGGACGGGCCGTCGATGGTCACCGACAGAGCTCCAGAACCGGCGTTACAAGTGTTCACGATGAACTCGGATGGCACACCTGAACAACAGCACAGAACCATTAAAATCACCTTAACATTCTGATTCAGGGCTTTGACATGAAGGTTTGTTGATACCTGTGGTTCCTCCCTCCAGGCCCGGTCCGAAGGCAGACACCATCCCTGGATCTCCGACCTGACCCGGTTCTCCCACTCGGATCTTGAAGGGGCTGCCGGGAACGTGGCTGCCGTTGAAACGAACGTCTATCGAGTGAATCCCGTTTTCCCGTGGGATGAACCTGATAGCATGCTGATCTGTAGAAACACAAGGATCCACATTCATGTTCTGTCTTTACCTTCAACAGTGACTTCAACAGGTTCTGCACGTTCCTCAGAAAGTTCTAACTACAGATCAAAGCATGTATGAGACGGAAATAAAACACGCCAAACCTAACGCTGAACAACATGCAAATAAAATCCCACTGGGACTGTTTTGATAGATATTGTGGTTCTGGTATGAGGGGTGTTGTAGTGTGAATTGTAAATTTGCATTTTTTCCTACAAATTTCCAAAAAATTAATATTAAAAATGATGACTCGATTTCCAATCATAGGATCTACAGCTATGTAAAGTAGGGTGTATTTATTGATGATAACACCAGGGCTGCCACTAATGATTATTACTGCTGTAAATGTATTTACTGAACCTTTATTAAGCCAGGGAAACCCATAAGGATTACATTTAACTTTTAACAGAGACCTGGCCATGAAAAGACCGAATTATAAAGTTACAGAAAAAAAATTACAGACTCAACAACAACAGCACAAAAATAAAACACAGTAAAACTAGGGCTGTATGACATGTTGACAGTCCAAAGATACTGAGTGTACCACCATAGAAGAGGAAAGAACACATATTGATATTTAAGTATTTTTTTTAATTACTCAAACCAATTAATCAAAAATGAATATAATAGTTGGAATTTAATTTAATAGCTAACAACTACTCCATTAGTTGTTATGGTTGTAGATAACATGGTGTAAACATGAAAAACTAAAAAGCAAATAGTGAAATAGTACTGGACCCAGATTTGAGCCTTGTGGAACTCCAAAGACTCTTTTACAAACCCAGTCTGTAATGATGGTTGTTGGTTCTTACCGCTGTCCAGCTCGGTGATATAACACTCCTCTATGGCTCCAGACGGTGTGTGGATCTTAGCGTCGATCAGCCCTCTGGCGCCGTTTAGCTGAACAGCAAAAGAAGCTTCCTGACCCACTTTCAGACCCATTTCCTGAAGAAGAACCAAGAGGAGAAAAAATACAAATACAGGAATTATCTATCTGATTTACTCTCTGATGTTCAGCTTCTTCCAGCCCATTAATAAATTTATAACCTGGGAAATAACCTGAATAAATCTGTCACTTTTAATATAGCACCAACACATCAGAGGGTTTATTATTTGAAGATTCAGCTGATTTATTCTGATTTAAAGCAGCTTTAAGTGATGTTTTCTCACCTGCAGGCTGGTGATGGTGAGGCGGCGAGCGTCGTCCGACAGAGTGGCGACAGGAACGATGAAGGGCGAGTCTGGGATGTGTTCATCGTTGAATTTAATGGAAACTTCATAATCACCTGGACAGAACAAACAGAAGTCATAAAATGTTACAACTTTATATATCATTGCTGTATTCCACAGTTCACAAGCAGAACTCTCGTGATCATTGTAAAACTAAAGAAAACTAAAAACAAACTGGTTCTCGGGCAGCTTCTGAAGCAGATCTTTGGATGTTTACTTACTCGCCTACTACAGACGGATCCTGGAATTAAATGACCAGAATTTAAGGAGATATTTCATCCCCTAACTAGTCCTGGTAATGTTGATCATGGTTAAAACGGGTAAGTCAAAAACCTCATCTGTGTTTGAGTCTTACCGGGTTCCTGAACCACGTAGGAGGCTCCACAGGATCCGTCCTTCCGGTCCTCGAAGGTGATCTCGGCCTTGCTGGGTCCCTCCACGGCGATGGACAAACCTCCAGCTCCAGCTTCTCTGGTCCAGATACTGAACTCAGCTGAAGACAACAGTCAGGTTTATCATAGTGAACCTGCACAGCTGCAGTTCCTCCAATGAACACTAGAGGCCGCCTGCAAGAAAACTCAACCAAGACTTTGGCTGCAATCCAATGTCCTCACGATATAGTACGCAATAAAATTTTAATGTGTTCTAATACGCAGTACATCAAATGTACTTTGCCAAAGATACCCGGATGTCCGACTACATCTGGTTGGATTCTGAAGTATTCTTTCCCACAATCCTCAGTGCAGTAACATCACAAATGTTGCACACGAGTAGAAACAAGCTTAAATCATCAACAGCTGACAAACAGGTGACTGTGATGGTGAATTTTAAGGTGCAGTATTATGATGAAGTAGTCTGTCCCAATTGTACTTTGGAAATGTAATTTGGTTCACAGTCCTAATACACCACCTCACAGCTGTCCTGGTGGCGTCTTTGACCAAAGTTTGAACTTCACTGACTATCAGACTGAGACATAGGGGGTGCTAATGAGTTCTACTGAAAAAAATCTGTTTTAGGGCATGAGGACGCAACAAAGAACAGAGTGCACGACTTGAAGAGAAATTAAAAGACGGACATCTGAATGAAACTGAACATTTTTACCAAAAGATAATGAGGAAGAAAGTACAAAGAAATTAGAGGATGGAAAACAAGCTAAAGGCAGAAATGATGAAGACGAGGAGGACAAATCCAAACTCTTCAGCCCACCTGGGATTCCCGCCACTCCCTGGTCCAGTCCGGTTCCTCCGGCTCGGACCTTGTGGGCTCCTCCTTCGCCCAGCGGCCCCACAGTGAACTGGAAGGGGGAACCAGGGACATGTTGGCCCCGATACTTAACGTTGACGGTGTGAGGTCCCATCTCCTGAGGGATGAACCTGACGCTGTAGGTGCTGTCCTCCCCTTTGATGATCTCTGCGTCCTCCGTCTTCCCTCCAGGACTCGTCACCTGAGCCATCATCTCCTGGTTACCTGCCTCACCTGGGAGGAGGAAGACGAGGGAAACAATAAGGTTTGGAGTTCCTCAGGGATCAATTCAAGGTCCTCTTCTTTTTATTTTACTGTTTGTACAAATATTAGAACTTAAAGTGCCTGATTGTTATCGAACTCAACTTTTGAAATTTGTTCTAAATTTTACTCTGAATTAATTAAAAGCAAGTAAACAACCCTTTATGAAGATGGAAAAAGTTGTCTCTTTATGTCCTTTATAGACCACAACTATTTGTTACCATTCATGACCACACTGTGTTCCTCTTACATCTTATAGTAGACGACATAAAAGCAATTTGTAACTCTCCACGTCCAACACCAACATCTAGACCTCGATGAACACCAACATCTAGACCTCTATGGACACCAACGTCCAACACATCAGATTCTACTGATGTCAGAGCCTCAAAAGTTGGTGAAATGTCGACCAAAGACTGGATTTTAGTAGATATATGGATCCATCCCACCACCATCGCCAGAAAATTTTGCACTTTTTCCATTTTCAAGGTCCAGGAATTAAAAATCTGTCCTCTGTTGGATCCTTTCAATCATCATGATCTCCTGGAAGCTATTCTGTCTGTTTGGTGGGGGGCTAAAATACAAAAATTTTGAGTTCTGAAAACAAAAAACTCTCAAAACTCAGCCAAAATATTTTACAGAACTTAGCTTTGGGTCGAATAAACAAACAGATAAGCAAAATTTGAGTCGAAACTGAGACAGTTGAGCGACACATTTCCTGAATTCTGTCTGAACTGACTCATTAAAAAAACCTGGTTGGAACAATAACACAACACTGCCTCCCTCAGGTCAAACTGTGAATTACATCTCCGACCATAATGTTCCTACAGATGAAAACGTGATAATTTGTGACATTTTGACAGCAGAACGATGTTAAAGACAAACAGTTTGAGTGACAGCAGGCAGGTTAGAGCTTCACTGAAGGAAATGAGTGAATTAGCAGGTGGTAGATAGCTCCAGGGTTAATGAAGAAGAACAAGTCCAGACTCTTCACTGGAAAAAATGCCCCTCTCAAAACAAGAAAAAAAAAAAAATTATTTCAAGGAACTTTTACTTTGAGATAAGTGGAAAAACCTGCCAATAGAACAAGTGAAAAATGGCTTGGTCAGATTTGTTGAAATAAAATATGATATTTAGAATCTTGAGATCTTAAAATTAGCTGGGAAAACTTATTTTAAGCTCTATTTTACCAGGATTGTCAAGCTGAGGTGTCTTAAAATAAACCAGACATGCTAAAAAAAAAAAAAAAAAAAGAAGCAGTTTTTCACTCAAAAATAGATTTTTGCTTTCATGTAACCTCCCAATTTGAGATGTATTAACCCTCCTGTTGTCCTCATTTACAAGCATCAAAAAACATTGTTTCCTTGTCTGAAAAAAATCCAAAAATTCAGCAAAAAAATCCCCCAAATTCCTGAAAATTTGCAAAACCTTCAGGAAGAAAATTCCAATAATTCCTTTAAAGTTTCCCTTAAAAGTTTTATTTCAAAGAAATCCCCCAAATTTGGCAAGAAAAATCTTGTAAATATTTTCAAAAAATGAGTAAAAAAACTACCAAAAAAATCCTAAAAATATCTAAAATGATTCCATATATATCAGTAAAACTTCGAATATTTTCTTTAAGAACATTCACATAAAAATCAACCAAAATCCAGCAAAATTCACTGGATTTTGGTTGATTATTTTGTGAATGGTCTTAAGAAACATTTTTAACTTTTCTTTTTTTCACCAAAAAATGTTCAAAGATTTCCCCAAAATGTTGAAAATGTGGACATCAGAAGTTTCGCTGTGAAAATATATATTTTTTCCCACATTTTCAAACTTTAAACGGGTCAATTTGACCCACAGGACGACACGAGATGTTGAGTTTTTGCAGTGTTCCAGTCTGGTTAACTTGTTAGGATTCCACTCCAACACACCGTCCTGCAGCGGCGGTCGGCTGCCGGCCGGCATCCCGCTGAACCCGCCCAGACTCTCCCGACCCAGGAAGTCTCCGAAGACGTCCCTGAACGGATCTCCTCCGACCTGAGTGCTCTCCTCCACCCGGACCTCCCTCTTGGTCTCTCCAGCCCGGGTCTTGCTGATCTCGGTCCGCTCGGTTCGGGTGTAGGTGTGGCTGCTTCGGGTGAAGGTCCGGGTCAGACGCTCCTGAGCCGAAACCATCTGAAACCAGTTCCCTACGACCGGAGGAGAAGCAGGAGGAGGAGGAGGAAGAGGAGGTGAAGAGGAGGAAGCAGGGAGTACAAGAGAGACAGGTGGAGGAGGAAGTGATGTCACAGCTCACCTGGGATTTTGAGGCTGAGGTCGCAGGTGCTACCGATGGTGGCGATGGACGGAGCCTGACGCTTCCTGGTGATGCTCTCCTTCATCCGGCCTTCACCAAACACCTTCACCGTGAACGGGCTTCCTGTTAATGAACAAAAACCATGAAATTTAACCAGAAAACTGGAAAAAAAAAAAAAAAAAATGAGTCCAACAGCCAGAAACACGACAGTGAGGCTTTCTGCTTGAAGTCACGGGTCAAAAATCACCAAAATGACACAATTCATCAGCCAGAGACTGTAAAAACAAAAAGCATTATAAAATTTGTTTCAACAGTCCTTGAAAGCATCATGTTTGATGTGATGATCCATGAGGAAAATTTACAGAAAATAACTATAATGAGATTTGACTTATTACAAGAAAAAACGACACACTAAATAAGAAAAATGAGACATAAAACAAGAAAAATGATACAAAACAAGAAAATCAAGTCACTAAACAAGAAAAATGAGATGTAAAACAAAAAAATGAGACACAAAACAATAAAAACGAGATGTTAAACAAGAAAAAGAAGGTAAAAAACAAGATAAAGGAGATGTATAACAAGAAAAGCGCCTTCAAACTCGAGATCATTAGTTCCAAATTTATCTCTAATCTCGACTAAATATACATCGTATGTCTGTTTTCTGACATAAATCCTGGAATCGCTGCTGTTCGTACCTGGAACGTGTTGATCGGCGAACTTGATGTTGATGATGTAGTTTCCAGGTTCGGTTGGACAGTAGGTGACTTTACACGTCCCGTCCTCCACGTCCTCACAGTTAATGTCCACTTTACTGGGACCCTCGATGGACAGACCCAGACCTCCGTAACCTAACGGACACATATAAACGGTTAGAAGACTAAACATCCATCAGGTTACAGGTGTGACGGAGGTCTGAATCCTCACCGGCGTTCCTGGTGTCCACAATGAACTCGGCCACCTCGAAGGTGTGTCCTTCCACCAGGCCCTGGCCGTAAACCTTCACCTTGCTGGCGTCTCCGATCTCCGACTGGCCCACCATGATCTTAAACGGACTGTTTGTCACGTGTTTGCCGCTCTTCATCACGCTGACCACGTGTTCGCCCACTTCCTTTGGCGTGAAGGAGATTCCTGTAGACACATGACCAGAAAAGTAGAACATATTTTAGCGCCTAATTTTGGATTGTCTGGAGAGTTTAGTCAAAGGTTTCCCATCCAAGCAAGACACAAAACAAGAAAAATTAGATGTAAAACAAGATAAATGAGACATAAAACCAGAAAAACAAGACACAAAACAAGATAAATGAGATGTAAAATAAGAAACACGAGACACAAAAGAAAAATAAGACGTAAAACAAGGAAAATGACACACAAAGCAAGAAAAATTAGATGTAAAAGAAGAAAAAGCACAAAACAAGAAAAACGAGACACAAACTTTTAAGGGAAACTTTTAAGAAATTATTGGAATTTTCTTTCTGAAGGTTTTGCTAATTTTCAGAAATTTGGGGAATTTTTTGCAGATTTTTGGGATTTTTTTCAGACGAGGAAACAATATTTTTTGGTGCCCATAAATGAAGACAGCAGGAGGGTAAATACATCTCAAATTAGGAGGTTACATGAAATCAAAAATCTATTTTTGAGTGAAAAACTGCTATTTCTTTGAAGCATATCTGGTTTATTTTAAGACACCTAAGCTTGACAATCCTGGTAAAATATAACTTAAAATAAGTTTTCCCAGCTAATTTTAAGATCTCAATATTCTAAATATCATATCTTATTACATAGAAAGCCTAAAATTGCCTGATGGGTGCAACAGAAAAACCTGAGACGGAGGTTTGATTTGGTCCAAACTCAACCAAAGTATGACTGATAGTGAAAGTGAAACCGACCGATGTGTCTGTTGGGAAGCCTCTTCAGCAGACAGGGTTCCTCGTTTCCAGACGGCGCTCTGATGGTCGCCGTCAGACTGCTCAGGTCCGTTTCCGTGATCTTTAAGGACACGTCTGTTGCCGTGCCGACGTTGAGCTGCGACGTCCTCATGGAGTCGTCACCTGGAGATCGAAGACGACGAAACAGGAAAGAACCAGCTGAACTTTTGGTCTTTTAGTGGAAAAAAAATGTGATGCTGTTCAAGAATAATACAAATACCAAATAATATAATGACGAAGAAGCAATTTAGTGCTGTTTTGGGAATAAACAGAAAAAAAACATGGAATTTGGAGACTATCAAAGACAAATTTCCGATTTTCAGGATAGTTAAAAGAAATTAGTTGACTAACTTTAAGCAGAGTGTAATCAAATATTTGGTAAAAGGCACTGAAAACAAAGCTGTGTTATAAAAAAAAAACTATCCACATTTAAGTGAAGAAAAAATACTAAAAACGAGTTGGCATTTTGGGGCGTCATGTGAAGACAAAACAGAGTATCATCTGTATAAAGTACTATATATGTAATGCATATAAAGTTACTTTGGAGAAGCATTTACAAAAAATAAAGATGTTTAATGAGTATTACAGGCATGAGTTTAAAGAAATGATGCTGAAATCGGCCAGTTTGGTATCAGGACAAATACTGACCGATTAAATGAGTTTTATTTTTACAGTTTTCAGTTTTCAGTTCATGTCTGTTTAATAAACTGCAGATAATCTTCATCATTTTTTGTATGTGTGAGACCTGATTAAATTAACAGAAGCCTGTAATTCTCAGTAAAACTAACTGGATAAACAAAGTCAGGCTCTAGAGAGAAGAACTTTGCGCTGTGAGTCGTCGTACCAGTGATTTTGGCGGTGAACGGGCTGCCGGGGATGTGTTTGTCATCGAACTTGACGATGATGTTGTAGTCTCCAGGTGCAGTGGGCAGGTAGGACACCGTACAGGTTCCATCTTTGTTGTCTTTACAGTTGATCTCTGCTTTGGACGGACCTTCGACAGCCAGAGACAAACCGCCTGCAGGGAGACGGACCAAATATAACTACGAAACATCCGTTTATTTTCTAATATCAGATTTTATTCTTTGAAAAGTCTATTAAAAGTTTAGTTTTAGCTAAAGGGTTGTATCGGCTAACATTTATTCAGTGGGATTAAACTGAGTCTCCTCTAATTGACAGTCTATACATTCAGGACAGGTGGACAGTTTGATACCTTCTCCAGCGTCTTTAGTGACGATGGTGAACGTCGCCGGTCGGTTCATGGTTCCGTGGCTCAGACCAGGTCCGTACGCCGTCACATGACCGCTGTTGATGGCATCAACGTAGAACTGCAGCGGACTTCCTGCAACAAACAGAAGAACCTCTGATTTAATGTGATGTGACTTTATTAAAAGTAAAACATTCCACATAAACGGGACATTTTTAAGGTCAGAAAATAGTCTGATTCACCCTAAAGTCCAACTGTTTGGTGATGATACTCTACTGTTCGCCTCAGAAAACACAAACTCAAGCTGTTGGTTTACCTGGATGTGGTTGTTTACCTGGGATGTAGTTGTTTATTCGGATGTCTTTAGGTTTACCTGGATGTTTTTTGTTTACCTGGGATGTGGTTTCCGTCATATTTGATGTCCATCTCATGCAGACCTCGTTCAGTTGGAGAATATTTCACCGTGACGGTTCCGTCTTTGTTGTCGATGATGTGAGGATGAGCTGTTCGACCGGACGGCATTCGCACTTCACCTGGAGGACAAACAATAAACACAAATGTTAAAATACAAATGACAAAACAGAAACAATAAACAGAAACAAGAAAACACAACAATAAAGACAAACAACAAAACACAAACAAAAATCACAAACAACAAAACAATCAAGCACAAACAATAACACAAATAATAAACAAAAACAACAAAACAGACAACAAACAAAACAAAACAAACAATTAACAAACAACAAAACAAGCGATAAAAATAAACACAGGCAATAAAACACAAATAGTTAAACACAAACAATAAAACACAAACAACAAACACAAACAATGAAACACAAACAACACAAACAAAACACAAACAATAAAACACTATAAAAACCATAAACAAACAATCAATAAACAAACACAATCAATAAACACAAACAAACAAAAACAACAAAACACAAACAATAAACACAAGCAACAAACACAAACAATAGACACAATCAAACACTAAACACAAACAATAAAACACAAACAATAAAACACAATCAAACACAAACAATAAACACAAACAATAAACACAAACAATGCTTAATCTATCGCGGCTCTCATTGGAGGTTTTGTTTTACAGAAAATCTTTTCATGTCATATTTTATTTTCCACATTTAGACTCAAACCATCACCGAATAAATAGACTAAAAAGCTCCACTGGTTCCAAATCTGAGGTTCAGGGCCTTTAATGGGTCCCTGAGACAAACCTGAGGGACCACAAAGGTCTGACTGCCAGAAAATTCATGTTGTGGACATAAATATGAAACCTGAAATTCTCCCCGGCTCCAGCTGTTTATGCGACAGTCACACATTTTTGCATTACACGAATTCTTTATCTCAATAAAACAGGAATAACGTTCCTCATAAAGGTGTTCTTCTTACCTGTGATCTCTCCTTTCTGCACCGTGAACGGAATAACCAGACTGAAGGGTCGCAGCATTGGCTCCAAACCGTCCACCGGACTAATCGGCTCGTCGGTGGCCTGAACCGGAACCACAGGAGGAGGTTAGTGACGCAAACTGGGAGAACTGGGAATTCATCCAGAGAGGAAGGAGGGAGGAGGCTGACAGGGCCAGGTCAGCTCTTACTGGTCTGAAACCAGTTAAACCAACAGTGGTTTTTATTGTCTGAGCTGAGCTGGTATAGAAGCAGACTGTTCTCTTTTTCTAAACATAAAAAACTAAAATAACTGATTAAAGAAAAATATTAAAAACAATTTTTAAAAAAATACAAAATAGAACACATAATAAAAATACCAAATTAATAAAATAAGAAATAAATAATGATCTGACTTAAATTAATAAAATGAAATACTAAAATGACAGATTAAAACTATATAAAAATGTAATAAATAATAAAAATAAAAAACTAAGAAAACAAGTTAAAGAAAACATTAAAAATAATAAAAATAAATAGCAATGAAATAAAACATAACAAAAACTACCAAATTAATAGAATAAAATAAGAAATAAATAATAAAAATCTGATTTGAGATAATAAAATTTAAAAAAATGTAAATGAAAAATTAAAACTACATGAAATAAAAAATAAAAAACAAAAAAAATTATATAGGAAGCATAGCAGAATAGCTAAAATAAAATCAGAAAAAATTAAATTAAAATGAAAAATCTAAAAATAAATAACAAATAAATGAAACAAAATAAAAATAATTTAAAACAATAAAATAATGAAAAAAAATAAATGAAAAAGGGAAAAAATAAACCATAAATTAAATAAAAATATAGAAAAAATAACAAATAAAAAAAAATCCAAATCATGAAATTAAATGTAGGTAAAGAAGTAAAAAATAAAAAGTGTCTCTGTCCAGATGTTGAAACATCAGCTGGTAGAAATCAGACTGGATTAGATCAGAACCTCCAACATGCAGATGAAACGAGCAGCTTCATGCTGAGAAGAATCCATAAATTAATTAAATTAATCTGGGTTATTATTGACGGCGTGAGTCAGAAAAATACAGCAGCAGAGAAACAGAAGAGAGTTTATGTGAAGAGAAGAAACACTGCAAAAAAACCCAAAAACAAATCTGAATATTTTTCACCAATTTACTGTAATTTTAAGCTTTTTGGAAGGAGTTTGGTTAATTACAGATAAAATCTAATAAAATCACAGAAAAAAGTACTAATTTACACTTTGTGAGTAGTTGACAATATGTGACCATAAAATGACAGTTTCAGTGCATTTAGATCAGCTAAAATTAGGATTATTTCACAGATATTTTCTTTTATTTTCACAGTTCTTACAGTTTTCGGACCTCATGGTGTTCCACTGTTTTTAAAATGTTTTTTCTGGCATCTTTACGAGTTATTTTTTACAGTGCAAGAAGAGAAAACAGTCTGAATGAACAGAAACCAGTCTATAAGAATAGAAAACAAACAGTCTGTCAGAAGCAGCAGGTAAACATCAGGTGATAAACTCTGGTACCCATGGAGGGGAGAAGAAGTTCTGCTGTAACTGAAGCTGGTCACACGGTTCCTCTATTACTGGGACGCTTTCACTCGCCTGACGGGGAACAAGGTGCAGGGAACAAACAAACAAACAAGTAAACAAACACAACAAGCAGCTAGAACCTCGGATGGACTTAACTTTTGGACCTTTCAGAATTAAATGAAGACAGAAAAAATGTTCCAAATTGAAAAGCGTCACTCATACATTCTGTTTATTCAGGAGGTTTAAAATATCACTGCAGATTAAGGAGTTTTAATGGGAAAAACATTTCTGAATAATAAAAAGAAAAAATAGAATCCCTTTCAATGTCTAAAAACATAAATAAAACAAAAACTAGATTGACAACGAAAAATAAAGTAAAACAAAGGACAAATTTAGAAATGACATTATAAAGCACTAAATTAAATTAATAAAGCATCAAAATGTTAAAAAATTTTTAATAAATTCTCTAATTTTTTAAATGAATAAAAACTGAAATGAAGTAAAACATTTTAAATTAATTAAAAAAACAACATAAAAATAGAATAAATGTAAACACAACGAATAAAAACAAATATTCTGAAATATATCAAATATAAAGAAAACAGAACAAAATAATACAAAATAGTAAAAATAAAACTAACAACATTATAAAATATATAAAAAATATAAAATAAAATAAAAACAGGAAATAAACCAAAAAGAAAATAATAAACAAAAATAAATATTGAATAACAATAAAAAAAATAATTTCAGAATCAGAAAGCCTTCATTTCCAAGTGAGTACACACAAGAAATTTGACTTGGTTTATACAGAGCAAATAAAGAAAATAAAAATAAAGAAAATAATAACAGTTTATCCCATTAAAGTCCTTAAACTGTGCAGGAAGTCCATGTAAAACCTAAATCACTTCATTGATAATGAACACATTAATAGCATTTGATGCGAACAGAAATCCTGTTTTTTAGTAATCTGAAGACTAACTTCAAGTATTTAAAGGTTTGTTGTTTCCCAGTAACAGCTGCTTTTCAAGACAGTGTTTTTGTGCTAATGTTTGGTTATAAAACACACACTGAGCTACACAACATGCAGAGTTAATACTATTAAACTTTTATTGGTCTGAAGGTCCAGTGGTTCCCTGATCGGATCTTAACCCTGAAATGTAATAGATCAACTCCTCGGTATCAGAGTCACCAACCAGACGTCTTAAATTCAGGTTCACCAACAAGGAGTTTACTGAAGTTTAGACAACCAGAGGAATAAAAAAGTCCTGACATAAAAATAACAAAGACATGAAGACGGGAACCACTGAGCTTCAAACCAAACCAGACAGACCAGATAAAACAGAACATAAACAAACCAAAACAACTCAAGCAAACATACTCAATCAACCTACCTCAAACCTCCTGAACTCAGACAACCTACCCAACTAAGACCAACCAAACCTGCCAACCCAAACAAACCAACCAACCCAATTCAATCTAAGTCAACCCTCCTGAAACCTACCCAGCCAACCCAAGCTAACCAAAGTACCTAACCAACCTACCTAACCAAAACCAATCCAACCAAACCTACCTAACCTAAACCATCCCAATTCAATCCAATCCAATCCTCCAAAAACCCATCCATAACCTGTTGAACACAGCCAGCCTATCCAACTGAGAGCCACCAAGCCTGTCCAACTTACCTAATCAAAACCAACCCAACCAAACTCAATCCATACCAACCCTCCTGAAATCTACCCAATCAACCCAAACCAAACACACACAACCAACCTACCTCAAAACTATTGAAACCAGCCAAACTACCCAACCCAAACTACCTAACCTAAACTACCCCAATTCAACCCAACTCAACCCTCCGGAAACCTACCCAACCCAAGCTAACCAAAGTACCAGTCCCACTCCTGCTCAGCACAGCCAACCTACCTAATCCAAGCCAATCCAACCAGACCTAACTAACCTAAACCATCCTAGTTCAATTCAACTCACCCCTACAGAACCCTACCCAACCAACCCAAACCAAAGCACCCATCCCAAACCTGCTGAACCGAGCCAACCTACCCAACCAAGACCAACCAAACAAAACCTAAACCATCTCAAACAAACCAACACAAATAAACCAATCATCCCAATTCAATCCAACCCAACCCTCCCAAAACCTACCCAACCAACCCAAGCTAACCAAAGTACTCAGCCAACCTACCTAATCCAAACCAATTCAACCAAACCTACCTGAATTATTGTATGCACCCAAAACCAATCAAAATTAACCAAAATGACCAAACCAACACAACCAATCCCACCCAACAAAACCCACTCTATACAACCTAACTCAACCTAAAGCACTCCAGCCCAACCCAACCAAAACTAATCCAACCAAGACTTCCAAACCAACCCATCTGGTGACTTACCACCACGTGGAAGGGGCTGTTGGGGATGTTTTCTCCTCCGAACCGGATGGTGATGACGTACTTCCCGGGTTCTGGAGCCGTGTAGTAAATATCGAAGGTTCCGTCAGCGTTCTCCACCACGTCCACATCCAGCTCCGCCCCGTCCGGCGTCGACACCTTACAGGTGACTTTACCTTTCCCAGCAGCCTTTGCGTCCACGGTGATGACAGTCTCCTCTCCGATCTGGATGGTTGGGCCGATACCTGAACCTGACAAGATGGATGCCGTGTTTCTGAACTGGTTAAGGACTCGACGACAATCATCAAGGAGAATCAACTGAATTTCTAACTTTATTTTCTAGTTTTATGGTGTCTTGTCTGTTCAGGGAACAGATGGAAGACAACTGATGGGAACAGGTTTTTAGCTAACTCTGATGAATTTACAACTGTATCCAAAGATTTACCCATGTGATACTTTTAGGACTATCTTTATAATCTTTAGAGACATCTTTATGTCTCTTCAGCATCTTTAAATTCATGCTGTGCTTATATAAGAACATCTGTTCAGTGCACTGCGGTCAAAACTCCAGCTGGATTCCCTAAAAATGTGGCAAAAAAATTTAGAAAATGAGAATTAACATCTGTTTCCATTCATATTTTGCTCATTTGTTCTCAGACAAACAGCAGATGGAGATAATTCTCCAGTTGGTGGCTTTAATCTAGTATAGAAGATTCTTGAAGAGTCTTGAAGGAAAGTTTAAGATCCACTGAACACTCACCAGGTCCATGTCCTCCGATCGACACTGCAATAAAACAACAACACAATCAGTGACTCTAAGAGGAGGTGAAGTCTGATTGGTGGACAGCGAATCAATGGGCGGAGCCTCACCTGTGACCAGACACTTGCTGGCATCTCCAGTGGGCAGGGCGTGGATGCGATAAGGAGAGTACGGGATCTCGTCTCCGCCATATTTGATAGTGATGGTGTAGCGTCCGGTCATGTCAGGTACGTAGGACACCGTGTAAGTCCCGTCGCGGTTGTCTCGGATGTTTGCCTTCTTCGGTTTCCCCTCCGGATCCTGGAGACAAGAACAAAAAGTTAGTGGTGGTTAATGTCAAAGATGTTCTACTGATCATCACTGGACTCTACCATCCGCCATCGACAGAAACAGTAAAACTAGCTGTGAATTTTAGTGGGCGGAGCCCGTTCAAGCTCAGTCAGTGCAGCAGCGCCCCCTACTGGGTGGAGTCTGTTCAAACAAACACAACTCTCACAGGTACTAGCTACTTGAAACCCAACATTCTAAAAACATTCTGAGAAAATTCTAGTAATGTTTCTGTATAAACTTGTTTGCTGATGACACTGCTTTTAGCCCTACTTCTTAAAACATGTATTTCAGCATTTTTCAGTGGATTTTTATTACATTCATTTGCATTATGTTCATATTAAAGTACAAATTAAGGCAATTTAAAACTCTAAATATTCTCTTCTTCACTAAAAATGTAATTTACATCAGTTTTCTTTCTGAACATATGACAACAAAATGTTGATTTATGTAATAAATGGTTTTAATTGTATTGTTGTCCAGAGATAAATGTGTGTTTTATGTCTTCTAGTTTCAAGTAGATAAATATATGAAATCATTTATGTTTATTCATTTAGTTCGCAAGTGTCTTCTAGCTACTTACAACCCAATGTTCTAAAAACATTCTGAGAAAATTCTAGCAATGTTTCTGTGTAAACCTTTTTGCTGATGACACTGCTTTTATCCCTAATTCTTAAAACATGTATTTCAGTATTTTTTAATGGATTTTTATGACATCCGCCTACATTATATTTATACTCGAGTACAAATAGACATTTTAAAACTCTAAGGATTTTCTTCTTCACTAAAAATGTAATTTACATCAGTTTTCTTTCTGAACATATGACAATAAAAGGTTGATTTATATGATTAATGGTTTTAAATGTATTGTTTTCCATCGAAAAATGTGTTTTTTATATCTCCTAGTTTCAAGCAGATAAATAAATTGATTATTTTGTTTATACATTTAGTTTTGCACTCGTGACTAGTGGCTCTGGGAGGTTTTACTTCTTAACATTATTCTTCTAATAATGTTCAATACCTTACAACACATGACTATCATACTCATGGAAGCCAAAACACAGACTTCTGGATGTAGATCTTTTATTGTGTGGTGATAAAACTAGAAACCGCATTTAAAAACAGGTGTAAAACTGTTGTTTTCTGCGCAGCGGCGCCCCCTGCTGTGTGGACGTCCAGGTTTGTATTGTACAAACGCAGCTCTCAATTATTAGCAGCTTAGAAATACGTGAAAGTTTCTACTGTGGAGTAAAACGCTGGATGGCTGCTGATGGTTTGAGAGCAGTGGTGTCGCCAGCACTTAGTGGTCATTCCATATAAAATCAAACAAATCTGGAAATACAGTTCTCCCATGCAAACATTTACTTTCGTACTATGAATATTTTCAGAGTTACAATCCCATTTATAGTATGGTGGTAAGATTTGCATGGTTTCATTAAATATACTAAAGTTACCGTAGCTAGAAAAAGATCAGATTCAAGGTGGGAGAACTGATTTTTCATGGAATAACCCAGTTTACAGTCACACAGGATCTAACTATTCACCGCAGCAGAGGATGGATGGATCAACGGATGGATGTTTACGAAGCAAACAGGAAGCAGCTGGTTAGTTTAGAGCTAAACACCACATCTGCTCGTTAGCTCATTAGACAAACTGATGGAGTCAGTTCACATGTGGACCACAAGGGGGAGGCAGAGGGGGCGCAGGGAAATATTAACTGTAAGTGTTAAAATGGTTCCTGCTGATTCCAGTCATCTGAAAATCTGTTTCAGTCCATGAATCTATCGCTAGTTTATTCAGGTCACCAGGAGTGGCAGAAGGAGAAGAAGTCATAGTATCACGAATCAGGAGATGCACTGCAAAAACTCAAAATCTTACTGAGTCTGTCTTATTTTTAGTCAAAATGTCTCATCCCACCCAAGATAAATTCACTTAACAAGAAACATTTCAGCAGATGGAGGGACTTGTTTTAAGACAATGCATCTTAAATATCTTGTTAAGTCAAACAGTCTTGAAATTATCTTGTTTTGAGTTGAATTTTACAAGAAAACTTAAAATAAGTTTAACCCTCGTGTCGTCCTGCGGGTCAAAACTGACCCGTTTTGAAGTTTGAAAATGTGGAGAAAAAATTGATTTACACAGTGAAACTTCTGATGTCCACATTTTCAACATTTTAGGGAAATCTTTGAAAATTTTTTGGTGGAAAAAAAGAAATGTTAAAAATGTGTCTTAATAAAAATCAACCAAAATCCAGCGAAATTTGCTGGATTTTGGTTGATTTTTATGTGACTGTTCTTAAAGAAAATATTAGAAGTTTTACTCATATATATATATAGAATCACTTTAAATATTTTTAGGATTTTTTGGAAAATTTTCACCCATTTTTTGAAAATATTTACATTTTCAGAATTTACAGAATTTTCATGCCAAATTTGGGGGATTTTTTAAAAATGAAATTTCTAAGAGAGACTTTTAAGGAATTATGGGAATTTTCTTCCTGAAGGTTTTGCAAATTTTCAGAAATTTGGGGAATTTTTTTGCTGAATTTTTGGATTTTTTTTTCAGACAAGGAAACAATATTTTTTGATGCCAGTAAATGAGGACAACAGGAGGGTTAATGCATCTCAAATTAGGAGGTTACATGAAATCAAAAATCTATTTTTGAGTGAAAAGCTGGTACTTATTTTTTAGCATGTCTGGCTTATTTTAAGACACCTAAGCTTGACAATCCTGGGAAAACAGAGCTTCAAATAAGTTTTCTCAGCTAATTTTAAGATCTCAATATTCTAAATATCAGATCTTATTTCAAGAAATCTCACCAAGACATTTTTCACTTGCTCTATTTTTTCACTTATTTCAAGGTAAAGGTTCCTTGAAATATTTTTTTTTCTTGTTTTGCGAGGGGCATTTTTTCCAGTGTATAGAAGGAGTCATAGTACCACTAATCAGGGCTGCTGTGGTCGTTGGTGCAGAAACACAAATCATTAGAGGTTACACGAGATTTCTGAGGACTCTAAATGTTGTTTTATGGGGACGAAGAGGCAGCGAGGGAGGTGAGGTTAGACGTGAGATGAGGTGAAGCAGGGAGGTGAAGGAGGTGAAGCCTTACGAAGCCTCTCCTCAGAATATTGAAGGGGATGGTTCTCTTTACTATATGAGTCTCCCAAACCCTCCTGCCCCAGTCCTCCACAAACACCGAGGCCTCGCGCCTGCAGCCGTCCGGACCCTGCAGCGACAGCAACAAGCCCACGGCTGGTTTCATTCACAGATACAAACAGAGAACAGCAGCAGGAGGCTGGAGGGGGAGGCCAGGTGAGGCTGCACCGCCTCCGTTACCTGCAGTCAGAAGTCAGGGTTTAGTGAGGCTCCGTTACCGGCCTCACTAAACCCTGAACTCTGACTGCAGGCGAAGGAAGCTGAGGCCTGGATGTACAACACAACCAAAGTTATGAAAACTCCACCAGCTGGGATGATTGTTTACTTTAGCGTGACTGCAGGGTTAGCTAGACGGCTAATTTTCAACCTCCGTCTCTCCGACAGCTGTTTAATTAGCAACATTATACAAAAATACACCTTATGATATTTATTTCTACACAAAAAGTACACAAAACAACAGTCTGTAGGTTGAATCAGATCCCTTAAACTCTCCTTCAGGTTCATCGGTGGACAGGAAGTGAGATTTTGGTTGGTTCTTAATGGTTCTCAGTAGATAAAACACTTATTAAAGCCTGTCGGTGCAGCATTGGGTGTGGGAACATGGAAATGGTCAAAAATACATCATCACAGTACAAACAAAACTATTTTAAGCACAAATGATGTAAAACAACGGTCCAGTTTGAGCTGTAGATTGGGTCTAATTCATTAAACTGTTTTTCTGCAGTGCCCCCTGCTGTCAAGATCTTCCAACTCCCACAATAAAGATGTTATACTTTCAATGAAATATCAGATTATTTATGAAAACGGCCTCACCAACATCTTCAAAACATTTTTCAGTCGTTGGTTTAAGAACGTTCTTCCTTTTTTAGGTTGTTCCACTAAATTTTGCAACTACAACATTACGTCTTAATTAACTTTTCACCTCACAGAAACATTCTTTGAACTGTGCTTAATATGTTCTTTCAACATTAGACTCAGATATTTTCTAAACTTTGCTACAACTTGTAGGTAATGCTATCCTTTCTATGCTAGCAGTGAACTTACTAAAATGTGATACTAGATGTTTATCAGAGCTGCTGCTGGTTTGGTTCAAATGGTCATTAAAACCTCAGGACTTCTGGACAGGAAGGGACATTTTGGTTGGTTCCTTTTTGTTCTCAGGGTTGGTGCGGTACCACATCAGGACTCTGGGACTCACCAGTATCTGGACGGTCAGCAGACCTTCTCCAGCATCTCTGGCGTCGATGGTGAACTCAACGGGCAGACTGGCTGGAACCCCAGAAGCGTTGAGACCCGGACCGCTGGCCCGGACTTTACTGGCATCATGAGCCGGTAACGTCTTGATCTTGAACGGACTGAGAGGAGACGGCTGGAGAGGTTAGAACTGAGTTATCAGGATCAGAAGGACTTTCTGTTCCTGTAAAGTCTGCAGTACCGACCTGCGAGGAACCTCCTGGTCGGCGTACTTGACGCACACTGTATACGGACCGTCGTTGGTCGGAGTGTAGCTGACGGTGTGGGTACCGTCGCCGTTGTCAGTGATGCTGATAGGTTCAGCCACACCTGAAGACAAACCAGACATTCCGAATGTAAACAAAGACTACAAAGAGGCTTCATGCATGTATGCAGAGACTAAGGACAACACCTGGTCCAGTTGATACAAACATGACCCAGTTCCATTCTGCCTCAATTCACCAAACGCCCCACGCTTGACCATCTTCAATTTGATGTTTTTTATTTTTTTAAGTGGTGAATAATGATTGAGCTGATCATGTGTAGAATCTGGGCTCATAGGTAACATTAGTTTTTGAGTTAAAAGTTCTTAAAGAAAGTGGGGTGATGTCAATTTGATGTTTGAAGTCATACCCTGAGACATAATGGAGATGAAGTCCTGAAATTGTACAGGTTGATTGATATGTAGATGTGGACTTCAATGTTACAACCCCACCTTGATAGAACAATGCAAACTAGAAGACAGTTCAAATTCAGTCAAAAATGTCAATATTTATGTCCTTTTTTTCCCCTAAGGAAGTCTCTTGAAACATCTTGAAGAGCCTAAAAAGAAGTCCAGTTGCTTTCTACTTAGGTACTTGGGGTCTGTATGAACCTCGAATGCCTCAAGTTGTAATGAGTCAACAGAGGAACCCTCCAGGTACAAGAAGAGAGTTCAGTGCTGTTTGCTGGCCTTACCTGTTGGTCCGTAGAGTTGGACCTCCAGAGAAGCTACTCCAGCCTTGCTGCTGTCCACGGTGAATGTCTGAGGAACATGAGCTCGAACTCCACTTCCAAGACCAGGACCTGAACACCTCACCTTACTGGGATCAACCAGCTCTCTAACTGGAACACGAAACGGACTCACTGCAAGACAAAAAGAAGATCAATAAACTCTAAACCAAACACAACCCTACCGCTCAGACATTTTGCTGCCATCTCCTACTTGGGATTGGTCGGCCTCCGAAGGTGATGTTGACGTCGTATTCTCCAGGTGTGAAGGGGATGTACTCCACGCTGCAGCTGCCATCTTTGTTGTCCTTACATGACATCTTTGCCTCCGATGGTCCCTCGATGGCCAGACCAAGACCTCCAGTGCCAGCACCCCTGAGGATGAAGCAAAAAGAAGGTTTTTGAGTGAATTTAAGTTTCAACAGTTGAAGACATTTAGGGTGCTGGAAGGTTTATGCTGCATGAACAAACTGAGGGAATCTACCTGGTCTCAACGGTGAAACGGTTTGATTTGTTCACCAGTCCTTCCTCCAGACCCGGACCGTAGGCTTGGACTCGAGTTGGATCACAACCCTCGATCACCGAAACCTTGAACGGACTGTTGGGCACCGAAACCTCATCGAACAGAACCTCGATCAGATGCAAACCTGGAGACGGACAGAGTCGTTAAATCAGAGTCCATCATGCTAGCAACCGTTTTAGCAAAGCAACATTTGTGTTTGTGGCTCCTGAAGACGTTTCACCTTCATCCCAGAGGTTCCTCAGTTCTAGCTCACCAGTGGGTAGTTCCAGGTATTTATTCTCAGTCCCCAGACCACATGACCACACTGGGAAAATGCCCCTCTCAAAACAAGAAAAAAAACATATTTCAAGGAACTTTTACCTTGAAATAAGTGAAAAAAAAAATCTACCAATAGAACAAGTGAAAAATGTCTTGGTGAGATTTCTTGAAATAAATTATGATATTTAGAATCTTGAGATCTTAAAATTAACTGGGAAAACTTATTTTAAGCTATATGTTACCAGGATTGTCAAGCTTAGATGTCTTAAAATAAGCCAGACATGCTTAAAAAAATAGCAGTTTTTCACTCAAAAATAGATTTTGCTTTCATGTAACCTCCTAATTTGAGATGTATTAACCCTCCTGCTGTCTTCATTTACAGGCACCAAAAAATATTGTTTCCTTGTCTGAAAAAAATCCCAAAAATCAGCAAAAAAATTCTCAAAATTTCTGAAAATTTGCAAAACCTTCAGGAAGAAAATTCCAATAATTCTTTAAAAGTTTCCCTTGAAAGTTTTATTTTAAAATATCCCCCAAATTTGGCAAGAAAATTCTTGTAAATATTTTCAAAAAATGAGTAAAAATCTTCCAAAAAAAATCCTAAAAATATCTAAAGTGATTCCGTATATATATAAAAATATATATATAACTTCTAATATTATCTTTAAGAACAGTCACATAAGAATCAACCAAAATCCAGCAAATTTCGCTGGATTTTGATTGATTTTTTGTGACTGTTCTTAAGAAACATCTCTAACATTTCTTTTTTTTCCACCAAAAAATGTTCAAAAATGTTGAAAATGTGGACATCAGAAGTTTCACTGTGAAAATAGATTTTTTTCCACATTTTCAAACTTTAAAACGGGTTAATTTGACCTGCAGGACGACACAAGGGTTAAGCTTATTTTGAGTTTTCTTGTAAAATTCAACTCAAAACAAGATAATTTCAAGATTGTTTGACTTAACAAGATATTTAAGATGCATTGTCTTAAAACAAGTCCCTCCATCTGCTGAAATGTCTCTTGTTAAGTGAATTTATCTTAAATCAAGTGGGATGAGACATTTAGACTAAAAATAAGACAAATCGACTTGGTAAGATTTTGAGCTTTTGCAGTGAAACTTACTGTCGATGGCTAAAGTCTGACATGACTCAAGGTGTTATTGGTGGTAAAACTGCCTGGGGAGGGGTGTCAAGGCTATAAGTACCTGATAAGTGGAGTCATGGACTGCACAGGAGTCGCCCCCTGCTGGCTGTTAGACAAAATGTAGGTTTAAGACTTTCAAACACGAATCCTTTAGATGGTGCCTTTGGTAGCAAGTTAGCATTTTGCTCACTAGCCACGATAAACGCTTTTAGAAAAATTTGGAGCCGTTTCTGTCACTTTTTCAGTCATTTTGGACGTGTTGGAAGACATTATAGACAATGCTGGAGTGACTATCAACAGGTTCCGTCATTCTGAATTAATCTGAATAAATTCTGAGTAATTCTGGAAAAGTTTAGAATCATTTTGAACAATTTTTGAATCATTTTGGACACTGGATCTACTGGATGTAGACCTTTGACGCACCTAGCTAAATATCCAGGAGGCGAATTTCTGTTTCCTTTAAAATGATTCTGGTAAAAATTCTACTTATTTTTGTTTTAGCTGAAGGGAATTTATGTTAATTACCTCCGACTAAATTTGGTTTCCCATATCTCTACAAAAGAATCGAAAAAGTTAGCATGACATTTAGCCGAACTGAAGTTACTCTTTGTCTTTGTACCTTTGAATGACTATTTTATTTCCTGTCAACTCCCTTTTTTATTGCACATCACTCTTATAAAATCAGAATTCATGAATAACTTTGGAATTTTGGTTGATGCAGTATTTATTTACAGTTTTCATTAAAATGTTATGTAGAAAGACATTAGCAACAATAGCTCGCTAACTTCATCAAGCTCGAATCACCACCTGAATAAATCTTGTTTTCATTCACAGCTCCTCCACTGTGGTTTGTTGTTGTAACCGGAGATTCCAGCAGAGAGTCACTTTCCATTAAAATTCCAGGCTGAGTGAAGCCTCGGCCGGCTGAGTATTTCCGTCCCACAATGCACCGCGGCGTGTCACACATCGCTATCAGTGGAAAACCATCTGCTGCCTGCAGACAGACCGGCTATAAATACCATCCGACAGCCTGCAGTCATCCAGCTAACTGATGTACTGCAGCCATGTGATGAGTAAAATACTACACAATAAATACTAGAAATATCACAGATAAAGTTTAATTAGTTTAATCTGTGGACTCTTTCAGGTGTTTCAATATGATGCTAAAGCACTGATTTCTACATACAGTATGCTATAGATACTATTAGCATTTTACCACATCTTTAGTATCAAATATTAAACATACATGTTAAGTTTTAAGCTACACGTTAGCATGCTAGCATACTAAGGTTACCCTGTTCTTGTGTTTACATTACCATGCTAGCATAATAAAGCTACCCTATTCGTGTGTTTACATTAGCATTCTAGCATAATGAAGCTACCCTGTTCGTGTGTTTACATTAGCATGCTAGCATAATGAAGCTACCCTGTTTGTGTGTTTACATTAGCATGCTAGCATAATAAGGCTTCCCTGTTATTGTGTTTACATTAGCATGCTAGCATAAGGCTACCCTGTTCTTGTGTTTCATTAGCATTCTAGCATAATAAAGCTACCCTGTTCATGTGTTTACATTAGCATGCTAGCATAATGAAGCTACCCTGTTTGTGTGTTTACATTAGCATGCTAGCATAATAAGGCTTCCCTGTTATTGTGTTTACATTAGCATGCTAGCATAAGGCTACCCTGTTCTTGTGTTTACATTAGCATTCTAGCATAACAAAGCTACCCTGTTTGTGTGTTTACATTAGTATGCTAGCATAATAAGGCTACCCTGTTCGTGTGTTTACATTAGCATGCTAACGCGCATACGTGCAGGTTAAAGGTCTCTCACATACTAAATGTAAACATGAAGATTTTCACCATATTTATCAGGTTAGCTCACAAACATTTCTTTCTGTATGATGGCATGCTATCAAGCTAAGTTTAGCCTGTTCATGTGCTAATATTGGAGTAAACAATGAGTTTAAACTTTAAAATGTACACTCACCAAATCTTACTAGTTTAGTTAAACTAAACTGAGCTGGACGTTAGCATGCTAGCATATTAAGGCTATCCCATTACCGTCCTCACAGTAGCATGTCAAAATGATTATGTTTACAGTTTCTTACCAACTAAATGCAAACATACTGCAGTTTTTGTTTTAAAAAGCTCAATGTTCCTCATTCAATTACTCAGACATTCTGATATTTTAGATTTCCTAAGTATTAAATGCTAACATGTTTTTTATTTACTGTATTTATCAAGTTATAATTTTCATGACAAAACAAATACTGTATGCTAGCATGTCATCAAGCTAAGTTTAGCCTGTTCAGAGTACTAACATGGAATTTATTCCTTCTAATTGTTAACGTGTTTACTAGTTAATATCTACCATGTAGATGAGTTTGGTCTCTACTTTTAAATATATTATCAGTGACTTTTATTAGTTTAGTTAAACTGAGCTGCATTAGCATGCTAGCATAATAAAGTTAGCCTCTTACTGGGCTAACATTAGCATGTAAACGTGCACATTTGTCTTAAAGTTAACATGCTGATGATTTTTTACATTCAAAATGTTTATTCAAGTGTTAAGTGTTAAGATACAGTTTTAAAGTGTTACCTTTAGTGGGTTAGCAGAGTAATTAGCTTGTTAAAGTTCTTTTATTTAGAACATCCAGTAATAATTGAAAACCACTTTTTCCACTTTAACTTTGAAGTAAAACATATTAACAGACTATAAACTCTAAAAACCGAACTCTTGGCTGATATTCTGTGTATTTAAAGCCAGTTTTTAGTGAAGTGTTTCCCTCATTAGGGGTCTGAACATAATGAACCAGTTTAAACCACAGATGTGTTTACTGCTGCAGAAGGAACAGAACTATTTCATTTCTCCATCATGATGCTCAGCTGATGAACTGAGATGTTTCAGACCTTTAGACCAGAACCAGTGGACCTTCTGCTGGACTCACCGTCCTCATACGGTGTGTACTGCACCAGGTACGTCCCGTCCTCCTTGTCAATGATGTAGGCGTCCGTGTTGGCGCCCGACGGGTTGGAGATGGCGGCGCTGACGTGGTTCCCTCCGACCTTATAGTGAGCTCTGGCATCCACAATGAAATGGGTTTTTACTTCCCTCAGGACTCCTGCCAACGAGAAACACAGACAAAGACATAAAAACAGAGAAACTCTAAATGCTTCTGCACTTTGAAAGCCTCAGTTTCACATAGTGGTCGAAGAATAACACAGAAACTAACAATAAAGGCAACAAAAACACCACAAAACAACACAAAAAGGCCTGAGTGACCACAAAAAGACAAAACCACCACAAAAACACAGAACTACAAGAAAGAGACACAAAAAGACACAAAATGACCACATAAACAGCCAAAACACCACAAAAAGATACCAAATGACCACAAATAAACACAAAACTACCACAAAGAGACGCAAAAAGGCACAAAACCAACACAAAGGGACTAAAAAAGGCACAAAATGACCACAAAAAGACACAAGAAGATTACGGAGAGACACAAAATCACCACAAAGAAATGCAAAAAGACACAAAACCAACACAAGGCGACAAAAAAGACAAAAATGACCACAGAAACAGCCAAAACACCATAAAAAGATACCAAATGACCACAAATAAGAACAAAACTACCACAAAAAGAGGCATAAAGACACAAAACTACCACAAAAGATGCAAAAAGACGCAGAAAGAGACACAAGAACACACAAAAACACAGAACTACCAGAAAGAGATACAAAAAGGCCCAAAATGACCACAAAAACACACAAAACCACCACGAAAACACACAAAAACAACACAAAGAGATGCAAAAAGATACAGAAAGAGACACAAAACCACCACAAAAACACAAAACTATCAGGAAGAGAGACAAAGAGACGCAAAATGACCACAAAAAGCCATCAAACCACCACAAAAAGCCATCAAACCACCACAAAAACACATAAAATGACCACAAAAACAGACAAACCACCACAAATGGATATAAAACCACTACAAAGAGATGCAAAAAGACGGAGAAAGAGACACAAAACCACCACAAGGGGAGAAAAATGCCCAAAATGACCACAAAAAGACTATAAAACCACTGCAAAGAGCCACAAAAAACACACAAAATTAACACAAAAACAGACAAAACCAGCCCAAATAGACAAAAAATGGTGATGCATTCATGAACCCAGATAGCAAATATTCATGATTTACTTTAGATTTAATAAAAAATCTTTAAATTAAACCAGGAAATGTTTAGCAAACAATTTTAAAAACTGTTTCATATTTCTACTGATGGATAATCAATAAACTAGTCTCTGCACCTTCCTTTGGTCCAATTGATTATCAATAAAAACATCACATATCTGAAGTGTGATGCAGTAAATAACTGGACGTTGGTTTGTTCCTGCTAGTTTCCATCAGTTTCATGGTTCAGCTGTTGATGGAAACTCTGAGTTTATTTTTCCATCTGAACGTCCAGCAGAAACCCAACAGAGACAAAAACTAAACCAAACTCAGGGGAAACATGTTGAGTTTAATGTTGGATTATTTTAAATCTAGTTTCTACACAAACAACATGAAACAAATCAGGTTATTAGAGAACATTCTGAGGTTGTTTCTGATCTGATGAGGAGTTTTATGGATCATCTCTAGCTTCTCTTTCACTAAGTAGCTTCATGACTTCGTTGCTCCTTCGCTCTTCCAGTTTGAATAAATATGAACCTAAAGGGTGTAAATCTGAAGCCAGAGAAGCCTGAAGTTTGAGCTCAGAGCTGTAAATGTGCAGCTGAAAGTTTATTAACTGTCATAATGAAGTGAGATGAAGTCCAGCAGCCAATAAACAGAAAGCTGAACCACTGAGAGCCACGAAACAGGACTGAGGGTTTGGAAACTGCAGTTATCATGGTGATTACTACCAGAAATACAGTTTATATGTAAGAGGAGGTGGAATATTAACTGTTTCAGAAGCTGGTTCCACTGGAGACAAACAAAAAAGTAACTTAAATTAGGGTGAAAATCAAGACCTGGACACCAAACTTACTTTATTCATTTAAAATGTTTTTTTTAAACTAATGTAGAAAACCTGAATCTCTGGCTACTAAATCATACTCTAGAGATTTTTATTAAGTTTAAGAACACACAAAACAACCACAAAAAGAACACAAAATAACCATAAGACGCAAAGCTACCACAAAGAGACACAAAAAAAAACCAAAATATCTGAGACTTTGGTAGATTGCCTATTTTAACCACCTGGTCACCAGGAACTCACCTGTCGGTTCCACTCCAGGTCCGTAGACCTTCACCCCGCTGGTGTCCACGGCCGGGTCGACCTGCAGTCGGGTCGGGAACTTTGGCACCACGTGTCCTCCGTACTTGATGGTGATGGAGTACATGCCGTGGGTCTGGGGGATGTAGGTGATGGAGTAGGTCCCGTCGCCATTGTTCTGGACGTGGACCTCGGCTTTGGTTCCGGAGTCGGAGATGATCTCGATGGTGAGCTCGGCCTCCCCGGCCTTGGAGCAGTCCACGGTGAAGGCGCTGGCCTCATTGACCTTCCCCTGCTCCAGGCCCGGCCCGCTGGCTGTCACCTTGCTGGGGTCAAACACCGACTGGACGGCGGCCTTGAAGGGCGACCCGGGGATATGTTGGTCGGCAAACAGGATGTTGATGGCGTACTCGCCGGGCTCGGTGGGCAGGTAGGACACGGAACACGACCCGTCCCCGTTGTCCTGGCACTCGATCTTCGCCTCACAGGGTCCTTCCACCGTCAGGCCCAAACCTCCGGTACCGGCTCCTTTGGTGTCGATGGCGAAGGGTGCCGGTTTACCCACAACACCCCCCTGGAGCCCCGGACCATAGGCCCGGACCTGGAGGGGACAGGAAGTAGTTAGAGAATGTTAAACTAGTCAGTGGGACAAAATGACTCCAGCGAAAAGAAAGAAATAAAAATTTTCACAAAAAGAATTGAAACTGTCAAAACAAGTCAGAATTTGTTCAAACCTCCAAAACACGTCCAAGATGACCACTACTAAAGTGACAAAAACTCATCCAAAATGACCTGAAACCTGTCGACAAAGACTCGGTTTGTTCAATTGAACTTTGAAATTTGTTGAAAGTCAGTGTAGATTCTCAGTCGTCAGGGTCGCTAGGCTTCCCTTGTAGGTTCTGGAAGATGTTTCTTGAAATGTCTTCCAGAACCTACAAGAGAAGTCCAGTTGATTTCTACTGAAGCTCCTAAGTTCTCAGTAGTTCTCCATTTGTCCAGAAAAAACAAACTTTTCCTACATGACTCAAAACTGGTCCAGTTTTTCAGAATTCAGAAACACCCCCAAATTTACATAAAAAACCCAACCTAAATGACAAAAATGTCTCCAAAATGACCTGAAACTTGTTGAAAAAAAAATTTGTACAAAACGATTCATGATTTGACCAAAAACTTACCCTAAACTATTTTTTAAAGTCAGAAATTATAAATATCTGTACAAAAAGACTCAAAATTTGTACAAAATCAATCAGAACTCAGTAAAACTGTGTCAGAAGCCTGAAACAGTTTGAAGGTTTCAAGGGTTGAAGAACTTAAGAGGAACTCTGTGATGCAGCTTTTCGATATTTTTTAGTTTAATTCTAAAGACAAAATCTTAATTTAATGTTTGAAACAGAATCTTTCATTCTGGGAACCTTAAAAGAACCTTTATTTAAGCGGTTCTGACCTTGGACGGGTCCGGCGGCATCACCCCCTCCACGCTGAACGGACTCCCAGGAACCGGGTTCCCGTCATAGCTGATGTCCACCCGGTAGGTTCCCTCCTCAGGGGGGATGTACTTCACCGAGTGAAGCTCATTGGCCGAAGCCGACTCTAGCTTGCAGGGGATTGGTCTACGTGATGGCGAGGTGATCTTCACGTCGAGTTTGTTCTGACCGCCGGCGCCGCGAGTGGAAATGGAAAACTCCTGATCCTTACCGACGTCCACCTCTGAGGGTAAAGACGGAAACAGGAAGTTAAACTGTCGACAGGTACAAGGTTTATACCGAGAGAAAATACACACATTAAATAAATAGATGTTGTTGTTGAGGTTCTGGACCTTCATGGGTCTTTATCAGGACTTACTGTTGTTGAGGTTCTGGACCTTGACCTGGCTCAGGTCCAGAGGAGGAGCCACACTGATGCTGAAGGGACTCTTGGGTATGGGATCTCCTCCGTGACACACCGTGATGGACATGTTGCCCTGAGACAGACACACACTGGTTAGCCCCGGCCAGGCTCCGCCCCCTCACCTGCCCAGGTGTGCAGTTACCTGCTGCAGTGCCGTGTAGCGGACCGTGTACGAGTAGTCATGGTTGTCGATGATCTCGAAGTCTCGGACGGCGTCACCTTTAGCTGCTCCGGTGAAGTGGACCTCAGGTTTGGCTTTTCCTGCTCCCTTAGTGTAGATGGTGAAGTGGGTCGGCTTCCCCACCTCCACACCTGCACAGGTGAGGACACAACACACACACACACTGTCATTGGGTGTCTCTTTGTGGTTGTTGTTTGTCTCTGTGATATTTTCCAACTATAGACTGTCAGTCAGCAGTTGGTCCTGGTTGTGTGTCTGAGTTCTGTGGAGTTGTGTGTCTGAGTTGTGTCTCCACAGCAGATTCACCTGTGCGGTTCAGTCCGGGTCCGTCTGCTCTGACTTTGTTGGCGTCGTGTGAAGGCTCCACCTTTATTCTGAAGGGGCTGATGGGGATTTCCTGTGGCGGAGGTAAAGGTGTGTGTGAGGGTCGGTGTGAAGGTTGTGTGTCTGTAGCAGACTCACCTGTCGGCTGCCTCACCTGGTCTCCGAATAGAACCATGATGGTGTACTGGCCCGGCCCAGGGGGCGTGTACTTCACCGTGAACGTGTCGTTGTCGTTCTTGATGATGTCGAAGTCGATGTCGGCCTCGGCGGGTCCGACCACACCTGGAGCACATTTGATGCCCATGCTAACGTCACCTGGACAGGTAGCACAGGTGAGCAGGTTACTTCAGGTCAGACAGGTAAAACACAAAGTTCACAGTTGTCAGATTTCATTACAAGTAAAGGTCAGTTTGTGTATCTTTGTGGTCATTTTGTGTCTCTTTGTGGTTGTTTTGTGTCTCTGTGTTATTTTGTGTCTCTTTGTGTAGTTTTGTGTGTCTTTGTGGTTGTTTTGTGTCCCTTTATGGTTGTTTTGCATCTCTTTGTGGTTGTTTTGTGTCTCTTTGTGGTACTTTTGAAGCTGTTTTAGTTTTTGTCTCACCTTGTCCAGCTTCACTGCAGTCGACAGTAAAATACGTCGGTTCATTGGCCTTCAGTCCAGTTTTCTCCACACCTGGACCGTAAACCTTCACGTTCTCTGGATGACTTCCTTCTCCGATGGTCACCTGATCAACGACATCATCATCATCAATAATCTGGATCAAACCTCTGACACAAATCTACAAATATGGAGGAAACATCTGATAACTGAATGAAAGTATTCAGACTGAAAGTTCATTCTTGACTTTGGAAGCAGCTGATAATAAAATAATTTCCCTACAAAATCCATTCAGCAGCTTTTCTGGAGCTTTCAGTCACATTTCATGGTCTTCATTTCAGAGTTGCTGAAAAAAAACAGGTGATAATTTTACATATGTGAGAGAAAAAAAGTTGAGTTTTCTTTTATCTTGTGCAATTTTTTGAGCACATTGCCATCATGTATAATTAAATAAAGATAAATTAATATTTATTGGTTATTTTCTTCTTAAATGACCTTAAGTAGATTTCAGTCGTTTTTAATGTTTTTACATTTGAAGCCAAAATATTTAAGCAGATTTTTTTCCAAAGTCAGTGAAATTTTGAGAAACTACACAGAGTAGTTAACCCATTTATACAGTTTGGGGTCTACTTTGTCCTGATTTAAGCCTCTTTATAGAAAATAAAATTTAGGCAACAGATAAACGTCGTTTTGCAGAAAACCTACTAAAACCTAAGTGTTGGACGTTTCTGTTTTTTTGGAATTTTTTTGCCTTGTTGGATGTATTTTATCATGTTGGATGTTTTTTGTCATGTTGGATGTTTGATTTTTTTGGACCTTTTTTTGTCAAGTTGGATGTTTGTCATGTTGGACATTTTTTGTCATTTTTGACTTTTTGTAATTTTGGACGTTTTCTGTCATTTTGGACATTTTTTGCCATTTTGGATGTTTGTTGTCATGTCGGACCTTTCTTGCCATGTTGGACCTTTTTTTGCCATATTGGACGTGTATATGAATATGCAATCATAGCTCTATAGAGTTAGTTCCAAATATTTGTAGCTTAGAAGCTGCTAATAATTCTGAGAGCTGCGTCTGAATAATATGGACACTAGTTTGAGTTCATGAGCAAAAACATTTAGGTGTCCAAACTGCTGAAAGAGATTAAAACTGCTCTAAAGTTAAATATGTGGTGGATTATGGTTGGTTTTACCCTGAAGGGGCTGTTGGGGACGTTGACTTCGCCCCAGGTGATGATGATGGTGTGTTTGATGGGTTTGGTGGGAATGTAAACGCAGAAGAAGGTGCTGTCTTCGTTATCGGTGATCTGGATATCGATGGGGAAACCTTCTGCATCCTGAAACACAGACTTCATGTTACAGGAAGCTTCGTTAAATGAAAGATTCGGTTGTTCTGTTGGGTTCTGACCTGAGCGTAGAGCTTCAGTTCTCCTCTTCCGGCTCCGTGGGTGTCGATGGTGAACTCGGCGGGTTTGTTGACGATGCAGCCGAGAGGCTCCAGACCAGGACCGAAACACTTCACCTGATTACAGGAGAACATTCAACACGTAACGTTTAACAGTAAAACACCAGATAAAACCCTGTAGAGTCAGTCGATTCTGGTCAGACCTTCTCAGGGTAGACATCGTTGACAGCAGGGAGGATGTGAGCCATGAAAGGACTGTCCTTGATGTCCTCATCGTCGCAGATGACGTGGACGGCGTACTCGCCCGGTTCAGTTGGCCAATAACGGACATCACAAGATCCGTCACCCTTATCATCGCACTCGATCTTCGCTTGAGAGGGACCCTCGATAGAGAAACCTGAAGACAAATACTGAAAAATAAAACTTCTGAACCCCAAAAACCTGCTTGTGAGTTTAAAAAGACAAGTTATCATAGAAAAATGTCCAAAATGACGCCATCTAAATTTCCAGTTCTGTCTGAAAAATCAACCAAAAAACCTTAATATTCTATCAAAATCATTTTATTCTACATCATTTCAAAATTTGACAAAAACAAACCACTAATCACACTCTGTTAAAAAACCATCTGTGATGAAGCTTTTTACTCAAATTTAACTGAATTTTACCAGCTTTCCATTGACTTTCCATGACTTTTAAGATTGATTTTCATAATCATCTTTTTTTTTTAACAAGAGGATCTTCAGGAACGATAATGCAGAATCTCCACTTCAAACAGTTTTCAGAGAATCTAAATCAGTCCCATCTTTGAAATACAACCTAAAAACCTTTTGTTTTCTTTGTTTGAAGTTCTTTTAGTTTCATTCTGTAGACTCTTTTTGTATCAAAACTTCTCAGTACTTCCTTCATAACTTTGTTCCCTTGAAAAGTGCTGCAGGAGATAAAGGTTACTTTAGGCTAATTATTTTTTTTACTAAACTCTGGTCACTAGTTGTTGAGACACTGAATGTTTCTCTGGATCAACTTTCAGACCGTCTTTATATTGATGTTCCTGAGTTTAATCTTGGTGTTTCTGTAACATACCCAGAGTTCCCACTTCGGTGCCGATGGCCTCCACCACAAAGTCAGCGCTCTTCCCGACCATTCCGGTCTCCAGACCCGGACCCCAGGCCCTGACCTTCTGAGGCCCTGCCTCCTCACTCACAAGTATCTCAAACGGGCTGAAAAAGCACAAATGCACACAGAAAATCAGAGTTTTATCATAATTCCAGAGAAAAACACATTTATTCTACATATATGTGAGTCTGGAGAACCTCGGGGTTCAATCCTGGGTCCTCTACAGTTCTCCTTTACATAGTGGCTCTTCCTTAAATTATACAAATGTGTGTAAAATGTGATGTTAAACACATTAACAAACTGTAGGACACACACTTTAACACACACTTTCTAACTAAACTAGGATAACCTCAGCCGGTTCGTTGATCTCACCTGCGTGGGATGCTGTGTCCTCCCCAGTTGATGGTGACGACGTACTTTCCGGTCATTATGGGGTAGTAATTACACTCATAGACACCATTTTCCATCTCCAGCACCTTCACCGGCTCTTCTAGGCCCTCTGGATTTAAAATTAATACATAACCCACTATCAGTACAGTAAGAAATCATAATGCAACTGCTATTAAAAGTTAAACTTAACTCAAAATTACCAAATATTAACAATGGTTATGACTAAAATAAAAATGTAAACAAGTAAATCAAACACCCAAAATACAAACATCGATATCTCAGCACTGAATTAAAAGTATTTGAATTTTAATGCCAAAATATTTCGATGATAAATCCTGCTGATTGGCTGAGGAAGTTCATGGAGAAAAATTAAATCCTGTCAGATGATTTTAAAGGACTTCAGCTAAATTTGAAGTTAATTGCACTTTTAAAACGGCCCTGAAAACCAAACAAATTTCATATCTAAATCTAAATGTTGACTTATAGTAATACTCCCTTAATTTATCCATTCATTTGAAAAAAAAACATTAAACCTTTTAATAGCATCTTAATTTTGATTCCATTTTCAGGTTTAAATTAATAATATTTTACTGTATTCTATTTCAGATTTTTGTGTCCGTGTTTATTTGGATAAACCATTTAGTTTTCCACTGGTACCAACATAAATCACATTTATGACATGACGTTAAAAATAAAATAAAAATACAACTATGAACACTTTCAAACTTTGCCAAATTAATGGATTAGAACTTAATACAGGCTTTACATTGATTATCTGCATGAGTAAGGGTAACTTTGGGGAGCATAGATTCCCTAAAATGGACAAAAGGTAACTTAACTACTGACGCAGACTATAAAAACATTTCCAATTAAGGTTCAAATTTAAGGGTTCCTCCCAATGTTTCACCATTTAATGGGTACATTAATGGATTTTCATGTATCAAACCATTTGTACGGGTGAAAAACTGCAATAATCAAATTGTAAAAGTCTGCTTCATCATCTAAAATACATTTTAAAGCATATGTTCTAACTGTAAATATAAATGGACTATATTATTGGGGTCAGATTAAGAGGTTTAAACCTGTAAAAATGCATGTTTGCCCTTATTACATAATTCATTAGCAAATCAATGACATTTTAATGTTATGAAACATGAAAGGATTCAGTTTGAGGCTGACTGAATTGTGTGAAATATATATATATATATATATATATATATATATATATTTTTTTTTTTTTTTTTTTTTTTTAAATGAAATTTTGTTTTCAGTGTCTTACTTGGTCCCTTCACAGTGACTTTGAGTTCTCCACTGCCGGCTCCTTTGGTGTAAACTTTAAAATCTGCCACTTCCTTCACTCGGACGCCTTTCGGCTGCAAACCTCGACCTGACGCTCGGCAGGCGTTGGGATTACAGGCTGGTTGGATCAATGAGAAGGAGACGTAGGATAATGTTAGACTAGGAGATGATGTTAGAATGAAAATGAAACTAAAAACTCACACTAACGCAGCCCTGTTTCCTAAGAAGGTTCAATTAGAGACTTGTTGGCAAACAACTTTCCATCCAACCCTCACTGGTCTGACCTTAGATAAAAGTAAACCTGGTAGAAAGATAACACTTCATTTCTGTTGTGCAACAACTACTTTGTTGTCTTGAAGTAATATTTCTTGAAGCACTAAATGCTTCAATGTCTTTTAGGCCCCTAAAGATGTTTTGCCTTCATCCAAGAGGATCCTTCATCCAATCAAGGCTCATTAAAGGACTGCAACTTGTGCAAGTTGAGGTAAACAACCTGATCCTTCCAAGATAAGGACCTCCTAAAGAACATCTGGAAATTTATCAAGCTCTCTGTGTCCTTGAAGATTTGCACAGCTAACTTAAGGCTATGCTAATTTAAGAGTACCATTAACACCTTTTCAAGACCTCTAAAATGTCATTCAACACCTTCAAAAGTTCTTCAGTAATCACTGGAACCTCTCTGAAAGGTCTAAATTCTCCTCAAGGAACTCTGGAACTTCAACAAGACTTGTAGAAACTTAAAGGCCTGTAGAGATCTTTAAGGCTGGAAAACCAAATATATTTTAGGATGCAAACTCATCAAGGACCCCTACAATCTCCTTAAGGACTCTTTCAACCTGTACAACACCTCTGAAACCTTCTGTAAGACATGTTAAGTCTCCTCCGTGACCTCTAAAACCTACTAAAAGCCTTTTTCAACCTCGTCAGTAGCCAATTCTTGTAAAACATCTCTTTGACTTCCCCAAACAAACTGGAGCATATTCAAGACCTACAACTACAAACAAGATCCCTGAAACCTCCCTAAAGATATCTTCAAGTTCCTTAACATCCTCCAAAAAGGCGTAAAACCAACTTGAAAGCTCTTCAGGATCTAATCCTCCCAGAGGACATCACAAGAATCAAGGCTTGTCAATGACCCAAAAGTCAAGGAATGAATTTTTGTCATTCATGTGTTTGAGTTTTGCATTTCAGTTTGTTGATGAGCCCGATTTAAGTGAGTTTCAGGTCATTTATGAGCCTTGATTCATAAATACTTTGAACTTCCCACCAGTCAGCTAGGAAGCGTTTTGGATGTATGTTGAAACATCTTCAAGAACCAAGAACATGTCCAGTTGCTTCTACTAACGCACAAACAGTTACCATGAATGGAAATTACTAAATCATGGTCCTGAATAAGTAATGTCTGATCTCCAGTTAATCGATGTACATACATTCCTAAAGTGTTCCTCCAACTTATTAACAAGATAATACATTTTCTAAGTAAAGTTTGCTAACAACACGCATTTCCACACACACAGCTGCAGGAATTTCTCTGTTAGTCAGCTGATCAGCGCTGAGAGCAGAAAAGATGAAGACGAGATGAAACCAGAGAATCAGAGCTGCAGAATGAAAACATGGGAGCTGAGAGTTTAGACACAAAGACATTTCCATACCCTTTTATCCACAACAATGCAAACGTACAGAATCAGTTGGTGTCTTACCAACAGAAAATATCAGATTTCAAAATGAAAACAAAGCGCTGCAGGAGGAAGGTGACTGATGGTGACATGAGGAGGAAACAGGAAGTCAAGCAGACAATAAAGATGATGATGATGAAGGTGGGAAGAAGGAGAAGGAAGATGGTCACCCAGGCACCTAATTCTAGTGGTCAACTGAAGCCCAACATTATTCTGAAGTTTTTAGTTTTGCAGGTTATATTAACATTGTTATGTTCACTCATTAGTCATTATTCAAAATGCAGAATTAATCCAATGGAAAGAACTAAATGTTTTATTTAATTGTCTTAGTGGAAAACCTCAGACAAATTTCAGTCCCGGTTTTTAACTAACTAAACTCCATTAAACTCTTTGACAGGAAATGAACCAGAGCTTTCTGGGCTTTACATTGCCCGTTTGGTTTACCTTTCATGTACCTGCAAACGTGTTTTATAAATCAATCTAAACTAAACTAAAGGTGGTGCCAATTCCAGATGTTGACATAAGTGACCAACCACACATCCAAACCCCCTCTGGATGACAGTTTGAACATAAAATTACAAAAAAAACAACAACAATATTGAGTGTCAAAATGGGCTGATATGTTAATATTTATTGACTATATTTTGGAAAAAAAAGATTTTGTTTAATAGAAATATTTTCTTGCTAAAGCTTGTCGCTGTTGGCAGGGGAAATAAACTATCAAAGAAGACATTAGCTATGTAGCATAGCTTGCAAAGTGCCAGTGTATGTTGCACCTCTGCTAGCTTGGACAATTAGCTTGGTATGGTATGCAAGTATGTATATTATTACTGAATTCACATGAAATGGGTTTGGCCATGACAACTAACCCACATGTGAAGCTGGAATTTCTGCAAAGGTAGATTGAAACATTTCTTTGGGATGCGATTAAAACACCAATTGATCATTAATCCTGACGCCATCCAGAGAGGGCTCAACACTTCCACATTCACTTCGTGTCTGAGTTGTAGAAAAAGAAGAAGCTGCTCAGGACGAAGCAGGTGCTGGCTCATGCTGTAAAGCTGGGAAACCCCGTCCAGAGGGGCCAAGGTAGGAACGGTTTGAGTTGAGGTGGAAGGACCAGGCTAGCGCAGGCAGGCTCCAGTCACACCCCCGACCCTGGCCTGTACTAACTTGGTCGCCTGGGTTTGGGCGGTGTAGGAGGGGGTGCTCTCCTGGTCTTGTCTGACGGTGGGGTGCGAATGGACTGAGGTACAACCTGCACCGGAGACCCAGGAGGAGGGCCACTCTGTGGAACTGAAGGAGGGAACAACAATGATGACACATTTGTACAAAGGCAGAGGGAGGACAGAGACCTCCAGTCCAAGGGACAACAGGACCACCAAACAGGTGGGACAAACCCGAGTCCTTGAAGTAAAGTGTGTCTCTAGGTGCTAAAGCTTCAGTCAAATCAGATGAGACAGGGAAGTCCTAAATCAAGTCTTGAAACCACAATAGAATGGTTTCAAACCAATGTCAACCTAAAATCACATCTGGGTAGTCCCAAGCCTAATCCTCGGTCAGGTCCAAGGGTCCCAGATCAACAAACTTCCATGTTATATTCTAAATGTAGATCAATTTTGTACAAACCCCAAGTTCACAAGTCAAAACAACAAATCCTAAGACAAGTCAAGTCCTGCCAGACAACATCCCAGATAAGTTCCCAAGTCAAAGTCAGGTTAGTTCCAGGTCCAGTCACAAATCAAGGTAGTATGTCCCCACCTATGCCCCATAAATCAACGGCAACCCCTAAGTCAAGTTTTAAATTAAGACAAGACAGAATTCCAGGGTTAATTAAGGGCAGTTCCACACCAAGTCCTGGGTCAGGTCCAAGGGTCCTGGTTCAAGAAAGATTCAGGTTTTATGCAAGGTCTGTTTCCTCAGGGAAATACCCAAGGGCAATCCTGTTCAATTCCCAAGACCTAGGCTTGAGGAAAAGCTAAGTCAAAGACGGCCTTAACATCAGAGTTTGAAGTGACTCTCACTCTGATTAGAAATCAGTGCTGTGAATGGGTGGCAGTAAGAGGAAGGGTCAACATGTTAGTTGATCATATTAAATTAGATTAAATGATGGACTGACTGAAATAAAACAAAAATATCTGCAGGATTCAGGAAACTAAATCATTTCATGACAGTTCACAAGAGAAAATCTGACTTTGATTTAAGTTACATATAGAAGACAATAAAAAGCCAGCGCTGATATTAAACCTACCCTCTGAGATGTTGACGGTGAAAGGGCTTCTGGGAATCTGCTGCCCAGCAAATGTCACATAGACGGTGTGAGGCCCTTCCAGGACAGGAGCATAGGTGCACCGAAATATACTGTCGCCTTTGTTCTCCAAGACAATCTCCACTGTATCCCGCCGACCATTCGAGTCCACAATGATGACGCCCACATCGCCCGTACCCGCCCCTGGTGGACAGACAGAGGACAACAAGGCCTTTAGACTGTGGACGAGGAATGTGACTGTTACTGGAAAAGAACCAGAAAAATGAAATATAGCTGCTGTGGAGACCAGGAGAGAGATTCTTTATCCTTCACAGTTTTTATTCAGACGACTAAATCACCTCATTGATTACAAGATACCGAAGAAGCAAAGACAGAACAAACATTTAAAAGAGAATAATTTAGGGCTATACTCTCCACAGCTCATCCTCAACAGGTTGCAGTTCTACACCTCTGCACTTTATTCAGCTGCATCTGTTATTTATGTTCTAAAGATAGAAACGTTATTTATATAGCAACTTGTTAAAATGTCGCAAAGTGCTTTAAATACCACAAAAACTCAACAATCCCTTAAAAAAAAGATCTGTCAAATTGCAAACCTCTAAGCTTGTCATTATCAGACACATGAACAAACACAAATTAATCTGGAACACCTCAGCTCATTTTCAAACCCTCAGGCAGGACATTTGTTGAGCAGTTTTGAAATAAGTGTTTCACATCTATTTCATCAACTCGTTTTAATGATAAACAACTTTTGACTGAAGAAACCAGTTTTTTTTGTTTCCTTTGTCTGTTTTGAAGATGATTAATTGAGAAACAAACTACTGTGTGTTCTGTTTTAGTTTTCATTTGTGATTAATAGGACGATGATGATTTCAGTTACCTGCAATATAAATATCAAAGTAAGTCGGTTTATTGGCCACGTTCCCATTCGGCTGCAGTCCCGGCCCGCGGGCCTGAACTCTGCTCGGGTCGCCCATGATGGCCTTCGAAACATTCACCATGAAGGGACTTCTGTCGATGTCCTGCCCTGCAAACAGCACCTTTACCTGGGGGGAACGGGAGGACAAAGGCCTGTCAGGGTCTAAGACTCAGTTTATCTACCAGAAAATAGTAAGACCCAGGAAGAACCAGGGAACCATCAGAGCCATCATCAGACCTTATGAAGCCCCTCCACTTTGGGCAGGTAGACCACGGAGTAGGTCCGGTTCTTGTCATTGTTGGGTATTACCCGAGCCTGATGGACATACAGATAAATCACAGTAAATTTTGACTGTATTTTACTTTAATATGTTTATACAAATGTGAATGTGAGTTCCCACCTCCTCTGTGTGTCCTTCTGGATCCTCCACATAAACCAGAACCTCCCCGAGCCCGGCCTCCACTGTCTCCACCAGGAACTCTGCTGGTTTCAGAACGACGTTACCTCGAGGCTCGATACCTGACAGGAGACAATATTATCTATGTTACTATGCAGTGAGGTATAACAAGCCATTCAGAACTAAAGTTTTTCTAACTTTACAACTGCATCTATAAAACATTTTTTTTGCATGTTTGACATAATTTTACCATTTGTGGATTTAACCCTTTGATGCGTAGACCACATGAGGAGATACCCATTTTCCATCGGATTTGGGTCACTTTTGACCCAGGTTATGCATCAAAGGGTTAATTCCATCATGTATTCATATTTTTTTCTGTGACTTATTGCAAAATAACAGCAAACTGTCCAGAAAACCCAGTTTATCTCAGTCATTCAGGTGTGACATTTGTCAAAGTAAGTTGAGCCACATCTAACAAAAGTTTTCACTATCAGTAAATCCACACATATTCAATTTTTGCATTCGCTAAACATCACAAAGTAGTAAAATATATTTGTCACGACTCCATGAAACCAATGGGATGTTTTCAAAATATCAGTTTTCTGTAATTAAATGGCCCAAAACTATTAATTGTTTACTTTTCAGATACTTTCCTGATTGACTAATCTGCTCATCTGAGAGTAAAAGCAAATTAAAAAGGATTAAAATGGGTCAGGTTTGAATAGATTCTGGTCCTGGGTCTTCATTGTTACCTGGTCCGTAGGCTTTGGCCCTCTTGGGATGCAGCGTTTTGGCCCTCAGAGGGGCTCCAGGCTTCAGCTTGGCTTTGGGGAACTGAGACAGGTAAGTCATGACCGAGTGTTCGTCTACGTTGGGATCAACAATCTCCTCTGGAGCGATCACCTGGAGAAGAAAACCAGGTTTAAGACACGGGGAGCAGGTGAAGTTTAAAGTGCTCACGTATGCAGATGATGTAGAGTTTTATAGATCTGATCTGCCTGCTGACAGTCATGCTGACCAACAGTAAAGATTTGGAAAAAAAACATTTGACATGTTTCATTGACTGGCAGGTTGTTTTTTAAGGTGTTTTCTGTAGGGTTCACTGGTTAGTCTTTGCTGTTAAACAGAGTAAAAATAAAAACCTGTCAACCACTTTAAATGTCTTTGGGTTGCTTTAGATTCAAATTTGACTTTTAAAACTATTTATCTGATTAACTGGTCAATAGTTTGGTCTGTAAAACATCCTGACTGGTCAGTGCTGATGTGTAGAGCAAGATGATAACTAAACGTCTTTTATAGTTTTTGAAGATACTTCATTTCTGACTGGTGGGAAGTTTAAAGTATTTTTTTAACCCCCAACCCACTTTGTTTGAGGTGTGAAATGTGGTGAAACTGTCTGGAGAGGAATGGCAGGACTGCATTATAAGTAACTGATCAGTGGAATCAACAATGACCACATTCTGGACAGAAAATCAGGAAGAAAGTTATCTTCATTTGTCGTAATTCACACCCTTAAGTCCTGTAATTTGGAGGTGAGTATAAAGACTTTAAATTTTTCACCACTTTGGAACTGTTTTGGATGAAGATGAAATGTTTTGAAGAATCAAAAGGAGGAGTCCAGTTTACTGAAGTGCTTCAAATGTTTGGTTTAATTCAATCTCACATTAGAAAACACCAGGAAAAGCATCAAATTTCCACATTTAAGACCCTGAAACCTGAAAATGTTCAATTTTCTTTACTGTATTCGGCTAATTGCTCTCAAGTTACAGTGATTACATCAGACTTTAAATGTTGTCATTTAGATATAATTGATTTAGTTTTATAGTTTTAGTTTAATAGTTTTCTACTCCCACATCAACAAAGTCCCAGGGTTATACCCTAAATCTAGGGCAATTTTGGGCAGACTCCAAGTTCACAAGTCAAAACAACAAGTCCCAAGACAGGTCAAGTCCTGTCAGACAACATCCCAGATAAAGTCCAATTCAAAGACAGGGTATCTCCAGGTCCAGTCACAAATCAAGGTGATATGTCCCCACTTATGCAACCCTACATCAAAGTTCTAAATAAACAAAAGACAGAACTCCACAGATAACTCAGGATAGTCCCAAACCAAGTTCTGGGTCAAGTCCAAGGGTCCAAGATCAACAATGTCCCCAGGTGTATCCCAAATCTGCGGCAATTTTGGGCAAACCCCAAGTTCACAAGTTCCAAGACAAGTCAACTCCTGTCAGAAGACATCCCACATGACGTCCCAGGTCAGGTTAGTCCCAGGTCCAGTCACAAATTACAGTAGAATGCCCCCACTTACACCCATAAATCAAGAGCAAACATGTCAAGTTCTAAACCAAGACAAGACAGAACTCCACTTTTAAGTCAGGGTAGTCCCAAACCAAGTTCTGGGTCAGGTGCAAGGGTCCAGGGTTGTATGCTAAATCTATGGCAATTCTGGGAAAACTCCAAGTTCACAAATCAAAACACTAAGTCCTAAGACAGGTCAAGTCCTGTCAGACGACATCCCAGATAAGGTCCAGTTCAAAGACAGGCAAGTTTCAGGTCCAGTCACAAATCAAGAGGGCATATCCCCACTCACACCCCTAAATCAATGGCCATGGATTTATTTAGTTTTATAGTTTTAGTTGAACTGTTTTATGCTCTACACAGGCTTTTGTCTGATATGTGAATGTGAACAAAAAGTTGTGTTTGGTCCAGATGATGTAATTACTCGTTTTAATTCACTTTAAGTCAGGACTGTGTATATAAATTAGCGGTTGAGCTAAATGCATCCCGCTGACCTTCTGAGCATGTCAGTGTTGATTAACTGTCACCTGTAAATACTGAGATAAACATATTTCCAGCTGCAGAAACCAGAAAACTGGCCTGAGAAGTGATTTTCCGACAGAAACACATCAGACGACCTCGTTAAAAACCCTCTAACAATCAAACATCAGAAAGAGTTGATGTCAGACTGAATGTTGGGTCCAAAGCCTTCAACAAAAGACAAACTAAAGAGAAATATGTTTCCAAATTAGACAAATAATGAAGGAAACTGTTGTGAAATCACACGAAAGGTTTGTAAAATGTGAAACAGCTGCTGGAGAAAAGAAAGACTTTGAGATCATCTCTTTAGGAAACTATTCTCACTGACACAATGCTTGATTTAGGAGTTTTATCTTTAGAAAGTTGAATATAACCAGCAGGTATTTAACCCATTATTACCATTTCTATCATATTTGCTACATGAATTTCTGTGACATCTATCTCATATCATATCCATCTAATAAATAGTTAAATAAATAGGAGAAAATTGCTTTTTGTGTAGAAAATCAACATTGTTGTGAGCAAAAAGTTGCCAAAACTGCCCAATATATCAGATGTGATACAAAAAAATGCCAGAAACAAAATCATATGGCAATTTTTTTGTTGTGTCTTTTGTGTATTTTGTTAAAAGGGTAAATAAAGATCTCAGCTCTAAAAAAAAATTATTTTCTGGCTGTTTTTTGATGGGTCGGGCTTTACAGGGTTAATATCTGTAGAACGTTCTCCATTTGTAGGAGCTTTATTGTTATTATATTGAAGTTAAACAACAATATAATGAAATTTGGACATTAAAAAATTCAAATGTTTGTACACATTTCTAGTCATTTTTACAGATATTTATAATTTCTGACTTAAAAAATCATTTAGCACATTTTTTTTCCCTTTTGGACAAAATTTGAGTCTTTGTTGAAGGTTTCAGGGAATTTTCGAGATATTTTTGTCATTCAGGTCGGGGGTTTTTTTTGTTTGTTTTTTTAACATTTTTGGACAAATTTTGAGACATTTTGGACATTTAAAAAAAAATAAATTGGTCTAGTTTTGAGTCATTCGGAAAAATTTTTTTTTGGATGAATGGTGAACTACTTAGAACTTAGGAGCTTCAGTAGAACTCAATGGAACTTCTCTGGTAGGTTCTGGAAGATGTTTCTGAAAATGTCTTGAGACATTTGAAAGCCTGATAATATAATATCTACCAGATAATAAATGTTTATAAAATCAAGCTTGTTGATGTTTAAAAAAAGTGCTGGAAAAAATAAAATAATTTCTCTTTATATGAAAAAAATAACAATTACACATACAGTGTATGTTCAATAAAAAAAAGGTAATAAATTAAAAATGGAGCTGTTTCAAATGTAAGAAATGTGAATTTATATGGGTTTTGAGTCATTTAGGACATGGTTAAATTGATTTGGGACAGTTTTTGAGTCATTTTGGACATCTTTTGAGACATTTTTTTTTATTTTTCACAATTCTTAGTAATTTGGCACATTTGGGCTCCGATTGATTTTTTCAGTTTTGTCTCTTGCAGCTTTTTGAAATGTTCCATAAACGACTCTGGGAAGGAGATGAAACCGACTTTCTGTCTCTACGTAACGAGCTAACGGCGTCCCTGCTGCTAATTTAAACTGCTGCTCGTCTATCTGCCGGCTGGAAATAGACCAGAACACCATTTAACCCGACTGAAACCTCCCAGCTCGGCCTCTGCTGTTACAGAAGGTTATCACTCACCAACGCCTCCATCACCGTCGCTCTGCTCAAACTAATCAAACACCCACAACCAACCATCTGCTTGTTTCTAGCTCTGAACACCGAGAGGAGACCAATGCTTTAAAGTGAAACTGAAACCTTTCTAGTCTGGTTTTGAAAATGTAAAGCAAATAGAAACACTTTAGGAAATAAAACAAAAAGAGAATAAATGTTTGGAATGCAGAAGAAAAAGTTTAGCATCATCTTCTAATGCGTCACATTTCTGCACGAGGTTTGGGACTTTATTTACTAAAAGAAAAATCAGTTCACTTCAATAACTCCACTTTCATTAAAGCAAAAATGACTCAAATGTTCTCACAAACTAAACGTCCAACAGTAAAATCAACTCATTGTGCTCATTGAGTCATTGAAAAAATGATTTAATGTCAAAAATAAACATTTTTTGTTTGTGTTTCACAACATTATTCAGGAATTTGTCTAATTTCTGTTCAGATTTCATAACAAATAAATAATAAACTCCTGCAGAGAGAGATTAATGGTGTTCAGACGGACCCAGAAGGTGTTGCTGTGTTTCAGAATGTGTTTGGTGAACAGGTAGATTTACCTGAGGGACTCCCAGCCAATCATCAGCCTGCTGCATGGCCTCTCTGGCGTTTTCCACCGGCTGACTGGGATCCCATGTTTCCCAGTCAGGACAAAGACCTGAAGGCAGCACAGATACCAACACACATTTAAAAAGTCAAAAAACTGAACAGAAATGTCTAAAATGTTCCATGAAGTCAGTTAACTGCAGACAAAAAGACAGAAAATTTGCTTTAATTCGACTTTTCGATCCAAAGAATCTTCTTTTGGTGGATAGTAGATTCATACTTGGAAGGAAAATTAAGAGAAGGGCTTTAATTTTACTACAAAAAAAGTGTCATAAACGTCACAAATGTTGGTTTTACAGTAAAAATGGATAAAAGATGCATATTTTATTAGAAAATTGGAGGAAAGATATTTTCCAGACATCCTTTACAGTAATTTGCAAAACTTTGCTCTAGCCATTCTTTAGCAAAACTGTTTGATGATGTAAATGACAAAAATAAGACACAAGATGACAAAAACTAGACACAAAACGACAAAAACGAGAGAGAAAATAACAAGAAGGAAACAGAAAACAACAAAAACGAGACAGAAACCCAACAGATGGAACCATATCACAGCTGTTTATTATATATTTCTGCAAAAATCTTTCATTTTAGAATAAGAAGGTTCCAGCTTCCAGTGGATGGCGGCCTGATAAACGCGTTAAACGCCACAGTTGTGCTTCTTACCGGGGGCACAGTTGTCCACCAGAGCTCCCAGTGCCTTGCCGTCCCTCCAGTCCCGGTGGAAGTTGGTGATGGGCAGCTGGGGAACCTTGTTCTGGATCCAGCCCAGCAGTCGCTGTTTGGGGGTGAGTTTCTTGGCGTCTTCGTCGTCCTCGTCCTCCCACATGGGCATAGAGATGGAATAATGGAGGATCAGGGTCCAGATCAGACCCAGGATCAGCTTCAGGTTCCCGTCTACGATGGCTTTAGAGTCTAAAAGAACAAAGAAAGACAGATTTCTCTCTCTTTTTCATTCATTATAATTACTTTGCACATTTAATAATATACAAAAATATACATTTTTCAACTGTATTTATGTGATACACGTGTTTTTAATGCTATTTTCTGTTTTTATAATTTTTCTACTTTTTTTTTTTTTACTTTAATCATTAAAACCGGCAAAAGTCAAACATCACCCCAAGTCAGCAACTTACTACTTACTCAGCCCAAAGCTGTCATTTTAAAAAACGTCTGTAAACTTCTTTTTGTCTATTTATTGATATTTCACAATCTTTTTTAATTTACTATTTTGCTTTTGTTTTTTTCCTATTATTCTTCAAACCCACAAAAGTCAAACAATGTCTCAAAACAGTGAAATAAATATAACCAGCTCAAAATGTTAATTTTTTTTATAAAAAAGTATTATTTTTCCTTTTGGTTTTCCTGTCTATTATTTTTTTACAGAACAAAAATCAGACAACATTACAGAACAGCTTCCCCCCATTTATTTGCATACAAAACTAACATTACAGAAATGAACAAAGAAGACATGTCTGAAAACCTGAAAAATTCTAATAAATCAGTGAGTTATTAGGTGCTGATGGGAATAAATATAAATTCCATGCATTTAGAATTAAATCTCCACCTCAGTAAACAGTTCATGAAGGATCTGAAGACTTTCTGGAACCCGTTAACAGTTTAATGTTCTCTGAAGGTTTTTCGTTTGTGTGAGTTGATTGTTTGACACGTGAAGATAAACTGCTGTCAATAAAGTTTCAGAATATTTTCACTGAACATCGTTTGTTCACGTTGTTTATCTTTCAGACGTCAGCTCTTATTTTTCCTGCAGAGAAGTTTGATCCATCGACAGCATGAAGTCATCCAGCCGGCAGGAATGAGGTCACTTTAAATAGGAAACACATGTACACACTGAAATACACAACGTAATACGCAACAATAGATGTACACACTGAAATACACAACGTAATACGCAATAATAGATGTACACACTGAAATACACAACGTAATACGCAATAATAGATGTACACACTGAAATACACACTGAAAAACACACTGAAATACACAACGTAATACGCAATAATAGATGTACACACTGAAATACACAACGTAATACGCAATAATAGATGTACACACTGAAATACACAACGTAATACGCAATAATAGATGTACACACTGAAATACACAACGTAATACGCAATAATAGATGTACACACTGAAATACACAACGTAATACGCAATAATAGATGCACACACTGAAATACACACTGAAAAACACACTGAAATACACAACGTAATACACAATAATGTATTTACACACTGAAATACACACTGAAATACACAATAATACACATGTACACACTGAAATACACAACGTAATACGCAATAATAGATGTACACACTGAAATACACACTGAAAAACACAACATAATACACAATAATATATGTACACACTGAAATACACAACGTAATACGCAATAATAGATGTACACACTGAAATACACAACGTAATACGCAATAATAGATGTACCCACTGAAATACACAACGTAATACGCAATAATAGATGTACACACTGAAATACACAACGTAATACGCAATAATAGATGTACACACTGAAATACACAACATAATACACAATAATAGATGTACACACTGAAATACACAACGTAATAGACAATAATACACATGTACACACTGAAATACACAACAATACACAATAATATACTTGTACACACATAATATACATGTACACACTGTAACACAGAATATTACACAATAACGCACAGAAACACACTATAACACACAACACACGTGTACAAACACAGGAGCACAGAACATTACACAACAACACACAGTAAGAACAAAAAGTGACTGAATTGAATCTCAGTGAATAAAGATGGAGATTCAAACGAATCAAACTCTTCAGCTGCTTTTAGAACTTTAACTTCAACTGATTTTTAAACACTTTAAAATCCAAACTAAATTAATGCTGTTTCATGTGTGTGTTTGTTTACAGGAGCTGTGAGGACATAAATCTGTCCAAACATTCACACTGTGGGGACCAGATTATTGAAAAAGTCCTCGTACGATAAATGACGTTTCCTGAGAAGAGCTGGTTATTTGGAAGGTTACTTAAAGGTTATATGAAGGTTACAGTAGCTCCAGGAAGTGAACGTAACGTGGTCTGAAGTGATGGAAACTCCGCTGCATGTGTTTCCACTCGCCATCATGTTTTCCTCCTCCGAGCCCAGATGACCGTCATTCACCTCAGGAAGCTTCGTGTCCAGAGACAGGAAGCGCTGGTCGGAGCGTCGCTGTAATCTTTCCCCAGGAAACAGGAGCTGCTGCCGTCTGTCTGTTCTGTTCACATAAACACTTGGTGCTTTCACTTTAAACTCTCTGAATCCTTTGAAAGGCTCCGTGTTGAAGCCCAACATCTCACATCCTGAAACTATATTTTCCAGCAGATTTTTATCTGGATGGAGGATTGGTTGGAAAATCTGCGGGACATTTCTGAAATGTTTAACAGGTGAACTGACGGCGCTACAGACTACAGGTGTGTTTCCCTCTGCAGGGTTGTTTACTGAGCAGAATCCTGTCAGTAAATAAATAAATAAACAGGAGGCAGCTTCTGTCCCGGCAGCAGAACCCTGTAAAATCAGGAATGGACTCTGGTTTTCTGCCAGAAGCTCTCTGAGCCGCACAACAACTCGACTGTCTGAACACAGCTCGTCCTGTTGGTTAGCCGGTCGCTAACGGTTACCAAACAAACAAGCCGGAGGTCGCCGGCGGTGCAGAGAAACAATGGAGTCCTGATAGAAGCCCGAACAGGCGGAGAAACTGTGTAATGTGACATTTAGAAAGAAAAGGCTTTATGAGGCGAGAGAGGAAGTGATGGAGGGCAGAGTGGAAAGAGGAAAAGATGTGATGACGACAGACGGAAAGAATTAATAAGACACTTTAACACACTGAACTCTGCAGGAGTCCAAGAAGTTCAACCAACTAACCAGCTGGTCATTAGCTCAAACTCAACTAGTTAAACAGGAACACAAACAACCTAAATTCATTCTGCAAACAAACATTTTCATCTGTCACTCAGATGTTGGTTTAGCCTCCAGTTTTATCTAGAGGTTCATTCAAACTGATGGAAATGTGGTGAAAGCTGACAAAAAACGTGCAAAATAACCACAAAAACGGCCAAAATTACCACAAAAAGAGCCAAAATTACCCTGAAAAGTTCAAAAGTGCCAGGAAAAATATCCAGTCACCACAAAAAGGACATAAACTACCACAAAATCTGTGAAATTGCAACAAAAACTCAAATTTGGTCCAAAAAAGCATGCAAAATAACCACAAAAACGACCAAAATTACCACAAAAAGAGCTAAAATTACCCTGAAAGATTAAAATGCCAGCAAAACATGCAAAATCACCACAAAAAGGACCATAATCTCCACAAAACGGACCAAAATTGCCACAATAAGTCCCGAAATCAACACAAAAAAGGTGAAATTGCGATAAAAACTCAAATTCAGTACAAAAAAACCGACCAAATAGGACTAAAGTTTCTCCCAGAACCTCCTCAGAACATCTGGTTCTGCATCTCCAGGATCTTCATCAATGATCAGAGTTCTACCTTCAGACTGGGAATATTTCCAGAGTTCCATAGAGGAGGGTCCAGATTTATCAGTTTAATGGACTTTTTCCATCATTTGTGATCCTCAGAACTTCATCAGTCCAGCAGATGGAACCAAGACATTTAGGAGGAGAAACAGTTATTGTCTCGTTTTAATCATTTTGAGTCTTGTTTCTGTTTTATTTCTCATTTTTGTCATTTTTTGTCGTTTGTTGTTTTGTGTCTTGTTTTTATGTATTTTTTGTGTCATTTTGTGTCTTGTTTTGTAGTTAATTTTGTTGTTTTTTCATCTTGGTATCAAAGTATTGCCTCATTGTTTTGCGTCTCATTTATGTCGTTTTGTGTCTTGTTTTTGTAGTTTTTGGCCCATTTTGGTTGTTTTTTGTCTTGGTTTTGTAGTTTTTGGCTCATTTTGGTTGTTTTTTTGTCTAGGTAACAAAGTATTGTCTCGTTATAAAGTCAATTTGTGGCTCACTGTGTTGTTTTGTGTCTTGTTTTGTAGTGTTTTTGTCTCATTTTTGTTAGCATGCTGTGACTCTTGCCAAACTGTCGAAACACTAACGGAGTCTGTAGCCATCCATCAACCCCGAGCTCCTCGTGGAGACTGATGCAGCTCAGAAATGTGGACCTTCATTCATTCATTCATTCATTCATTCATTCATTCATTCATTCATCATTCATTTGTTTATTTGTCATCTGCAGGTCAACATACAGTCGACTATGAAATGTTTTGGATGAGAAGAAGCAGTAAAGCTGCTAGAAAAACACTAAAAACACCAGAGAAAGAGTCAATGCAAAATACTACCAAAGGCATCAAAAACAGGAAAACTCTTCATTAATTGATGAATTAATTAAACAATCAATGGATCTATTGGTTGATTCTTTGCTGATGCAGCAGAAAATATCTGCAGCTGAAGCAGAAACAGCCGAGGTTTAGAAACTCTGAGCAGCTGGAGGACGGCTGAACAAACAAGTGTTGTTGTTTATCCTGAAAAACCCCGAGAGACACACAAAGACACAACTGTTTAGAGAGACACACACACACACACACACACATACACACACCTGTGAGCTATAAAAGACTGAAGTCTGCAGATCGAGCCAACAGCTGATTCAGTCCTCGACAGACACACAAACACACACACACACACACAGTAAACACAGTAACACACAGCTGCAGACACACTGTTGTGTAGTTGTTGTTGTTCTACACATTTTCTCGCCCACTCTGAGGATGTTGTTCTCAGTAGATCAGAACCAGAACTTTGTTTCCTTTCACTGAATCTTGGATTTTCTTCACCTGTTCAGACACGTCAACAAACATAAAGTCTTCCATCACTTCAGATATTTCTCACTGATTTACTTTCAGCTCTGCAGAATTATCTTTAAACTACAATAAACCTGCATTAAACTAAGCTCAAACAAACCTTAAACTAACCTGAAACAAACCAAAGGCTCAAACTTTAAACTTACTGAACTAACATACTTGAAACTATCCATAAACTTAGAACAAACCTTAAACTAACCCTGAAAACTTCAACCTTAAACAAACTCTCTCTAACCTTAAACTCACCAGAAGCTTAACTGAAACAAACTTTACAGTCATCTTAATTTAGTCTTAAACAAACCTGACTCTTATCTCACTTTCACCTTTAGCAAACTTTAAACTCGGGCTGGACCCAAATATCCGGAGCCCAGAAACTGCTATTTGGACGAGCCCTACTTCCAACATTAACTCATCTTAGTATGTCCTCAAACTGACCTGAAACGAAACTTAAAAGTCTTAAGCAAACCTTAAACTAACCTTAAAAGTGGTAAATAAACCTTAAACTAACCATAAATGTCTTAAGCAAATCTTAAACTAACCTTAAAAATCTGAAGCAAACCTTAAATTAACCTCAAACTTTTCTGAATTTTAACAAACTCACTTTAAACAAATGAACCTCAATACCCATAACCCATAAAACAACCTGACTCTCACCTTCAATGCATCCTAAGCTAACCTAAAACAAACCTTAAACAAACCGTATTCTAAGCATAAACCGTGTAAATGAAGCCTCAGTAAACTGAACTACTGTTAGTGTGAATCTGCTTTAATAATAACTGACTATTAACATGTTGAACTGGAACACACGTGTTGGATCAAACACGCTAATCTTTCATCACTGAATACTTTATGAGATACAAATAATAAATAAAATATCAAATATATAATTAGTAAGTCTGATCATCATTTCTGACTGTAAATAAACATGTAAACAACTAAACAGAACATTAGATAAACACACGGTTTGTGGTTTTATTCTCATCAGGTTCTCAGTTTCACCTCCAGCTACTGTCTAATGTTTGATTCTCCTGCAGGAAGCTCACAGGAATCTAAGTAAACCAACAAATAAACAATCCATCTTACAAACAAACAATGTAAACAAACAATAAATAAAACAAACAGATCAAATCAGCTGATTTTATCTGTAAAACTGAGTTAAAGTCGAACTGAAGAGACTCCAGCTGCTGAAAACACAAAACGCTGGACGACAACTGTGACGACAGCTGACACTAAAACACACTAAAACACACACACACTAAAACACACAAACACACACACACTAAAACACACAAACACACACTCCTGTCATGTGATCTCAGAACCTAAAGTGAGTCTTTGTTGAAGAGAAGAAGCTGCAGTGTGACAGTCAGCAGATAGCTAACACACACTCACTGGAAAATACACACTAGAACACACGCACACACAGAGATACACACTGGAATATAGACTACTACACAACTACCACTACTACAAGTAGTACTAGTACTAGTACTGCTACAGCTGCTACTACAACCACTACTTCTACTAAAGCTGCTAGCAGTAGGACTGTCAAATCTAATGTTAGCCACATTAGCATACAACATGCTAACACTAAGGATCCTCCTATAGTGGTGGCTAATGCTAATGTTAGCCACATTAGCATACAAGAAGCCAACTCTAAGGATTCTTGTATAGTTGTGGCTAATGCTAATGTTGGCCACCATCCATGCATCCTTCCGTCCTTCCATCCATCCTTCTTTCCTTCCTTCCTTCCTTCCGTCCTTCCTTCCTTCCTTCCATCCTTCCTTCCTTCCTTCTTTCCATCCTTCTTTCCTTCCTTCCTTCCTTCCTTCCTTCCTTCCTTCCTTCCTTCCTTCCTTCCTTCCGTCCGTCCGTCCACCTTTCCTTCCTTCCATCCTTCTTTCCTTCCTTCCTTCCTTCTTCTTTTCCATCCTTCCTTCCTGTCTCCCTCAGTCTCTTCCTTCCTTCCTTCCTCCCTTCCCTCCCTCCTTCCTTCCTTCCTCCGTTCCTCCCTTCTTTCCTTCCCTCCCGCCTTCCTTCTTCCTTTCCATCCTTCCTTCCTCCCCTCCCTCCTTCCTTCCTTCCTTCCTCCCTTCCTTCCTTCTTCCTTTCCGTCCGTCCTTCCTTCCGTCCATCCATCTTTCCTTCCTTCCATCCTTCTTTCCTTCCTTCCTTCTTCCTTCCATCCTTCTTTGCTTCCTTCCTTCCTTCTTCCTTTCCGTCCTTCCTTCCTGCCTGCCTCCCTCCCTTCCTTCCCTCCCTCCCTCCCTCCTTCCTTCCTTCCTTCCTTCCTTCCTTCCTTCTTCCTTTCCATCCTTCATTCAATCCTCCCTTATTTCCTTCCCGACCATCCTCCCTCCCTCCTTCCCTTCCTTCCCTCCTTCCTTCCTTCCTTCTTCCTTTCCATCCTTCCTTCCTTCCTTCCTTCTATCCTTCCCTCCCTCCTTCCTTCCTCCTTTCTTTCCTTCTTCCTTTCCCTCCTTCCTTCCTTCCTCCCTTCCTTCCCTCCCTCCCCCTTACTTCCTCCCTTCCTTTCCATCCGTCCTTCCTTCCTTCCATCTTCCTTTCCATCCTTCCTTTTTTCTTTCCTTCCTTCCTCCTTTGCATCCGTCCTTCCTTCCTTCTGTACATCCATCTTTCCTCCCTCCCTCCCTCTCTTCCTTCCTTCCTTCCTTCCTTATATATCCGTCTCTTGGTTTGTTAAACAGTTGCAGCTGATCATCATCACCATCTGAGGATCATTTTTCTGTCACTAATCGGTCGTTACTCTTTGAACTTTAACTTCCTGTTGGATTGAATCCAGAGAGACGTCTTTAAAGGTTCAGACTGAAGGTAGGACAGGAAGTCGGGAAAATTCCATCATCTTTGATTTTAACATCTGGTTTGAAATGAACTGAAATCTATAACCAATATAGAGCAAATTTTTATTCACTGCATTTCTGATGTTTTGTCATTTTGTTTTTCCATAATTTTCCTTCTGGATTGATAAAGTTGTATCTTATCTGATAACCTGCAGGTTTCATTGATCAGTCCAAGAGTCTTTTCTTTGGTTTCTTCGGTTCTCTACAGACTTTGTTCCTGCAGCAGCTTCAATCCAGACTCATGTCTCCGACTTAAACCTCCTGAACCTGAACTTTAACCTCCAGACGTTCCTCCACCATGATCCCTGTCAGCCTCCTGTTTGATCCTCTGGAGGAAAACGCTGAACAAACCACAGAAACCAGAAGCTAACAGCTGAACTGTCAGACACTAAAACACCATGAAACCACTGACATCAGCCAGACTTCAGGCTGAGCATGGTGGGATGTTTGCAGAACAACTGGTTTTTACTCCTTCAGTCCTGCAGCAGAAGATGTTTCATATTTTACATTTGAATCATCAGAGTCGGATTACGTTCAGGAAACACATGATTCAGAGCTGGAGGCCATAAAACAAAGAGCCGAACACGAATCGCTGCAACACATCGAGTGGAGTTTTACTGACAGTTCCAACATTCCTGACTGCTGACTGGTGCAACACATGGAAGCCATTAGAGAGGAACAGGCCCAGAATCAGCAGAAATCTGAATGGAGTCTGGTTTATCCAGCAGAGCACCGTCACCAGCAGAAATCAGGTCAACTGGAACACTCACAGAACGTTAGATTAACCATTTCAAGACTTTATCATTGGAAATATACAGAAATTAACCAAGAAATAACCAGAAAATAACCACCAAATAACCACAAACAATTCAACAAGTATCCAGAAAATAAACAACAGAAAACCACAAACTAATTAACAAACAACCAAAAATCAACCAACAAATAACCAAACACTAACCAACAAAAAAACAGAAACAATCAAAGATATGAACAGAAATTAAGCAACAAATAACAAGAAATTAACCAACAAATATCCAGAAACTAACCAATAAATAACCAAGAACTAACCAATAAATAACCAGAAACTAACCAACAAATAACCAAAAACTAACCAATAAATAACCAGAAACTAGCCAAAAAATAACCAAAAACTAACCAATAAATAACCAAAACCTAACCAACAAATAACCAGAAACTAACCAATAAATAACCAAAAACTAACCAAGAAATAACCAAAAACTAACTAATGAATAACCACAAACAATCCAATAAATAACCAAAACCTAACCAACAAATAACCAGGAACTAAGCAGAATGAAATCAGGAAACCAACAGGAACCGATTCAGGAACAAACCATCAACAACGATCATCAATATGTTTGATTTTCTTTATCAATCGATTGATTTTTCAGTATTTGATCCATAAATGTTCCTTCACACCTTCAGGTTCTCATCTACAGGTGTGCTGGAGTAAAAACCCAGCAGGTAAGAAGAGAATGTTCTGAGGTCTATTTATTATGAATAAATGACAGATAGTTTTATTGATTATCTGTTTTCTATTGATTATGTGTTTAAGCATCAGATTATTGTGAAATCTGTCCAGAGAACGTTTGATTTGTTACTCAACAAACAATTAAAAATAAGAAAAATGAGGAAAACACCAAACATTCAGATCTAAGACGATCTAAAAGTGTTTTCATTATTATTTTATTGATCTAATATTGATTTTCCATCGTTTATCTCCTCTATGAACCGATCGATTATCAGATCAGATATAAGGTTTATAAATGCTTTAATCCTGAAGGAGATTCTGTCGTTTAATTAGGATAAAGCCTCGGTGTTCTGGGTCAGTAGAACCTCAGAACCTGGTCGGTTCTCGTCGGTTTGTTTCTAGTAAAGTCGGAGCTCAGCAGCCGGTTCCCTCCGAGTCTATTTAAAGCATCCGGAGAACCTCAGAGTTCAGCTGTTCAGCATCAATCATCCCCCGCAGGAAACAACAGCAGCTCCATTATCTGGGTTCTACCCATAGAACCGCAACATCTAGATCCATTACCTGGGTTCTACCAGAGCACAACCATAGAACCACAACATCTAGATCCATTATCTGGGTTCTACCCATAGAACCACAACATCTAGATCCATTATCTGGGTTCTACCAGAACACAACCATAGAACCACAACATCTAGATCCATTATCTGGAGTAAACAGGAACCGCTTCTACCAGAACATCTAGATCCATTATCTTGGATTAATGGAACCGGTTCGACCAGAACAGAACCATAGAACCATTACCAGAACACCTAGATCCATTACCTGCAGTTAACAGGGCCGGGTTCTACTAGAACAGAACCAGAACATCTTGGAATCATTGAAAACAGGTTCTTTATTCCACACTGATTAAAATAATAAGACTACGATAATAAACTGAAATCTTTTTACAACACGGTTCTAGTTTGTTTTTTCTCTCAGTGATTTAAAACTCAGAAAAGATTCAGATTCAGACACAAAAAACCTGACACACTTCCAGTACAAACTAGAACCAAGAACACATCAGGTACGTAGAACCTAGAACACAGAACTCAGGACAAACCCTGTACGTAGAGTGTAGTAGGTAGAACCCAGTAGGTAGAACCCAGTAGGTAGAACTTAGTACGTACCAAAACTAGTATGTGGAACCCAGTATGTATCAAATATGTAAAACCCAGTACATAGAACCCAGTGCAAACATTATGGAAACCCAGTAAAAATCCAGTCAGACCAGTATAAACCCAGTGACCCTCGTGTTCCCAGTATAAACTGCTTCTGTTCTAACCAGAACCACCACAGTCTGTCCAGAAAAAGACTTAATTTGTTCCGATAAAGTTTGTGAAACAACAGAAACACCAGAATGTTCTACTGTTTCTGGTCTGGTTCTACAGTTTGCAGTAGTTTGTAGTTCTGGAGGTTCTGATCCACAATCTGGAGGTTTTAACCAACAATCTGGAGATTCTGACCCACAATCCTCTGCAGGTAAACAAGCGTCAGTGTTTCTGATCTCCAGAAGATGACTGAACATCACAGACTGATAAACATCTGAACAGGAGCTGAAGGTGAAACGTTCTAATGAACTCTGAGCGGTTTGGTTCTGCAGGAACCAGCAAACATCTGAAGGAAGTTTGGACCTCGTCATGACGCTGCACTGATGATATCATGCTGAGCCAACAAACTGAGGAACCAGAACTGATACCAGAATTCCAAACCCAACAAGGATGCAGTTCTCCTCTCAAGAGAACCCTGGAACATCTTCATGACCTCCAGAACCTCTTCAGAGATGTTAGGAAACCAGTTCATCACCTTGGGACCATTTTGAAGCAGGACTGGAAACCATTTAAGGTCCTCAAAGACTCCTTCAAGATGTTCAAGACCTGAAACCAACTAAAATACATTTGAAACCTCTTGAAGAACCTCTAGGAACCTAACCCTAGGACTTCCTGAAACACCCCTAGAACCTTATCAAGACCTCCAGAACCCCCTCAAAGATGTTTGGAACCATGGACTAGGAACCATTCAAGATCCATGAACTCATTAAGGTCCTTCAAGTTGTTCAAGATCTGAGACCTACTTAAATACATTAGAAGCCTCTGACATTCACCTTAGGACATCCCCGAGCACCCCTAGAACCTCATCAAAGATGTTTGGAACCACTTAATTTGGTCCTGGAGCATCTTCAAGCACTCGAAGCTACTGAAGACCTATAAACCTAAACAAAGATTAATTCAACCTCAAAAACCACCAATAGACCCTGAAACCTCCAAAAGAACCCCGGAAACCTCCTCAGAACATCTTAAACCTCCTCAGAACCTCTGACACTTCCTCAAGAACCTCTGGAACCTCCAAAAGAACCTCTGAAACCTCCAAAAGAATTGCTGAAACCTCAAAAAGAACCTCTGAAACCTCCTCAGAACCTTCTCAGCTAGTTATAAAAATACACAAACACCTTTTAAAGACCTCTAGAACGTTCTGGTGGATCTCAAACCTTCTGCAAGTTAAAGGAAGTGTTTGGTTCTTTGATACCAGATTCTAAAAATACTGAATAATGAAGATGTTTAAATGAGTTCCTCTTCTAGAACCTTTTACACCTTCAGGTTTGAACCAACAGAAGATTTAAACTTTTCATTATCTGCTGACTTATAATTAAACAGTGGAGACGAAACAGAACTTAGTTTATAGAACAGAATTCAGCTGGAACATCTGTAGAACCTGAATAAACCACAGATTTAACTGGAAATAGTTTCTGTTTCTGAGGATCAACTCCTCATGAAGACCTTAAACTTCTAAATTTAAAATCTAAATATGGTTTCTGTACTTTTTCCACCTCAGAAACCCTGAAACTGATCAAAACGTGTTTAAATGTTTCGTTTAAAAACTTCAGTCTTTGATTTAGGAGGAACTTTGAATCAACAGACTCTCAGTTTAACCCCCACGGACCAATCAGCTGCTTCCTCACACCTGTGACCACACCTGTCAGCAGCACCGTCAGCTGTCACTCAGCACGGACACATACACACGTGGTTCGTCCTCATTTTACATCATCTAAGAACCTCTGATCACAGTTTGCTCCGTGCGTAAAGTTGTGCGTAAAGTTGTGCGTAAAGTTGTGCGTAAAAGCCGCGGCGCCACTCACCGATGGACACCAGCTTGATGTGTTCTCTCTCCAGGAACTCCAGAGCCACCGACACGTTCTCCAGCTTCATCTGCCTGAAGTTGGGCCTCTGGTGGTACTTCCGGTACATCTTCTTCTGGCTCAGGACCTCCAGCAGCCCGATCAGCTTCAGCCCGTCGCTCAGGTCCTTCTGCAGGTCCACGATCCGCTTGTTGACCACCTTCAGGTGCTCGTTGCACCACCTGGTGAACGTGTTCTGCTGGATCTTCTTCCACGGCGCGTCCTCGGCCAGGTCCTTCTCGGTGGCCGGCATCTCCTCCTCCTCCTCGCCGGGGTCCGGAGCCTGGTAGAACTGCGGCGGCTCCAGGTAGCCGCTGCTGCTCATCATGGTTCCGCTGTTCGGTCCGAAAAGACGCAGAAGAGAGAAAAGGGGCGCAACTCGAGTCACTCAGAGCGGAACATGCGCAGATCCAGAGTCAGAAGATCCGCTGGTCCGGAGACTCATGGAGCAGAAGAAAGTTCTAGTTCCTCCGGACGGTCCGGGTCTGGTTTTTGATCCGGTTCTGGCTTCTTGATCCGGGTCTGGTTCTTGGTCCGGGTCTGGCGGCCCAGACTGCGGCTCCAGCGGCTCCTCTGCGGGTTTAGAGGCTCCGTCAGTCCGCTGGACTCTCCGGAATGCCGCCGCTGTGACCATAAACCTCCATCCTCCATCACCGCAGATACGGAAGAAGACGCTGATTGGTCGGAGCCTGGAAGGGGGCGTGGTCACATCGGACACCCCCCCCTCGGTGACCCCTCCGGTATTTTTAGAGTCTCCAAACCGGGAGCTACGGGAGGGGGGAGGGGGTGGTTTAAAAAGACCCTCAATAACAGGATCCTGTCGTCATCGGCGGGCAGATTATTTGAGTTTATTTATTTAACTTTTATTAATTTAATTGTTCAGAAACATTTTCTGTAAATTTCTTGTTTCATCAATTATTTTATTTTTAATTAAAATTAACTTTAAACGAACCCAGAGAAACTAAACAAACACAAATAGAAAAAAGTCGTTAAAAAAAGTGTGTAAAAATGTAAAAAAAAAAAAGTAATATAAAAAGTAAATTTTTTTGATTAAAGAAAAAATTCTAATGTAAAAATATACACTGCAAAAATATAAAAACAAGTATTTAATACAAAAATATGTTAAAGTGTAGAAATGTAAACAATATGTGAAATGTAGCGTGTAAAAATGTAAAAAGTAAAGTTTCAAAAAACATTGTGTGTAAAAATATCAAAATAAAAGCAAAGTTTAAAATATATAGTGGACAAAAATAAAGAAAAAATAAAGTTTAAACATTTACACTGTTCCACTAATGCCACAGGACTTATTTATACAGGCCACCATCAGGCAAGTAAAAAAATATTTTTGCAAAAATGAGAAAAAACTAAAATTCAGTCATGTAAACACTATATTTTTTAACTTCAGTTTTATTTTTACATTTGTACACTTTCATATTTTTTAAACTTTACATTTATTTTTTATTTATATACACTATATTGATTTAATCTTTTATTTAAAAACGTTTTTACACTATTTTTTAATTTTCCTTTTATTTTTTTATTTTTGTGATTCACATGCTATATTTATTTAATCTTTACTTTTTAAAAACATTTTTACACACTATATTTTTTAATTTAATTAAATTTTTAAAACTTTTTTCACACTATTTCTTTTCTTTTTTAAAACTTTTACACACTATATTTTTAAACTTTACTTTTATTTTTGCGTGCCTATACACTATATTAATTTAATCTTTTTAAAATATTTTTACACACTATATATTTTTAAAAATTTCTTGTATTTATTTTTTTACTTTTTTACACGCTGTATATTTTTTAATTTCCTTTTCTTTTTTATAAACTGTTTTACACACTGTAATTTTTTAACTTCATATTTTTTCTTTTTTTTCTACATTGTTTTTATTGCAGCTGTTGTAGTTTATAGCATCACCTTCTGACGAGGCCAATTTTAAAATTTTCCTGACATTTAAAGTGAAACTGAAGCTGTGCAGCGGCGCCTCCTGCTGGCTGAACGTGGAAACTAGAGTCTCATTAACACAAAATAAAGTGTGTTTCAGATAAAACTCTCAGAATAATTAGCAGTTAATGAGCTGCAAATATGTGGAATTAGATATCTGTAAGAAAAGCTGCAGTTTTTTTTAAATAATCTGTTTATTTTCTGATTTTATTAAAACTCAAAGCAACATGAACTGTGGAAACCAGGAAATGCCTAATTTGCTTTATTTTCTTCCTTATTTACTTTTTTTGTGTTTACTTGTTGTTTTTTAGTGTAATTATAAATAATTTGTTTTTATTTGTTGCTATTTTCATGCATCGGTTTTGTGCGGAGTCACAGGAGTGCCATAAAAAAAAACAAAACTACAACAAAAACCAATGGAGAAAATAATAAAGGAAAATATTAATTAATTAATTATTATTATTATTATTATTATTATTATTATTATTATTACTATTATTATTATTATTATTATATATGGCACTTCTGTGGCTCCATAATTTAGTCTGTAGGAAATCACATTAAACATTTTTAAAAAAAGATTTGTATAATGAATTAAATAAACATTTCAGCATTAATTAGTAAATAATTAGTTAATTTATTGATTAACTGGTTGCAGCTTCTCGCTTGTGATTTTCAGTTGAGCTAAAATAAACAGTTTTTTAAACGTTTTCTGACATTTTATAATTTAAAAACTAAAAATAAGATTATTAAATATAGAAAATGGTGAGTTTCTGTCCTACATATAGAAGACAGTAAATAACATGTTTATTGTGTTTCTAAAGTCCGGTGACGTCGTGTTTTAAACAGAATCATGACAGCAGCAGATATTTTTACGGCTCTTACTATAAAAACACTCTGAGAATCTCTGTGGGCTCAGATTTCTGTCATCATCACAGTAAAATTAGAGACAAACTAAATTTAACCGTCATGATCAGAGGCTCAAAAGAGTTCAGAGGCTTCGGCAGGAAGACGCAGAGATATTGAAAAAAACAAAACAAAAACAATCATCTTCATCTGTCGGATTACATTGGTGTTTGTACGGAGGCCCTGAAGTGCCAAAAAACTGAGTTCACAAGAAAAAAAAATAAGCAAAATTTTACTAACTAGCTAATATCTGTGACTTGTTTTAAAAACATGAAATATTCAAAATTAAATCTAAATGTTCCTCATTTATTAAGTTGAACCTTTCACAATAAGACACAAACACATTAAAGACCAGAAGAATCAACTTTATTTATTCATTTATTTATTCATTTACAAAATGTTTTAGTCCATGAAACACAAAAATACAATCTGGATCTGACAACAGCAGAAACATCAGAACAAAGATCAGAAAATCACTTCAGACAGGCTCAAGACAAAATGTCAGAGTTCACCTGACATCACATGATATCACATGACATCAACTGACAGCGACGAGCACAAAGCTAACAGACACAGTCTCACAGAACAAACGCTAATCTGAGCGGTTTAAACATCTCTAAAACCTTCTTGTTTCAGTTTTTATCTGTGTGTCAGGTCTAGGACATGTTAGCATAGCTTAGCACAAAGACTGGAAACAGGTGGAACTGTTAGATTCTTACAGATTTACTTTGCTAGCCAGACAGCTAATAATGCTCTCAAACAGCTATGAACAGCCAATTATATCTGTTAACTGCAAATAGCTAAAAAAAAACAAAACAAAAAAACACAACTTTAACTAGCTATAAAGCATGTCATAAAATAATCACGTTAGCCATCTTGTAGCAACACTGCCAGCTGCTTCTTCCTGATTCCGGTTCATTTGCTAAGCTAGGCTAAACCCCACAGAGATTAGCCACCAAACACTCTGCTTGTACCCATCCTAACAGCAACTACCTGCAAACAGCTCACCTAATGACATAACTATAAAAACTAGCACAGTGTTGGATAGGCTACCTGTAGCTAACAACAATAACTAGTTAGAAAAGCTTATCCAGTTTTCATGGTAGCGTCACTGCTAGCAGCTATCTCCATGGGGCAAATACAGTCATTATACTACGCTAGTCCGCCCAACATGATGTTTGTAACCATTAAAACATCCATTAGATAATGCTAACTGTTTACAGCAGCTAGCTACAAACTGCTAGCATAATGATGGATAGCTACCAACATCAACTACCGATATAAACTTCTTGTTGGACAATCAAGCTAGTCATTTTATAACAACAGTAGCTAGAGGTTGCTACTAATTCCAGTCCTTATGCTAAGCTAGGCTAACTGTTTACAGCAGCTGACTATAAACTGTTAGCATAATGTTGGATAGCTACCAACATCAACTAGCGATATAAACTTCTTGTCAGACAATCAAGCTAGTCATTTCATAGCAACAATATCTCGAGGTTGTTACTAATTCCTGTTCTTGTGCTAAGCTAGGTTAACTGTTTACAGCAGTTCGCTACAAACTGCTAGCATAATGTTGGATAGCTGCCAACATTTACTAGCAATATTAACTTATTGTCGGACAATCAAGCTAGTCATTTTATAGCAACAGTAGCTAGAGGTTGCTACTAATTCCAGTCCTTATGCTAAGCTAGGTTAACCCTGCACACAGGAGGAAAACTCATTACAAATAAGCAGATTTTGAAATATCAGACAGCAAAACAGGTAAACAGTTGAGGCTAGCTAATGGAAGAGTTGGATTACAGCGCTCATGCTCCCACTGAGTGCCGGCTAACACTAATGCTAAGGCTATAGCTAAAGCTAAAGCTGTTACAGCGGTCGAATCTACTTTCATGCAAATTCACTTCGTCTCTAAATCTAACATGCAACACCGACAGCTACGGCTAGCTAACGTCACGAAGAAGAAATTATCGAAACTTTCATTGTTTCCTTTAAATTCGTACATTTCTGTAACAAAACGCTTGTTTTTCGAAGACGCTTGAGGGACTTTCAGGAACGTTTTTTTGGTTCAGGTGATGAAGCTACAATCTACAGTATTATTTATACATGAAGTTATAAAACCGCTCCTTGAATATTTGTGGAAAACCAACAATTAAATGACAATAAAACGTTAAATAAAGCTTGTAGATACTCGAATAACATGATAAATATTTATAGAAAACTAAGCAGCTACTCTAAGTCATCGTGTTTTCTTTTGTTTTGACGATTATTTCATCACTATTAGTTTCACTTTTACAACCATCAGGTTTGGTGACAAGATGTTAGACACTTCTTCACACATAAAACATTTGTACCAAACTTCGAAGGTTTATTTTTAACGCTTGATTTTTGAGTGAATTTTGCACTTTTGCAAAAGTTCAAGTTTCTTGAACTTTAGTACAAATAAAAGTTATTCACTTAAATATATCACAACTTTTACAACAACAAAAAAAACATTTCAAACACTTAATGCACTCAGTTGTGTTGATGCTGTTAGTTACGGAAGAATAAATCCCGAAAATATACAGTTTATTCATCAATAAACCAATAATCAGTTGATTCTGTGCTACATTGAATTCATTAACGTCCACAGTTTAATCAGTCATAAGAAAAATGATAAAACAGGCACCAAAACTGTTCTCAGAAAAAACTAAAGTCAATAAAAATAATCAGATATTGGTGCAGAGATATTAGCATGCAGCATCCAGGAAGATTTAGAATATACACTGACATTAATTAATTTAAAAATAAAGTGACCTAAACGAGCAATATTCACAAATAAAACCCGTTCTGTTGAGTATTTACAGATAAAGACAGCGGTGAAACTGTGGAAACACGACTAAAAGTTATTAAACATGAAATAAAACACTTAAAAAGTCAGAGTTAGATCATTGTGTTACATTTATTATTCAGTAAATCTAAATTTTGAAGTTAATTAAGTCAAAATTTGCAGATTTTAAATTAAACTTATGGAACATTAAGTCAAATGTTTTGCTTTTTATTATTGATTTTTCTTTTTTGTCAGAAATGGGCTTCTGTACATTTAATTTGACTTAATATCTCATAAAATGTGTTTTTTCCTGTTATTTTTGACTTTAGATGGTTATTTTCATGATGTGATTTGATTTATTACGTCACAAAAACACTTTTAAAGTTTAGTTAACTACCGTACATGCAGAATGTGTCCATGCTACTAATCATTTAGAACCATTAGGAACCTGCTACGTTCTAATCAATAAACACTAAAGAACTAATATGAGTTCATTTAACATCCTGAAGGCATTCTTTGTCTCATTAATGTCTCTACTTCTGTTGTCTACATTTAATCACAGATCGTTCTTTGTGTTTCAGATATTAGGAAGCTTCTTATTTTATTTCTCTGCGGTTTAAAACTTAAATAAAGCGGAATGTCTGTTACTGATTATTATTATTTTCTACCTGATTAAACCTCAAACAGGATCACAGTCATCTGAATTAGATTTGCTATTATTTGGTCTCAATTTAAATGTAAACATGAATAAAGATTTACTGAAAGGTTGAAACTGTGCAAAAATAATGAAGATTTTATCAATAAAAAAGTTAAAGCTACAAAACAATCATAAAAAAGAATAATCTGAGACGTCTTTGAGAGGTTAGACCGACTAAAAACCAAAACGTAGTTGGAAAGTAGATCCTCAAAGCCGCATTCAGACAGGATTTGTTCTGTGTTTTACTTATTTTTTCTTTAAATAGTATAAAAAAAAAAAAAAAAATCAGGATGAGAACCCAACTGAAATGCTTTTATGACGTTGTTCTTGAAGTTGAGTTTCACGGGGCTCTATTGTCGGTCCTCTTCGGTTTCTATTTAAATTATTAATTGCTCTCATTCTCCACCTGAAAAATATTGTATTATCTCAATTTTGTTTAAAATTTTTGAATGACACAAAAGTTTAACTCATGAGGTGGATAAGGTGCTCGGTACTTCTTGTACTTTACTAAAAGTTCCAGTATCACAGTGTAGAAATAAACACATTTCAGTTTAAACTCATATTTAAGTGCACATAGTATCAACATCAAAATATATTTAAAGTACTAAAAGTAAAAGTACTCCATATGCTGGATGGTAGATTATGAAAATAATTCTGTATATTATTGGTTTGGATTCTTCTTTTCACTTTAATGTTACAACTGAAGTTCAGGAAACACACATATACAGACGTTTTAATCTGATCTATGAAATAAATCAGCTTTTCATGCTACAAACTGGTTGGTTTTAAACAGACACGTGTTGGACGATGAACACCGTTAAGCAGAGTCGATGCCAAAACACCAAACAATCAAGTTTTATCTGCTACTTTATCTTCTCCATCATCAGAAAAATATTCTTTAATCCAGCGAAGAAACGGAAGAATCTCAGGGCTCAAACGATCCGTCAGCAACAAAATAAATCCAAAAGTAAAAATCTAAAACATATCTGCTACGATTCTCAGATCGGAGTTTTTAGAAAATCAACCAGTTTTGTGTTTTTGGACTTTGGTGATTCCAGGTTTAGATTAAATACAGAATCAATCGATCAGCTGTTTCATTGATAAATGATTTGAAAGAAATAGTTTAACAGCAAATCAGGTGATTCTCAAACAGCCATCACGATGCAGAAGCTCCACTAAAGAGTTAATTTATAGACAAACTTTTTCACTCGAAGCCTCGTAAACCGATGTTTTTGAGTTTAATCTGAATGTAGAGATGTTTTGAGATGTTTTTAATACTTGTGTTCCAACTTTGAATCAACGAACTTCACTTTAACTGAATCAGTTAAAACCAGAGATGAGTTGATGAGCATGAATCATCCTTATAGGGATGGAGGAGACCAAAAACGGAGCACAAACACACAAAATATTAGACTTCTATGTCAAGTAGACAAAAACGTGACTCTAAATAAACGACTAGATTATCATTAACTATTATTTATAATTTTGAAAGTTTATGTAAATTGTAGGAGTTAAATTTCTGCCCTCTAGTGGCAAGAAATCAGCTTTACTTCTGCCCACTGCAGCAGATTCACTGTTTTGTCAAAGTCCAATATTTCAGTGGTTATTATATTTTTTTGTTAAACAAGTTTGATTCATGGCTATAAAAATAAAAATATACAGAACCTGAACTTTCACTGTATTTTTTTGTCCGTAACTTGGACAAACTGCGACTGCTGAGTAATTTTTTTTTTTTTTTGCAGTTTTGTACTAAATTTTTATTGGTTTTCCATAAATAAAATAGTTTTGCGATTAAACATTATGTTACTTTCTGCCTCTGAAACATTTCAGGGAGAAATACTATAATTTGTATGGTGTATTTATGGGAAAAGGTAAGTAGCATTATGATAGAACAAAACATAGATTTGTTTTTTAATCTTTAGGTTTTAAATTCTAATAACTTGATTTATAAATCACTTGTAAACACGGGTTTACAAGTGATTTTATGGAAAGCAAAAGAAAGTTATTTAAGCAGCACATATGAGTCACCAACGTGATTTTCAGTTTAAAACTAAGTCTAGAATCCATTTAATAATTATAAATATTAAGGTTAAAACCCAACATTTACCTGGATTAACTACGCTTAAACTACTTTAAGCTTGTTTTAATACATGACTACCATTATTGACGTGTTCTATACGGTGCTGTTTGAATGATAAACTGATAGAATTCAGTTTAACCCTCATGTCGTCCTGCGGGTCAAAATCGACCTGTTTTAAAGTTTGAAAATGTGGAAAAAAAAGAATTTTCACAGTGAAACTTTTGATGTCCACATTTTCAACATTTTTGGAAAATCTTTGAACATTTTTTGGTGGAAAAAAAAGAAATGTTAAAAATGTTCTTAAAGAAAATATTAGAAGTTTTACTGATATATATGGAATCATTTTAGATATTTTTAGGATTTTTTGGAAGATTTTTACTCATTTTTTGGAAAATATTTACAAGAATTTTCTTGCCACATTTGTTTTTTTGTTGTTTTTTTTAAATAAAACTTTTAAGGAATTATTGGAATTTTCTTCCTGAAGGTTTTGCAAATTTTCAGAAATTTGGGGAATTTTTTTGCTGAATTCTTGGATTTTTTTCAGACAAGGAAACAATATTTTTTGGTGCCCGTAAATAAAGACAACAGGAGGGTTAATGAGCAGGAATATTAAATGAAGATGATCCTGATTTCCATTTTTCCACTAGAACTTCTGTATTTTTTGCTAAAACCTGCCTCAGCCTGAACCTGAACCTCCAGCTGGACATTGGATCATGACAGTGGATGTTTGAGAGCCACAGATCTGATCAGCCGATCGATAATCCGACCGGCTGCTGGAGTCGTGACGTTTCTGCGTTTCCCTCCAGAACTCACTGACGTCTGTGGCGGCGTTCGGTCAAAGCGACAAGCAGACATCAGGACGGCGACATGTATGAGGGCAGCGCTGGATGGGTGACGGCGATTCCACAGTCCACGGGAGGCCACTTCCTGTTTGGTCCTCAGGCCCGGGTGAAGCTGGGGACGACCAGAACTACGATGGCTGCCACGGCGACCGCCGCCACCGCCAGGTTCCAGCCTTCATGGTCACTCTGCTGGGACAGAAACGTCAGAAGAAACTTTAATAGTAATGGTGGAGACAATGAGGAGATAAAAGTTCATGAGCTCAGGATGGATTGAACCAAAACCTCGTACATCCGTTTAACCCTCGTGTCGTCCTGCAGGTCAAATTGACCCGTTTTAATGTTTGAAAATGTGGAAAAAAATATATTTTCACAGTGAAACTTCTGATGTCCACATTTTCAACATTTTTGGGAATTTTTTCAACATTTTTTGGTGGAAAAAAGGAAATGTTTCTTAAGAACATTCACCAAAAAAAATCAGCAAAAAGACCCAAAACAGCCACAAATTTACCACAAAGAGATGAAAAATGACCATAGAGTGTTTAGTTTTAGCTTCCTGTACAGGTGAGGTGGGCGAGCCTTCACCTGCCTGAGCCCCGGAACCTGTTTTCTAATAACACACCTGTTCTACAAGACCGATACAAGAACAGAGAAGAACAATAAAACAGAGGAGACTTTCACAGTGAAGTATATTGAACTGAACTGACCAACAGATTCATGATAACACACAAAAACACACACAGTAAAACACACATCCTCATCACAAACCAACAAAACTGCTGAACAACAAGGTTCAAAAGCTTCATGAAGAAGGTGACGTACAGACACTAAAGCTAAAATCAATAACCACTTTGTCTATTAACAAAAAAGTTAATATTTTATAGGAGATAGGATATAATATTTGGTTATGGCTGAAAGTAAAATAACAACAAAAATTCTACAAAAAAATTAAGTGATAAAGATGCAAAAAGACAACAAAAAGCTGCAGGATGGCTACCAAGCATAAAACAATGACTAAAAGACAACAAGAAGTTCGGAAAATGACGACAAAAAGATGTAAAACATTGTTAAATTAAGGACAAAACTGGTCCAGTAGAAATGGTGGACAGCACATACTAAGTTAGGTTATGACCAAAAGTAAAATGGCCGCCACAAGATGTTTTTGCAGCGGCTCCATTTCTGAAACAGTTTAGGGTAAAAAAAAAAAAAAAAAAAAAAAGCTGTTCAAGTGTACAAAGTTTAATGCTTTAATTTAAAATAAATATCACCTGCACTGACAAAATGACAACAAAAGGCCTAAAGAGAGAAAAGATGCAAAACGTACAACAAAAAATGACTGACAAAGACACCAAACGACAAAGAGACCAGGAGAAGACGCAAAATGACGTCAAACTGATGCCAAAGAGACTAAAGTGTTCAGGAGAAATGGTTCAAAAATATTTAATTCGGTCGCAGCGGAAAGTAAAATGGTTGCCATGAGGTCATTCTGCAATGGTTCCATTTCTGAAAATGTTCAGTTCCCCAAACTACACCAAAGAATCTATCAAAAAGGAAAGAAAGCAACTTAGAGTGTACGAGACTTTGGACGACTGAGCTTTACAATTTTTCTGTGTTGGATTAATACCAGCTTGACGAAGATTTTCTGTCAAAGTCATTGGATAAAACAAACTTTAGATATGAGCTCAGTATAAATTAAACCTAAAAACGTCCCTTTAAAAGTAACGGCTACAAGATGGAGGAACTGTTGTAGCTGATTTTGTACTTCGTTGGTAAAGATTTCATGACCACGAGGCCTCTGGTGCTGCTCTTTCATGTTGGTATTCCAGCCTCAGCAGGACTTAATGGACTGAGATCAGGGAGGTTTGACAGGAAGTTGCTCCAACGTGAACCTTGGAATCTCCAACTGATTGACTAGTTAATTTGAAGCATGTTTCTTTGGTTCTGTCCACGCAGGTTTTCTTTAAAATGCAGCTTTCTGAATGTGTTCCATCAATGTAAATGCAGTTTTAGATCACCGGAAATGGAGCTTTGGGAATGAGGGATGTTCAGAATCTCAGTTTAGAATGCTGACCTGTAGAGAAAGGTGTTACTGTCTTTGTTTAAATTAGGCGACTTTGTGGAATGGGACTATAAACAGCAATAGTTCTGAAGTTAACAGGTAAAAATACAGTTACTTATCCATTAAAATGAGGAACAGAGGATCAGAATCAATCCTCATATTGGGCAAGTACAAAAGTTTCCATCTACTCGTAAAGACCTTGTATATTGGGGCAATCATGACTCCTATAACTCTGAGTCTTCTTTGATGGAATCGTTGAAACACATGAAACATTGCCACAAAAAGACAAAAGCAAAACAGCCCCAGAGCATCATACTGCCACCACCATGCTTGATGGTAGGGTTGGTGTTCTAGGGGTTAAAGGCATCACCTTTTCTCCTCCAAACATCAGTTTTTGTTCCATCTGATGACAGAACTTTCCTCCAGAAGGCCTTTTCTTTGTCTATGTGATCAGCAGCAAATTTGAGTGGAGCTTTAAGGTTCTGCTTGTAGAGGAAGAACTTCCTTCTTCATGAATGCTCTCCACTCATGTTGATGTCAAACACTGGCAATTGATATTAATGGTCTTTACAAGTGTATGTAAACTTTGGTTCATGACTGAAAATGACCCTGAAAGATGTTCTGATGGTCAGAACACCCAAAGGTTAAGGTCGACCTAAAAGACTCCTTTAGGTACTGCAGTGGACAAAGGTGTATTGATGGTAGTCTACAGGAACCGGTAATAGCTTCTCTTCAAGCTTCTAATTGACTGATACACCTGGTGGTTTGGTTCTAAACAGCACTTCAGTTTTGTTTTTGGGTTTCCAAATGCATTCTCTTAGGAAACTTCCCACTTTTTAAAACCTACATGTAGACCCTGCCTCAGTTTGTTCCAGAAACAAGGACTGAACACAGCTTACTTGGATGAACCCCCATGTTTCAGCCACTCTCAGACCACAAAAGAAGATGCTGGTAGAAAAAGAAGGGCGTGGCCATACCTGGTCCCCTCTAGGACGCCAGCTCCTCCCACCAGCACCAAATCAAGGCCACTATTACAATCATTCCTATGAAGGGGATGGAGAGAACAGGGGGCTCAGACGGACGAGTGCAGTTCTGGGGAAAAGACAAAGGAAGGAGTGTAGGGGGGGATGGAGAGAGGAGAAAATAAAACCAGAAAATAATCAGAGTAATAAAGTCAGAAGGCATGAGGAAGAACGGCGAGCAGGGGCCGAACAAAAACAAGTGATTTTATTTAAAAAAGGACAGAAAAAGGAGAGAGGTAGAGATTGACAGCAGGCAGGTTGAGCATCAAAACCCATCAAATTTACAGAGAATTTGATAGTTTATCATGTGAAGTTTGTGTGAAACAAAAGTGGCGGCAATCAGACAAAAACATGGAGATGAAGCGAAGGGAGAAAACAGAAACAGCAAGAAATCAGAGACAAGATGCTAGCTAAAAACATCCACATCTTGTCATTTAAAGATCTCCGCGATACACTGAAGCACCGCCGTAAAAACCAACTCAGAGGCATCAGCACTGCAGGGGATCATGGGTAATGAGTCACCAGCAGGTAAGCTACAACCGTGGAGGACAGGAATGTACATGAATGACTCGATGAAGAGGAGCAGAGGTAGAACCAAGTCACTGTTTACAAGTCAGAAGTACCAACAGGCAAGTTTGAGACAAATTACTTTCAGGTCTTAATTCTTGGTCTTCAAGACAAAAGTCAGATAAGTCCCATGTCTAGTCCCAAGCTTTGACACCCAAGTCCCATTTCTGATCACAAGTCAAGTCCGAAGTCAAGAAAATTACCTACCAAGTAAGATGAATATAGGTTTAAATTAATAAATCAAAAACCAGGTCATGACAGGCAACATCAAGTCATCTCAGAACTCATGTCCCAAGTCAAGAAACTCAGTTCTCGAATAAAGTTTATAATAAGTGAAGTTTTTCGTCAAGTTCCAAGTCAAGACAGACAAGATCCATGTTTACCACCAAGTATTCACACTTGAGTCCTGTATGTCGACACTCAGGGACCAAGTGAAGTTATAATTCATCTCAAGTCAAGAAAGCCAAGAAACAAGTGGAATTTCAGACAAATTTAATCTCAAGTGTCAACACTCCCAAGTTTCAGTTCAGGACAGAAACGTCTTTAGTCAAACAGCAAGTCGAACCAAAGTCAAGTTTCAAGTCTCACATGTCCCATGTCATGTTCCAAGTGTCATATCAAGTCTACGACTAATGTCAAGCTCAAAGTCAAGACCTATATGACCTATAGACCTATACTCAGTTTTGACAAATTAAATCCATTCCTTCAAGTGTTGACAACTCAGGTTACCAAGTAAAGTCACAGGTTAAATTATATCTCATGTCAAGAAAGCCAAGAAACAAGCAAGTCACGTGTTTAGCATCAAGTGTCAACACTCCAGAGTTCCAGGTTGGGACAAATAGGTCTCAAGTCAAACAGCAAGTCCAGCCAAAATCAAGTTTTAAGTATCGCATGTAGCATGTCTCAGTTTCATATCAAGTCAAGATCAAAAAACCTCATTTCTTAAGCAAAGGCACTCAAGTCCCAAATCAGAATAGGCAGCGGTCTCATGACAAGTCTCAAGTTCCAAGGTAAGTTCCAGGTTATGGAAAGTTTTAAGTTTAGACTCTTCTAAGTCCAATGTCAAATTCAAGTCAAATTTCAAGTTCAAAGTCAAGACATGAGGTGAACCTTATGTTGTTCCAAGTCTTTAGTCACAATTCGAGTCCCAAGTCTGGACTCAGGTCATGATGTTACCCAGAATACTGTTTGGAAAACATCTTGTTTTAGTCTCTGGGTTGAAATCACATTCAAATCTTTAATCTGGTGTTGAACTGGAGGTACAAGTCTTTTGAGATTGTTCAACTTTCTGAGGTCAGAATCTGTGTTAGGACTGATGCGTCTCTGTCAGCCAATCAGATGGTCCCGTCGGTGTGTTTCTGACAGCAGATTTTAATAACTCAATAGATTTCGGAGGGTTGTTCGGAGGAGGCAGTCGATCAGACGCAAGTTGAGCCGACGTAGAAACAGACAGATGAGTCTGAGGAAAACAAAGTGCCCTGAAACCAAAGATGTGAAGAAGCTCAAGAATCGATGACCCAGAAAACAGGAAGCAAAATGACCGATGAGGGATCCAGAGCGAGTTTCAGCTCAGCTGCTGTCGGTCGACATGCAAACAGACAAACAGACTTCATGGTGACAGAACATGGATCTGACAAATACCCATCATCCTGTAGTGTCTTGTGTGTTTTAAACTTACCTTGATGTCATTTTAACCGACATCCTACCTTTAGAGGACGGCTACATCTTAATAAAGCTCCCATCTAAACCTTTAAACCCCGGTAACATGATGCATGTCTGGTTTGAATTCTAATACATCAGAGATCTCTTACATGCATGTGGAGGATGACTGCCTTCCCTGAACCACCCGAGCCCTGATCTTTGACCTCTCACCTTTGACTTCCTGCCCACCAGTTTCTGCAGCTCGGCCTTGCAGCGCTGCAGCTCCTGTTCCAGCGCGGTTCGTTCCTGCTGGCTGCAGTCGTACAGCTGCTGCAGCTCGGCCAGCTCGCCCTTCAGACCGTCGCACTGAGAGAGACAGAAGAAAACACTACGTTACACCGACAGTCCTGTGGGAAGTTTAAGACAAACTTGTGTCTGATGTGCTGATGTTAAAATGTCAATACTAGATTACATGTTGTTGTCATGTAGTGATATCAGGCTCAAGAAGCTCAAGAGGCAGTGGTGGCACAACGGCTAAGTCTCTGGGCTACTGATGGGAAGTTCTCAGGAGGTCAGAGGATCAAACCCCAGTGCTGCCATTGTTGGACCCTTGATCAAGGCCCTGAACCCTTCCTGCTCCAGGACAATACCATGGCTGACCCTCTGACCTCAACTGGGATACGCAAAAACAACATTTCACAATGCAGTAAGACGTATTTGTGACAAATAAAGACTTCTTCTACTTTGAAGGCAACATGAACGTCCAAGAGACACAAACTGACCACAGAGTCATCCAACCAGAAAATACTGCACAAGACCAGGGATTTAACTGATAATCGGCATTTGAATTGTTAGCGTTACTGTTTTTACCAATGACATTAGCTTCAGATCCCAGCAAATCTTCATATATGAGTTCTGGTTGGATGTAATGAAGCTCCACATTAGTCTTTGTCATGGTGCCCGTTGCTGTTAAACTCCCACAATGCTCTCCGCTGTAGTCTGAGTGACGCCTCCTTTAGTTTCTACAGTATTAAATAACCAGGTACTACAGCTAAACTCGAAAATGACTAAAACATCTTGAAACTTCTCCTCAATGACTCAAAATCTGTTTGGCTACGATGACTTAAAATTTGCCAAAACATCCTCAAAATGTTCCAAAATGATTCATAAGGGAGCATCATCTGAGGCCAGACAGTAGATATGAACAAAAACCAGCAGAACAGGGCACAGTTAGGTTGTCCAGGTTGATCTCACTTTGTGTAAAACACTTGAGTCTCTTTGGAGGTCATTAACCCTCCCAGAAGTCTTTGTGATGGTGCCCGTTGCTGATAAACTCCCAAAATGCTCTCTGTTGTAGTTTGGTCGCTACAGCATTAAACAGGAAGAGGGGAACCAGGTTCTACTAAACTCAAAAATTTGCCCAAAAAGTCTTCAAATTTCTCAAGAAAGACTCAAAATTGGTCTAAAATCCTCAAAACTTCTTCAGAATTTCTCAGAATTGTCGAAATTGAGAAAGATTTGTCCAAAATGATGCATTTTTTTCATCAAAAGTGACTCAAAACATGTTCAGAATGACTCAAAATTGTTTAAAATGACTCAAAACTTGACCAAAATGACTCGAAACTTGACTTAAATGACTTAAAACTTGTCCTGAATGACTTGAAATTTATTCAAAATGACTCGAAACTTGACCAGAATGACTGAAAATTTGTTCAAGTTGACTCAAAATTAGTTTAAAATGACTCGAAACTCTACCAAAATGACTCGAAACTTGTCTAAAATGTGTCCCACAATGCTCTCTGCTACCTCTGGTCTCTACCGTGTTAAACAGAAAGAGGCTCCACCTGGTGGAACATCCAGGTACTACAGCTGCTGGTACCTCTCTCTGGACTTTCTGGGCCGTCTCCTCGGCTTGTTTCAGCTGAACCTTCAGGACGTTCAGCTCAGAGACGTCCTCCAGAACCGAAGACGAGTCCGAGTCCTGCTGGTCAGGTGACGACTGGGACAAAGTGATGTAAGAGTCCGCCTTCACCTGGTCCACGTGCTCGGTGTCACCCTCCACCCTGACTGCCAGGTACACGTCATCACACCTGTTCACCAGGAGAGGACAGGAGAGACCAGACATGACAGGTGAGACCAGACATGACAGGTGAGGCAAGTTAAAATACGTCTTTGATTGACAGCTGTGTGGACCACTCACGTGTCTCGTTGCTGCTGCAGTTGCTCCACTTTGTTGCTCAGCTGTTTGTTGTCGGCGGTCAGAGTTTGATGTTCGTCTGTCAAAGAGAGAAACTCCTCCTGCAGCTGGACGACGTCATCTGAACATAGATCAATACACAGATCAATACCAGCACTGATCAGATGATTGGTTTCACTATTGATTAATGTGATGATAGTTTCTCTGATTGGTTTCATTATTGATTAATCTGATGATAGTTTCTCTGATTGGTTTTCAGGTTGTCAGTTGAGTTTTCAGGTCTTTTGTTCAGTTTCTTTTAAAACCCTCACGAGTTTTAGTTACAGTTACTTAGATATAGTTACTTAGTTACAGTTACCCTGCGGGGCCGTACTCCTGCTCTTCATGCTCATCTCAGCCCTCAGCGTCGTCACCTCCAGCTCGTACTCGGCCGTGGTGGCGTGGAGCCTCTGAAGCTCCGCCCTCAGACGGCAGAGTTCCTCCTGCAGCGATGCGATGTCGTTCTCCCGTTCCGCCGCTGCCTCCTCGGCCGCCTGCTGCAGAACCAGAACCTCCTCCTGCACCGACCGCAACTCCTGCTGCACCTCGTCCAGCTCACTCTCCTTCTCCTCCTCCAGGCTGTCCATCTCCTCCTGCACCGAGCGCAGCTGAGCTGCAGAGCAGCAACGCAGCAACACAGGCAACGGAGGCAGCAGAGGAGACAACAAAAGGAGAAACTTGGCTCAGACATTTAAATCTAAATATTTAGTTTCCGGTATTTGGTCAAAGTGTTTTAAATAAAGAAACCTTGAAGTCTCTGGATCTGTCTGGTGAAGCTCTCAGCCTGGTGAGCGCTGGCCAGACGTTCCTCCTCCAGGAGACCTGATGGGTGGACAGGTGAAGATGACTCACTGTAGTAACTGTAGTCAGAGTAACTGTAATCAGAGTAACTGTAATTATACTCACCCTGCAGCTCGGTGAAACTCTCCTCGTGTCTCTGAGAAACCTCTCTGGTCTCCTCCAGCTCCAGCAGCAGCTGTAACACCTGAGATCTGAGCTCCTGAAGCTCCGCCTCTCTGCCCTTGGCTCCGCCCCCTCTAGGCTCTTGGTCCTTCTCCTCCTTCACCTCCTTCTCCTCCTCCTGCTGCTCCTCCTTCTCCTCCAGAGACTCCCTTTCTTTGGCCGTCAGAGTTTCTCCCAACATGATAGGTTTCTCCCCCTTCAGCTCACAGAGTTCGTCTGCAGACAGATCAGAGTTTAGAGGTCAAACATCAGATCATCCATGACAACGGTGAGGAGCAGCTCCACCTGCTGGACATGAAGGAGGAACTCAGGAGGAACCAACTGGAACTAATGCTGTGTAAAGATAGTCATGAAAAGTTTACATCCACTTGTAAAGATCATGTTTACCATGACATTCCTGAGTTTCTAAAGACTCCCAGAACTCTGAATTTAAGGTGAAATATTGAAACATGAATCTTTGTCACATTTTGGTTCCAATGCCTCCATGAAGAAGCAGAACCTTAAAGCTCCACTCAAGTCTGCTGCTGATCACATGGACAAAGAAAAGACCTTCTGGAGGAAAGTTCTGTGGTCAGATGGAACAAAAACTGAAGGTGAGGCCTTTAATCCCAAGAACACCAAACGTACCATCAGGCACGGAGGTGGCAGTATCATGCTCTGGGGCTTTCTAGAAGAGCTTGTGGACTGGTTTCAGACTGGATGTTGAACTGGTTCTGGACTTTTTTGGGACTGGTTTCAGACAGTCTCTAAAACTGGTCTCAGTTTTGGTTTAGGACTGGTTTCAGACTGTATTCTGACTGGTTCTGAACATTTTTTGGACTGGTTTAGGTTTGATTTTGGTCCTGATTTTAGACCTTTCTAGGACTGGATGTTGGACTGAAACCAGTCCAGGAGCTCTTCTAGAAAGCCCTAGACCATGATACTGCCACCTCCATGCTTGATGGTAGGTTTGAGGTTGTTGGGGTTCAAAAAAAGACTCACCAATGACAGTCTGAAACCAGTCCTAAACCAAAACCAGTTTTATAAACAGTCCAAAACTAGTCCCAAAAACGTCAAAATCCAGTACAAAATCGGAACCAAAACCAAACCTAAACTATTCCTAAATGAAGTCCAAGACCCACCCAAGATCATCTGAAACCAGTCCTCATCCAGGACCAAAATCAAACCCAAACCAGTTCAAAACAAAAACTGAAACTAGTTTTAGAAACAGTCTGAAACCAGTCCTAAAACTGTCAAAAACCTGGACCAAAACCAAACTTTGGAACTATTTCTAAAAAAAAGTCCACGACCCTCCCTAGACAGTCTGAAACCAGCATGATATTGCCACCTCTATGCTTGACGACAGGTATAAAGTCGAGAGGAGTCGAAGATAAACCAGAAGATGTAAACCAAGTTAATCTACTTTAATCATCGTTTCTCATGAGAGTGTAAAAACATCAATGGACATAATATATATGTGTGTATTTTTAAATATCAGATGTGATGTTCGTTGCAGTCTCTGTGAATGAAAGTGTTTTTGGTTTCAGTCTGAGGTCGGTGTGTTGGACCAAACGAAGCCTCCATCATCTCCTGCCGTCGACCTTCATCCTCCATCGTCATCACTTAGCTATAAATAGATCTGCTCATGTTTCTCTGCTGCTCCTCAGGAGGCTCCAAAACACACCAGATCATCAGGAATCATCGGCTTATTTCAGTCCACAAACACCGAAACACAAACAGTTCAGCGTGTTTGTGATGTTTAGTTTTTATGATTTAATAAGAACAGCAAACATCTACACCCGACACTCAGCACATCTGATAAATCTGGATTGTTTCATCAAACATCCTGACAGGTTTCTGGCCTCCAGACTGCAGAGGAGGATTTAAACATGTTTATTCTTCTGTCTGCAGGTCTGGTGCTGATTGGCCGAGCCTCCTGGCAGGCGGCCAATCACATTCCGGCTGTGACGGCATCATTGTCCTCTGTGAATCTCTAAAACCTCATCAGTGTCTGTCCCTGTTGTCTTTCTTTGATCTCTGGTTTTTTAATTAGCCTCAGCAGAACAGCAGAGAGACAGAAGAAGGATAAAAAAAAGACGACTTGTTCCGCTCTGAGCAGCTTTGGTGATTTTCTGGATTTTCATTTCAGGCAGTAAATCTCATTTAAACACCAAATCCAACATGGAGCTGATCCGCCTCACTCTTTTAGTCGTTTGTAGTCATTTTTAGTCACGGTTTTTAGTCATTTTTAGCACTGTTTTTAGTGGTTTTGAGTCACTGTTTTAAGTCGTTTTTAGTCACTGTTTTTAGTCACTGTTTTAAATCGCTTTTAGTCACTATTTTTAATCGATTTTAGTCGCTGTTTTTACTTTGCTTTGACTTGAGAGACGACTCTGAGTGTTAATTACCTTGAATGTGCATTTTCACTCTGTTTCCAGCCTCTGATTGAGTCGCTGCCTTCACCTGAAGCCTGATAATGAAACTCGCTGCTAATCGTCATTAAAAGTGTAAAACCTTGAATAAATGATTCTATCTGAAGCACTGGTTGACTCATGAAACCAGTTACAGTGGGTTTAATCATCCCAGTAAAACCAGTAACCACTGACCTGCCGGGTCCAGGACCTCCTCGATGACGGGAGGCAGCCGGAGTCCGTCCATGATTCAGCCGAAGACAGAAGCTGCTGCAGAGATGCTGGTGGAGGACCACAGGTGAGGAACGAGGACGACACGGCCCAGAAACGTCCTCACGCTCCGGGCAGAGGGAACTGCTGAGGTCCCTTCATCTTCCTGGAGCAGAGAGGAGAGAGGATGAGAACGGTAGCACCAAGTCCAGCAAGTCGATACCAACGAGTCCAACGGGTCGGTACAGAGTCCAGCGGGTCGATACCGAGTCCAAAGGCTCGAGACCGAGTCCAGCAGGTCGATACCGGGTCTAACAGGTCGAGACCAAGTCCAATTTCAAAGGTTCGATACCAAGTCCAACGGGTCAATACTAAGTCCGGTACCAAGTCCAAACGGTCAGTACAGAGTCCAAAGGCTCGATACCAAGTCCAATGGATCAATATCGAGTCCAATGGGTCGATACCAAGTCCAGCAGGTCGATACTGAGTCTAGGAGGTCGATACTGATTCTAACAGGTTGATATCGAGTCCAACGGGCCGATACCAAGTCTAACAGGTTGATACCAAGGAGTCCAGCAGGTCGATACCGAGCCCAACGAGTCGATACCAACGCCAACGGGTCGAAACCAAGTCCAATTTCAAAGGCTCGATACCGAGTCCAACGGGTCAGTACTAAATCTGGTACCAAGTCCAACCGGTCAGTACAGAGTCCAAAGGCTCGATACCGAGTCCAGCGGGTCGATACCAAGTCCAAAGGGTCAGTACCGAGTCCAATTTCAACGAGTCTATACCGAGTCCAAAGGCTTGATACCAAGTCTAACAGGTCAATACTGAGTCTAGTGGGTTGATACCAATGAGTCCAGCTGGTTGACACCGAGTCCAGCGGGTCGGTAATGAGTCTAGGGCATTGATAATATGTCCAACGGGTCGATATCGAGTCCAGCGGGTCGGTAATGGTCCAGTCTGATAGAACAGAGCTGCTCCAGGACTTCGAGATTTAATCTCTTCTCCAGACTGAACTGATCCCAGCAGGAGTTTAAACAGTTTAATGTCTGATACTGAGCTGGTGGTAGAACCTGGATCATTTAACTCACTCCTGTTTTCAGTCACTGTTTACTAATAACTGATTATTACAGCATTCATTTATTAATGAAGATATTTCACTGATCTAACCTCATTATTGTTGCTGTTGTTTCCTCATTTCTACTTTTTTATGAAAACGATGCAGCTCTGGTTGTTTTTCCACATACTACATATAATACTACATACTACATATAATACGACATATATTACTACATACTACATATAATACTACATACTACACATAATACTACATATAATACTACATATAATACTACATGTAATACTACATATAATACTATATACTACATATAATATTACATATAATACTACATATAATATTACATACAATACTACACACTACATATAATGCTACACGCTACATATAATACTACACATTACATACTACATATAATACTACATACTACATATAATACTGCATACTACACATATAATACTACATATAATACTACATACTACATATAATACTACATAGTACATATAATATTACATATAATACTACATACTACATATAATACTACATAGTACATATAATACTACACATTACATACTACATATAATACTGCATACTACACATATAATACTACATATAATACTACATACTACACATAATACTACATATAATACTACATATAATATTACATACTACATATAATATTACATATAATACTACATACTACATATTATATTACATACAATACTACATATTACATATAATACTACATACTACATATAATACTACACATTGCATACTATATTTAATACTGCATACTATACATTACATACTACATATAATACTACATACTACACATATAACACTACACTACATACTACACATAATACTACATATAATACTACATACTACACATAATACTACATATAATACTACACATTACACACTACATACTACATATACTACTACATGCTACACATAATACTACATATAATACTACATACTACACATAATACTACATAATACTTCATATACTACATACTACACATAATACTACATACTACACATAATACTACATATAATACTACACATTACACACTACATACTACATGCTACAAACATCCTCTGATCTCTGATTTGTAGTTTCTGGTTTTACTGCAGCGTCTGTTTCCTCTGAATGACCTTCATCATCATCATCCTCATCCTCATCATCATTTCCTCCTGGTCTAAAACCTTTTCATGCGTCGCTGCTCCAAACATGCAGAATAAAGACATTACCTGATGCAGAGCTGCGTTGTTGCTGCTGCAGACCTCTTCCTCCTCCTCCTCTTCCTCCTGTCCTATATTTCCTGCTGCTGCGACGTCAGACTCTCCATGATGAGAATCCTGATGAGGCAGTATGACGTGATTTATTCCTGACCTGCAGCAACACGCGTGTTTCTGCTGCATCACCTGCAGTAGGAGATAATATTAATAAAATGGATTAATATCAGATCATTAATAAGCAGCTACCTGTTCATTAACCGTCTATGAACAAAATATTTATCTAATTAATACTAGTATTAATATCAGATCATTAATCAGGAACTAACTGTTAATAAACCGTCTGAACAGAAAATTTATCTAATTAATTCATAATAATTAATTTATCACCACATTGTACCAAACTGTACTCAAGACTGAGCTACAGTTCATGAAGCCACACAGATAGCAACAAGATATTACAAGGCTAACAGTTTAGAGCTAAGCTAACGGTTTAGAGCTAAGCCAACAGTTTAGACCTAAGCCAACAGTTTAAAGCTAAGCTAATGGTTTAGAGCTAAGCTAATGGTTTAGAGCTAAGCCAACAGTTTAGAGCTAAGCCAACGGTTTAGAGCTAAGCTAACGGTTTAGAGCTAAGCTAACGGTTTAGAGCTAAGCCAACAGTTTAGACCTAAGCCAACAGTTTAAAGCTAAGCTAATGGTTTAGAGCTAAGCTAATGGTTTAGAGCTAAGCCAACAATTTAGAGCTAAGCCAACGGTTTAGAGCTAAGCTAACGGTTTAGCGCTAAGCCAACAGTTTAGAGCTAAGCCAACAGTTAAGAGCTAAGCCAACAGTTTAGAGCTAAGCTAACGGTTTAGAGCTAAGCCAACAGTTTAGACCTAAGCCAACAGTTTAAAGCTAAGCTAATGGTTTAGAGCTAAGCTAATGGTTTAGAGCTAAGCCAACAGTTTAGAGCTAAGCCAACAGTTAAGAGCTAAGCCAACAGTTTAGAGCTAAGCCAACGGTTTAGAGCTAAGCTAACGGTTTAGAGCTAAGCCAACAGTTAAGAGCTAAGCCAACAGTTTAGAGCTAAGCCAACGGTTTAGAGCTAAGCTAACGGTTTAGAGCTAAGCCAACAGTTAAGAGCTAAGCCAACAGTTTAGAGCTAAGCCAACGGTTTAGAGCTAAGCTAACAGTTTAGAGCTAAGCTAACAGTTTAGAGCTAAGCTAACAGTTTAGAGCTAAGCTAGCAGTTTGTCAGAGTTAGGCTAACAGTATAGAGCTAAGCTAACAGTTTGTCATGCTAAGCTAACTGTTTGAGCTAAACCAACAGTTTATCAGAGCTAAACTAAATGTTTGTCAGCACTAAGCTAATAGTTTGTCAGAGCTAAGCTAACAGTGTTCCAGAGCTAAGCTAACCATTTGTCAGAGCTAGGGTAAGAGCTTGTCTAAGTTAAGCTAACAGTTTGTCAAAGCTAAGCTAATGGTTTGTCAGAGCTAAGCTAACAGTTTGTCAGAGATAGGCTAATATTTTGTCAGAGATAAGCTAACAGTTTGTTAGAGCTAAGCTAACAGTTTGTCAGAGCTAGGTTAATGGTTTGTGTAAGATAAGCTAACAATTTGTCAGACCTAAGCTAATAGCATAGTAGAGCTAACAGTTTGTCAGACCTAAGCTAATACTTTATTAGAGATAAGCTAACAGTTTGTCAGAGAGAGGCTAATAGATTGTCAGAGCTGGACTAACAGTTGGTCAGATCAAAGCTAACAGTTTGTCAGCGATAAGCTAATTTTCGCAGCTAAGCTAACAGTTTGCCAGAGCTAAGAGCTTGTCGGCACTAAGCTAACAGTTTCCCAGAGAGATGCTAATGTGTTGTCAGAGGTAAGCTAACTAGTAGAGCTAAGCTAGCAATTTGCCAGAGCGAAATTAACATTTTGTCAGAGCTAAGCTGTCAGTTTAGAGCTAAGATAGCCGTCTATCAGAGCTAGCCTGGGGGTTTGTCAGAGCTAAGCTAACAGTTAATATTATGACATTCTATAGCAGAAAATAAAAAAAAGGGAAAATATGATAACACACAATGTCAATATTAATAAATTAAACAATAAAAACACAAAAAACATCTATTAAAATGTGATATTTTGAAGATGTTAGTGATTCTCCTGTATGATGTAATAACAACAACAACAACAACAATAATAATAATAATAGTAATAATAATAATAATAATAATAATAATAATAATAACAGGCAGACAGATGGTCTTCAGTCTCTCTGACCTGTTATTTTTTTCTTCTTCTGGTTCTGCAGCTCATTAATAAAACATGTTCCTGCAGGAGAACAAAGAACCTTCAGAGAACGAAACAAAAACATTCTCTAAAATCCAACGATAGGAATAAATCCTGATTATTAAAGTTATTAAAACTCTGGAGATCAGAAGCTGTACCTAGAAACTCTTTAAATCTTTTAGAAGTCGGAGGATCATCTGGGAACATTTCATCTTTATTTACAGACACATAAATAAATCTAAAACAATAATAAAAAGCAGAAACCGATTCAGAAATTATATAGAAACTATTTGATTTTCCTGTAATGAATCTACAGAATGAACCTGAAGCTGCAGGAATAAAATAATTAGAAGCATCAGGACGCCACCTGCTGGAGAAAACCTGTCACAGCAACAAACAGGAAGCGTCACAATCATAAATAATAAACTGATCAATAGAAATCTTTTTAACAAAGACATAAAGAAAACCAGTAATAAATAAATAAATAAATAAAATAATAATAATAATAATAATAATAATAATAATAAACAGTTTTAGAAAATTGTTCAGAAAAAACAGCATCAGTGTGTTTATTAGTTTAAAAAAAAACTCCAAATAATTAAAAATATTGTTGTAAAAAATGTGAAAAGCACAAAGAAAAACAGGAAATTTTCGACATCTGGAGGCTGAAATCTGAATATTTGAACATTTTCTCTACTTTTGAGTATAAAGAAGAACATCTTAGTGTTTTATTTTTATGAATTGATTTTTATTCCTCTTTTACACAACTAGCATATTTTAATAACTATTATAGAAAAAATATTCTTCTTATTAGTATAAATATGCATCAGGTGTCAGTTATACTTTAGAACATTAACAAATTAATGAATAATTTTATGACTATTATATTACTGTATGTTTATATTTCAAATATATATGTGCTGGTATTTCTGAGGAAATTCATTTATAGTTATTTTACAGATTTCACAGTTTATTTCTGTTATCAGTTGAATGTGATTTTTTTTAAAATAAAACATTGCAAATCTAAAATATATAAAAATACATTTAAAATAGTATTTAGCATGAATCCATGTAAATAGAATAAAATCACTTATTTTTATCATTTAGTTTTATTTACATTTTGCTGGCAGTCTTTATCTGTCACATTTTATTTATTAGAATTAATTTATTTTTTGTAATATTTAATTACTTTATTAACAAACCCACCTTGAATTATATTAGATTTTTTCAAAATAAAGTTCCACACCGATAAACTCCATTTTCCAACAGTTTCTGAAATAAATCCATTTCCTCACGTCTGTCATTAGCATTCATTTGGTATTGCTACTGTTTGTATTGTATTTATTTACATAAAGACTGAACATTACAGTTAAATCTTTTATATTTGTTTAAGTTTTATTGTGAAAAGTGAAAAAGGCATGAATCTGCTGATAGTAATCGAACAGATCCAGGAAAAAAATAAAAGAATTCTGGCTTATTATAAGAGATTTGTCTCCTTACATGCAGTTTAATATGTCGAGAAATAATAAATATATGTTATATTAATTTTCTGATGATCAGGATTCATGAGTTCTTCTTCCGGTTCGTGTCGAATCTGCTGACCTGGTCCGGTTAAAGTAAATCCGGTGCTGTGATGTAAACGGACCGGTGTGTGACCGCGGAGCTCCGGTGCGTGTTTCTACCTGAACAGGTGAGTTAACAGCTGATTTTTTTTACCTGAAACTCTCAATTTGATGCGGAAGTAACTGGAGCTAAAGCCGTTAGCACCGCGGCTAACTGCTAACGTTTGCTCCCACAGACCGTTTGCTTCCCAGCGGCTAAATTAAACTTTTTTAATGTTAAAGACGTTTCTAAACTCACCTGAGCAGCAGGCGGAGGTCTGGGCATCAGGTCAGGAGGGTTCATGTCGATGTCAGGCGGGTTTAAAGTCACTGAAAGTGGATTTATTATCACCCAGCGAAGGAAACTGTTTAAATTTAGAGCCAAGATGGCGGAGGTTGGTTACAACACGTTAGGGATATATGGAAGCCAGAAGGGGTCAAAATTAAAGCAAGTCGCTTTTCTCATTAAATTTAATAGTGTTGCTTTAGAGTGTTTTACAGCGATGGATTCTGACATTCGGACATTTTAGTGTTCTATATCAGACTGTGTTAGTTTATATTTAGCTAAGTCCAGCTAAATTTAGCTAAAAAACAACAAGGTATGTTAGGCTAAGTCAAGCTAAGTTTAGCTAAAAAAAAACGAGGTATGTTAGCCTAAGTCAAGCTAAGTTTAGCTAAAACGAGGTATGTTAGCCTAAGTCAAGCTAAGTTTAGCTAAAACGAGGTATGTTAGCATAAGTCAAGCTAAGTTTAGCTAAAACGAGGTATGTTAGCCTAAGTCAAGCTAAATTTAGCTAAAAAAACAAGGTACATTAGCCCATGACTGCTGCGCTGGGACGATAACCCCTGATTATGTGCCAGCTGAGCTATCTGGGCATCCAAATTGGGTTTTTTCCCCCATATTTTTCACCATTTTCTGAGATTTTAGCAACAAACAGCTGATCTGTTCAGATAATAATTAAAATGTAAAGTAGTTGCAGCTTTAATTATCATCTAATGAATATTTCTGGGCTTCATGATTGTAAAAGGTTTAGATTAAAACCTGCAGAGTGAACGTCGTCTCACTTCCTCTTCTGTCTGTGTTGCAGCAGGACGTCGGCCATGTTGGCGCTGCGGTGCATTCTGGGAGATCTGCGAGGACGAGTACGACTCCTGAGGACATTTGTGTCATCATCGTCTCTGAGCTCAGCGGTCCGTCCAACTCGGCGGGATGTTGGTCCTCAGCAGATCCGCTTCACGTCTCAGGGTCGGGACTCGGCGTCGGCGGCTAAACTCAAGCTTCGGACTCGGCTGCTCGTCATGCTGCTGTTCAGTGGCGGCATCATGGCCGCCTGGTGGTACGTGAGCTGGGAGAAGCAGCAGAAGTTGCGGCGGCAGCGTGTGGAGCAGCTGCGACAGGTGGCGCTAGGCCAGGGCACCTTCAGCCTGCTGGACCACCACGGCCGGCGCCGGACCAAGCAGGACTTCCTGGGCAGCTGGGTTCTGCTGTACTTCGGCTTCACCCACTGCCCAGACATCTGCCCCGACGAGCTGGACAAGCTCAGCGCCGTGGTGGCGTCTCTGGACCAGGACAAGTCGTTGCCACCGGTCCAGCCGCTCTTCATCACCGTGGACCCAGAGCGGGACGACGTGGCGGCGCTGGCCCGGTACGTCCAGGACTTCCATCCCCGGCTGATCGGACTGACGGGTACACCGGAGGAGGTGAAACATGCGGGCCGGGACTACAGAGTGTACGCCAGCGCTGGGCCCAAGGACGAGGACGGAGACTACATCGTGGATCACACGATTCTGATCTACCTGATCAGTCCGGACGGGCTGTTTGTGGACTATTACAACCGCATGAAGAACCAGGAGCAGATCACAGAGAGTGTCAAGAACCGCATCAACGGCTACGTCAAGATCTGAAACTGGAGAACCACCGGAACAGCATCGGCAGCTAGAATAGGATCCAAAACCAGAGAACTTCATCACGATGCTGCCACCACCGTGCTTCATCATGATGCTGCGTTTGTGGTCCACTAAACATGAAAAACTGGATTGCAAATTAAGGAAAAACTTACTTTCATTGAACTTTCAAATATTACTCAGAAAATTATATTTCTTAAAACGGATACCTCCTGTTTCTGTATAACTTCATGTCTGTTTAGGGAACGTCAGGAACCACATCAGCAGCTCTGTCAGGACCTACAACCAGAGACCTACATGTTCTCCTCAGCTTTGAGTTTGTGGAGAAAACAAACCTGCAATTGCCGTTGAAAGACAGATTTAAAGTGTCTTTTAAGTTATTTTTGAGCAAAAATGTTCAAATTAATCCGTCAGTCTCAGTGTGAAGGAGTCCAGATGAACAGTTGGTTGAAGAAGATGAGAGAGCAGCAGCTCTGGAGGTCTTTTCTGAACAGCAGAACATCGGAGTGTCTGAGAAGAGCAAAAAAATAACAGCAAAAATGTCCTCATGATTTACTAGGATGTAAACTCTAGTGAAAAAAAAATAATGCAGCCAAGTGATGAACTTTACATCATCATGTGAAATAAAAAGATGAAACGTAAAGTTTTCAAAGGAGGAACAGAATCTTTGCCTCGAACTCTGATGACGTCTCTGTTTGACTCTTTTTACTCCAATAAATTGTAAATTTGTTGTGTTTTGAAAATCGACTTTTTCCTTTATTCATATTGAAATTCATATTAAAATCAGAGTCTGAACAATATTTATAGGAACTATTGAAGACGAAAACCTGAAACTTTAAATTTTTCCTGTGTATCAAATAATTACTGATTATGGGTGAAATAAAATGTGAAAAAGTTTAAGATGTCATGATGCTGCCACCACCATGCTTCACATCATGATGCTGCCACCTCCATGCTTCACATCATGATGCTGCCACCACCATGCTTCATCATGATGCTGCCACCACCATGCTTCATCATGATGCTGCCACCTCCGTGCTTTTATATCATGCTTCATATGAAAAATATGGTTTTCCAAATATATCTAAGGAAATATGGCAACTTTAAACCTCCTGTTTCCATAAAAGTGTGTCTGTTAAGATATTTATTTTTTCAAAGTACTTTGTTGAAAAAAGAAAATCATTTCTACTCACCATCTCCGACCTTACCTGTTAAATTAAATCAGAATTGTGAGAAACTGAATAAATACAAGATAACGATGCATATTTTCTACTTTGGTGAGTTTTTGTGGAAATTTCAGTTTCCAGATTATCTGATGTCCTAAATTTAAAGACGGGAAATAAAACAAACATACAACCTTTGGAAAGTGTTTTTATAAAGATCCACACAGCTCTTGCAAACTCATGGATGTTTATTAAAAATATTGATATTTAAAAGGATTATAGGACGACTCAGGAGGTCCAACGGAGACAAACAGCATGATTTTAGTTGAGGATTACAGGTCAACAGGCCTGAATGAAGGAGCAACAGGATCACTGATCTTCAGCTGGAGTCGGTCAGTCTTGAACCGGTCTGTCGCTCTCTGAGTGCTGAGGAGAGTCAAACTCATCGTGTCCAAACTGTCCTCGAGTCCTGCAGCGCTGTCGACCTGTACCGTCAGGTCGTTGGCCTGCAGGAAACACCCGTCAATAATCAGCAAGTTCTGAGGCTAAGAAATGATGGAAAAAGTCCATTAAAAAGTGATAAATCTGGACCCACCTCTATGGATTTCAAGGTTCTAGAATGTTCTAAGTGAGACTAAACTTAAAGACTGGAAGCAGAAAAGGAGAACGTCCCCTGGAGAAAGTTCTAGAGTAGACCTACCGACAACTGGACAGAACTTTCTCCAGGAGACGTTGTCCTCTATGGACTTCAAGGACCTGGAACTCTGGAAATATTCCCAGTCTGAAGGTAGAACTCTGACCATTGATAAAGTTACTGGAGATGAAGAACCAGGTGTTCTGAGGAGGTCAGGAAGGAATTTTAGTCCTATTTGGTTGATTTTTTTTGGTGCCAAATTTGAGTTTTTGTCGCAATTTCACCTGTTTTGTGGTGATTTTGGTCCTTTTTGTGGTGATTTTGTATGCTTTTGTGTCTTTTTGTGCTTGTATGCAGCGTTTTTTCATGGTAATTTTGATTGGTGGTATATGGTGAGTTTTCATCTTTATGAAGTGATTTTGCAGCGTTTCATGGTGATTTCTCGTCATTTTGAGGTGATTTTGCATCATTTGTGGTGATTTTGAGTCATTTTATGGTTATTTTACATCTTTTTGGATAGATTTTACATGTGTTTGTGGTGATTTTGTTTCTTTTTGTGGTTATTTTTGCGTCATTGGTGGCAATTTTGAGGCTTTTTGAAGTGTTTTTGTTGAGATTTTGCATCTTTTTGTGGTTATTTCTATCTCTCTGTAGTGATTCTGCATCTTTTCGTGCTGATTTCGTGTGAATTTTGTGTCATTTTGCTGTGCTTTACCAGCTGTAGTGACGCCAGCAGGAACCTGCAGACCTCTGTTGGATCCAAACCATGAACGATGGAGGAGAAGAACCTCCGATGGCCGATGGCGCCCAGAGACTCTACCACTCGATCTCCGTAGTCGTGGATGTCAAACGTCGGACGCTCCTCCTGCAGGAACAGGAAGTGATGTCAGAGGACAGGTGGTTCGAACTGAGACAGGTGAGCAGTCTGAATCGGTTTCTAGCAGGTTTACCTGCAGCTGCAGATGAGGTCGAATCTTCTCCTCCCAGTCTTTGACCCGTCGGGACAGAGCCGTTTCCTGAGTGTAGGCCTGACTGTTGGCCACCAGCTGCTCCTGAACGCACCACGGAGAACAGGAAGTGTTAAAGTCATCATGATGCTGCCACCACCATGCTTCATCATGACATAATAATTTCAAATCTAACTTGTCAAACTTTCTATGGTGTCAAACATCTAAACTCTAATTTAAATCACTCTAAATACAATAATTAAAACATTATAATGTCAGCAGACGTATCAGTAACATCATTGATCTCTTACCACTTGCAGCATCACCAGATCTTCATAACTCAGCTCGTCTCTCTGAGCTTCTACAGACAAAAACTGAAAGTCATTTAACTTATTGACCATATTGATTCTTTAATAAAGTTTTAATCAGACAGCATCAGTTTTACCAGGAGAAATAAAGTCTGCTCCTCGGTCACCTTCGTCAGGAAAAACCTCCAAGTTATCAAAGTTATCGTCGTCTCCACCTGTTGGACATTCATTTAAATCAGCAACAAACTCAATAAACTCAGGAAATACAGAAATCTGCTCCTGTGACGTTGATGTTTTCTTGGTGAAATTCAAAAGTTAAGTCAATATTGAACAATTTAAATGTATTTTAGACAAATTTTGAGTCATTTTGATCCATTTCAGCTAATTCTGAATGCATTTTTGATTTTTTTTAAAGTAATTTTTCCAGGTTTCAATTTATTTAGGACAAAATTTCTGTCATTTTGGACGATTCTAACTCATGTTGAGAGAATTTTTGACTATTTCAAGTCACATTTTCTGTCATTTTGGACAGTTTTTATTATTTGTTTTGTCATTTTTGGGGGAGAAATTAACATATGAAACAGATTAATGTGAAATCTTTTCAGTGAAACTCAAAAGTTGAGTCATTCTGAAATTTTTTACATTCATTTAGGACAAAATTTGAGTCATTTTGGACAATTTTTTAGTAAAGAAAATGACCATAATGTAAAGTCAAGTGAAAATGTGGGCAGAGCCAGCAGGTAATCTCTACTGAGCATGTGCAGTGAAGGAATCATCTTCTCAGGTAAACGTGTGACGGTTACCTGGCAGGTCAGGTGATATGAACCCGTCCACAGGCTCCTCCCCCTGGTCATTTAGCCCCGCCCCCTCCCTCTGCAGGAACGTCCTCCTCATGTCGTCGTCAGAAACCACCAAACCCTGAAACATCAACAGGTTCAGATCAACACAAACCAACACTTTAAACTGATTTATGTCAAATATTTTTAAAGAAAAACTAAAATCTGAGCTGTTCACAACAATTTCAACTCATTTTGGACCATTTTTAGACAGTTATCAAGTCATTTTGGTGAAGTTTTGAGTCATTTTAGACAATTTTCAGAAAAATTTAAATAAATGTAAATACATTTTAAGGTAATTTTGAACAGCTTTAACGCCGTTACAAATCACTTTGGGTCTTCTTTGTTTTACTTTTTCAATTCTACCTCATTTGAACAAGTTTCTGTCAATTTGTGATTCATTTTGGGCAAGTTTCCAAATATTTCAGAGGATTTTGGACAAAAGAAAGCTTTGTTTTCTTGTGTAAAAGGAGAATAAATGTGTGAGTCAAGAATCAGAGCTGTTAAGGTGGAAGAGTGTAAAACTAGTTTAAAAAATGAACAAAGTGAGGAGAAATCAACTTTCTCTTACCGCCCTTCTGTTGATCCTCCTCTGAGTCCTCAGTCTTTGTTCCATTGTGTTCAAATAAATGTAGTTCAGGTCTGAAAGAACAAGAAGTTTTAATTTAACATTAAGGAAACTCTTTCATTCTTACTAATAAGCTTTCCTCCTTTTCTTCTTTTATATTCAGATTTAAGAAAAACAACAGACAACCAACAAACTGCAAAAATCAACAGAAAATGAACAGAAAACAATAAAAATGGGAAACCAACAGAAAAACAATAATAAACAACAATAAACAATGTGAAAACAACAGAAAACCAACAAAACCAACAATAAAAAAATGGAAAAACCAACAATAAATAACAATAAACAATGGGGAAACAACAGAAAAGCAACAATAAAGAATAATTTCAGTCTAAACTGACCATTTCTGTTGCTTCTTCAACATTTCAGCTTTACTTCGGATCAGTTTTTAACTTGTTACCTGTAAACTTGGGTCCGTTCTTCAGTTTGTGTTCAGACGGATCATCTGGAACAAACAAACAAACAAACACAATCAGACTCAGTAAACATGAAACCTGCGGCAGATTAAACCGATTTCAACCTACAGGTTTGTCTGATCCAGCTGCCGAAGTCCTGCAGAGCAGAAGCTGCTTTTCTTTTACGTTTCCCTCCGTCGTCCAGACCGTCAGGAACCTTGTAGCACTTTCCTGAAACACAGACGTTCTGGACAGTTTAAACCTCTGACATTTGAGTGCTTTTGGGCTGATTTTTACTCATTTTGGACAAGTTTGAGTCATTTTGGATACGTTCTGAGAGTCTTAAATCATTTTGCTCAAATTCCTAGTAATTTTGGCCAACTTTTAATTTACTTTGGTCAAGTTTTAGTCACTTTTGACATTTTTTGTTATGTTTTGGACAAGTTTATAATAATTTAGGACCATTTTGGACAAGTTTCAAGTCTTCTAGATAGGCTATCGTCATTTCTACAAGGTTTTATCAATTCTGGACAAGTTTTAATCTATTTTTGAAACGTTTTGAATAATTGTGGACAGCTTGAGTCAATTTAAAAACCTTTAAAAGCCTGTTGGACAAGTTTCAAGTTAGTTGGGACAAGTTTGAAATCATTTTGCACAAATTTCTGGTAATAATGGGAAACTTTAAAATCATTTTGGACATGTTTTATTCATTTTTGACAGATTTATATTTTTAACACATTTTCAGTCCATCTGGATAGGCTTTGTGACATTTTGGACAGGTCTTAAATAATTTCAGACCATTTTCAATCATTGTCTACAACTTTCAAGTCTCAAGCGTCATCATTTTGGAACGGTTTTAGTCAGTTGTGAGTTAAAGCGGAGACAATATGAAAAATTTTCAAGCAATTTCAGACACGCTTCAGTCAATTCAGAGACCTTTTGAGACATGTTGGACAAGTTTCACGTTATTTTGGACAGATTTCTAGTAATTTTGTAGAAATCTAAAGTTATTTTGGATCTATTTTAATACATTTCGAGCCATTTTTGAGAAGTTTTGTGACGTTTTGAACACGTTTAAAATAATTTCAGACCATTTGACACAAAGTGTCAGCAACGTTACACACAAAATACAACAAAACACAAACAATAAAACACGACAGTCAGACCAGCAGAGTCTTCAGTTACCTAATTTTATCGTTTTTTCTCCGTCCAGCACAGCGTAGGGGTCATGAAGCGTCCAAACATCCTGAAACAGAAATCAACCCACATTCTCACTAAAAAACACCTGAAAAAATCTGGTTTTTTAAAGCGGAATAATCCCACTGTTTTAAAAAGCCGTAATATGAAGAAAAGTCTTAATATTTAAAGAAAAGAACTTTTTAAAAATGAATTGGAAATTTTACCAGAAAGACAAGAGTTGTGGACGTTGTTGGTGGAATTTTAGGAAAAAACTAGATTTTTAGAATAATGGCGCAGATTTTTCAAAAGTTTAAAACATTTTTTAAAAGCAAATTTAATAATTGAACATTTAAAAGATTAAAATCATGATTTACAAGAGAATAAACTGTTAACTTTACAAGAAAGTCCATTTTTGTTATTTAAAAATGTAAAAAAAAATTTTTTATAGTTTAAATATTTGAAAGGAAAACCAACCATAAAAACAACAGAAAACAATTAAATCCAAAAGAAAACCAACAAAAGCAATTAAAATACTGTTTCAATATATGTGAAAAGTAACTAAAAACAAATTCCAATGTTTAATTCAACCAAAAAATTCAAGAATTCAGCCATAATTGATGAGAAAGTTGAAGTTCAAGTTGTGAAATTCTACGAATTTGGTTGTAATTTAGAAGAAAAATTTGTAAGAAAATACACAAACATGTAAAAAAAAAAAAAACTAAAGTAATTTGTACTACTGAGTTCTAATTATTAAAAATTAGTTGATGAAATAAAGCTACAATTTTATAATAATAAAAAAATAAAATCTGACACCTAAATATTTTAAAAACACAGTTGTAGATTCTGAGAAATATTTACCTACAATTTATGCATCAAGTTTGAATTTTATGGAGCTGAAGTCGTAATATTCTCAGAATAAAGTAAAGAAAGTGGCAATTTTAGAAAAATATCATAAAATTAGGTGAATTAATTCGGAAAAAAGTCCTACTATTTTGAGAATATGGTGATAATCTGGAGGAAAACAAGAAACACAGAGAGAAAAGTTATTTTGTTGTAATTCTGAGAACAAAGCAGCACATTAATTTGCGTACTTCAGGTTGAACCTCGTCCATCTTCTTCCTTTTGTCGGCTTCAATCTGTCGTCTCTCTCTGATCATCCGACCTTCACTGGGAGCCTGACACCAAAAAACAGGACACAAATGAACTTTTCATTCATAGTTTAGCTTCTAAAACTCCACAAAAGAAGAAGACATAAAAGTAGATCAGTACTGAGCCTTGGTGTCGGTCGACGTGTTCCTCCACGTCCATGAAGTCCTCTGCAGCTTCACCTCCAACATCTGCAGCTTCAAATCCTTCAGCTCCACCAACCGGAGCTTCAGCATCTAAAGCAAAGATCAGATCAACAAACATCGACTCTGGAGGTAAAGAACGAGAACCTGAAGGTCCTAAAGCAGGAATTAATCAGTAAAAGTATCTCTAACTCAGTAGATCAGTGGACTGAAGCTGGTCCTGCTGGTGTCTGATGACAGGAAAGAGTGAATAAACTGAATACTAAATCTTTTTTCTACCTGTGAGCAGCTGCTGCGGGTGGAACTCTGTGGAATTCTGCTGCAGCATCAGAAACCCGTCCGCGGTCGATCGGCGTCTCAGCAGAATCATGTCTTCGTCTCCGGGGATGAACAGGTTGATCTTGAAGTCCTTCAGACTGCACACGATGTCGCCTTTCACACTGAGCAACACAAAAACAGCAGGTCAGAATAACAGAAACCAACCAACCAAGAGAAGAAAACACTGTGAAAAACTAACAGAATAAAGCAAACACTTTGGAAAACCAACAGAAAACAACAATAAACAATGGAAAACCAACAGAGGAGAACAAAAAAGCGTCTCGAGACAATTTGACTGTAATTGGCACTATATAAATAAAATTGAATTGAATTGAATTGAATTGAATTGAAAAAAAACTATGCAATACTAATACTAACAGGGGCTGCACAGTGGTGTAGTGGTTAGCGCTTTCGCCTTGCAGCGAGAAGGTCCCTGGTTCGCGTCCCGGCTTTCCCGGGACCTTTCTGCATGGAGTTTGCATGTTCTCCCTGTGCATGCGTGGGTTTTCTCCGGGTACTCCGGCTTCCTCCCACAGTCCAAAAATATGCTGAGGTTAATTGATCATTCTAAATTGCCCGTAGGTGTGAATGTGAGAGTGATTGTGTGTCTCTGTATGTAGCCCTGCGACAGACTGGTGACCTGTCTAGGGTGTCCCCTGCCTTCACCTGAGTCAGCTGGGATTAGGCTCCACCCCCCCGCGACCCTAGTGAGGATTAAGCGGTGTATAGATAATGGATGGATGGATGGATGGATGGATGGATGGATGGATGGATGGATGGATGGATGGATGGATGGATGGATGGATGGATGGATGGATGGATGGATGGACGGACTAATACTAACAGAAACCCGACAGAAAATGAAAACAACCAAAGCCAACAGAAAACCAATAGAAAACCAGCAAGCAATGGAAAACTAATAGAAAATTAAGAGAAAACAACTATAAACACTGGAAAACCAACAAAAAAACAAAACAACCAAAACCAATGAAAAACCACCAGAAAACAACCAAAATCAATGGAAAAACAACAAGCTATGGAAAACCAACAGAAAATGAACAGAAAAAACCAACAAACAACAATAAACAATGGAAAACCAACAGACTCATGTATCTCTGCTTGCTGCATGTAAATACTTTAATTTCCTTCTTGTCATCTTTCAGAAACAAGGATTTGATGATTTTCTGTCCCAAACCAAAGTAACCTGATAAACCGGCATCAGAAGACGTCATCTGATCAATTTAACAGACATTTAAAACGGTTTGATTCTAATCAATAATAAAAACACCGACCTGATCAGAGGAAGTTTCTGCTTCTCACGAGTTTCAGGAGGAATCAGAGACTGAGGAGGAAGAGGAATCACCTCCACCATCTGAACAAAGATCAATAACCTGATCAGACATCAGTCACAGATCAATCAACTGATCAGATATCAGTTACAGATCAATAAACTGATCAGACATCAGTTACAGATCAATAAACTGATCAGATATCAGTCACAGATCAATAAACTGATCAGACATCAGTTACAGATCAATAAACTGATCAGACATCAGTCACAGATCAATAAACTCACCATGTTAGAGTCACATGTCTCAGAGTTTTCAGACGCCTGCAGCTTCGGAGGCCTGAACTGAAGTAGACAAACAGATGATGATGTCAACGGCTGCCTACGTTACCCAGAATGCTTTGAGGCAGCAGCTACAGGAAGTGACATCATGCCGCAGCTGGACAATGAACTGAGCAGAAAAATAATAATAACATGCACCAACAGCAGTAAAATACATTATTAAAAATATATTTAAAATAAAAAAATATTTTAAAAAAATCAAAAAATATGGAAAAACTGAAAATATCTTTTAAGTTTTAGCAAAATTCTAAAATTTATATGCTATTTAAAAACACTAAAAAGCCATTAAAACATAAAAATAATACAAATCTTTTTAAAAATATCTAAAATGTTTTAAAAAATCAAATCAAAATAAACATCTAAATTTTTTTTTACAAATCTAAACATATCAAAAGCATTATTTATATTATTAAAAATCTAAACATAGAAATATGGAAAAATAAAGAAACATTTAAAAAAAATTGTAAAATTTTGATAAATATTCAAAAAATGGCCAAAATATTTTTCAAAAATTTACGAAAAAAATTGAAACAAAAAGGTTATGTTTAATTTTTAAAAGAAACTTCAGTAGACATTAAAAAGTAAACAGACAGTTTTTCATTTATTTTGTATTGATATAAACAGTTTATATAAACTTTTAATGTGAATATTTTCGAGTTTTCTTTCCTCTGTGACAGTAAACTGAATATTTCTGGACTTTGAGGAAACTCTGATCTACATTAACTGTTATTTATACCAGAGTAAAACATTCACCTGTTAGTTTAGCTGCTACAACTGAGAGTTTATTATTAATAGAGTCAGACTCTAGTCTCACCATCACATTCTGATAAAAACACGTTTAAATAAAGTTTTGAGACAGAGTTTGTATTTTTCTGGTTTCTTACTTCATCCTGGTCGCCATGGTCGTGGTGATTTGTTGCTCCGTCGTCGTCCTGAGACTCTGCCGCCTGTTTGTTCCGTCTGTCGGCAGAAAATAAGATCAGAAACTGAAACCAGGTGAACGCCTCACCTGTCCTGAATGAAGTCATCGTACTTCCTGTTCCTGTCGCTGATGAACTCCAGAGTTTGGAAAACCAGACTGTGCAGCAGCTCCACCTGAAACAAGACAGACAGTTAGAGTCCCAACAGACAGGTGAACCAACAGGTGAACCAACAGATGGACCAACAGATGGACCAACAGGTAAACCAACAGATGGACCAACAGATGGACCAACAAGTAAACCAACAGGTAAACCAACAGATGGACCCACAGGTAAACCAACAGGTAAACCAACAGATGGACCAACAGATGGACCAACAAGTAAACCAACAGGTAAACCAACAGATGGACCCACAGGTAAACCAACAGGTAAACCAACAGATGGACCAACAGATGGACCAACAGGTAAACCAACAGATGGACCAACAGATGGACCAACAAGTAAACCAACAGGTAAACCAACAGATGGACCAACAGGTGAACCAACAGATGGACCAACAGGTGGACCAACAGGTAAACCAACAGATGGACCAACAGATGGACCAACAAGTAAACCAACAGGTAAACCAACAGATGGACCAACAGGTGAACCAACAGATGGACCAACAGGTGGACCAACAGGTGGACCAACAGGTAAACCAACAGGTAAACCAACAGATGGACCCACAGGTAAACCAACAGGTAAACCAACAGATGGACCAACAGGTGAACCAACAGATGGACCAACAGATGGACCAACAGGTAAACCAACAGGTAAACCAACAGGTGAACCACCAACAGATGGACCAACAGGTGAGTTTCCTGACCTTCTTGCTGTAGATGCTGGCCGATCCTTGGATCAGCAGAGCAGCTTCTGCAAAGTTCAGTCTGGTTTTTCCTCCATCGAAGGTGATGCACATCTCATCCAGCTGGAGACACAAAGAAATAAATAAAATCTCATTTATTAATATCATTTAAACAAAAAATATTTGTTATTAAAGATATTTGTTCATATTTGAAAGAAAGATCATTTAAAAAGGTAAATAATATAATTTCACAGACAATATCTCGTAAAAATCACAGAAAAAGTCCTAATTTACCAGTTAAACATTAGAAAATAGACATAAAAAACCGACTAAAACTATAAATACTGCCCACACAAATCTGTAATTTAGCATCATAATGTGACCATAACATCACAGTTTTTCACTGCGTATAAAAACAGGTTTTACCTCATCTAAGTAGTCGTTGAGCTCAGATGCCAGGTCGATGTCCCAGTTTTTGGTTAATTCTCTGATCGGCTGTAGCAGGTGAACATATCGGCTCTGAGTCGCCTCCATGACTCCTGGAAGAAGAAGAAGAAGAAAAAAAAGAAGACGACAACATCAAAACTGAAATTTAAACACTTACTTTACACAATTTGGTGAAAGGACAGTCTTGAAAATAGTAAAAAAAAAATATGTGGATTAGTTTCCCCAAATGTCTTGTTTTGTCCAAAGCTCTTCACTCTTGTATATTCTGTTGATTTTTTTCTATATTATGTTGTATATATTTTGATGATTTTACCTTCACTTTATCCCCTAATACTCTGTATTGTCTTATAATAATAAAGAGCTAAATAAGCTCTTTATTGAATATTAATGCTTTATTTTCCCTCCATGGATTAATAAATTCATCTTAAAATTCTGATTTTGTATTTAGTGTCAAACCAAGACTTGTAGTATGACCAGCAGGAGTCAACTGATGGCTGCAGTAAATTTGGTGACACTACAGTGTATAAAAGTTAAGTAATTGAATATTTGTCTCTCTTAGCTGTTGCAGCGGTTTTGCTATTTTCAGACGGTCCCTGTTCACTCGTTGCACAGCCGGCTGCTCATAGACATCAATGTTATTTCTGCAACTTGAAAGACAGCGACTTTTGATAAAACTGGCCTTGTAGCACATTGTCTAGCTTACAGCGATTTGAAAGAGGCATTGTTTATGTTTTTACAACGTATATCTCATGAGTTATTGATGCCGGAAGTCCGAATCTGTGAATATCTTGCCAACTTTACCGAACTCAGAGCAGCTGCACCGAACTCCGTTTAAAAATCTGGACATTTATGTTCACTAATTTCATTTTTATCCACCAAACACTTTACATTTCTCTTACCATTAACAGCATTTACAGCACCATCTGTTAATTATCTCTTAATACGTCTAAAAGTCTGATATATAAATGTAGTTAGCCAGTGACAACACACGATCTGCGGTTGTTTTTCATAACTGAGCCACAACTATACCGGTAAATTATGTAGAATAATAACAGCTTCACGTCTTTAATCACGAGCCGAACACAACACCACATCCTCCTGATTATTTAGACATATTAACTAGTATGGTATAGAATATAAGTTTGTCTAAAATCGCAATAAAACACAGAAATAGCAGATTTCTTAACCCAGTCTGGTTGAAAGTTCGGAGCGGAGCAGTTGTCAGAGCTGAAATATAAAGTTGATTTAACGGTTTGGTTGTTTTAACTTTGACTAAAGTGTCGCCTGAGACTAAAACTGTGACATTACTAAGAAGGTTTTGGGTTATTTTAGCAGTAAAAGCAGTAAAAATACTCACCGGGCGGACAGAGCGGAGCCGCGCTGATGCTAACTGTTTGTAGCCGTTAGCTTTGAGTCAAACTCCCCGCGCTAAAACTCTTCTTCTGCGCTGACTGACGGAGCGGATCAAAGCAGCTGCAGCGACACGACAGGCCGCAGCTGGAACTGCAGCCGAACACTGGTTTTTATCCTGCATGACTGCGTCACATCTCTGATTTACTAAACATGATGCTGCCACCACCATGCTTCATCATGATGCTGCCACCACCATGCTTCACATCATGATGCTGCCACCACCATGCTTCATCATGATGCTGCCACCACCATGCTTCACATCATGATGCTGCCACCACCATGCTTCATCATGATGCTGCCACCACCGTGCTTCATCATGATGCTGCCACCACCGTGCTTCATCATGATGCTGCCACCACCGTGCTTCACGTCATTTTCACTATTATTTGTAATCATGGCATTGATTCAGAATCTGTAATACTGAACAAATAAATCAAAAAATCTCTGATTATGGCTGAGTTTAAATATGAAATAAAAGCTGTTCCATCTCTGAGCTCATTAAAAAGACACTGATAATCAGAAGCCAACTAATGATATTTAAGGAACTACATGTAGCTGCAGTTCACAACAATATAAAACTAAACATATAGAATATTTTAATATAAAATACTGAGTCTGAAATATCAAAAGAAACTTATTTTGGTTAAACTTTCTCAACTGACTGAGCAGGTTTGACAGAAAAACTAAAATATTCAGAACAGCCTGATCCAAGCAAAGCTCAGTTCTTGATGCTCTTCTCTAAATATAACTCGGAGGATTTTTTTTCATTTTGTCCTAAATAGTTCCTCAGATACTGTTGTTCTAACAGCCCCAGATTTCAATGTGAGAAAAAAAACCTGCAGAAAGTGGGTCAACAGATAATTAAAATAAAAATATCTGACTGTATTTCAGATATCAAGCCAAACGTCCACAGTTTCTTGGTAAATGTCCACAGATGAAGCAGTGTCCGGCCTCTGGGTGGCAGCGCTGCAGTTTGGAAGAACATTTAGTGTTGTGCTGCTATTTTTTATTGAGGTTGGATTCATTTCAGGAGATATTTGACCTTTTAATGATTACAAAGGATCACACTTCTACACCTACATGAGATGGAAAAGAAACGAGAAGAAAAGTGGGGATTCTGCTTGAAATAATTGTTTTTGAAAAGAAAACAAAAACAAATTAACAGCGATATTTTACTGAACAGTTCATGTTTATACCGACAGTGTAAGAATCACAGCTGAACAATGCGTTGGACATCTGTGGTTTATAACAAGACAACAAAAAACAAGACAAAAATAGCAAAAAACAGAACTCATAACAACAAAAACAGACCAAATGACCAAAATTAAACTGAACCTATGTGTTTTTTCAAAGGTTATTCCATCTCAGATCATCATATCTTTAGAAGAATTTCTGCTCAGTTATGTCTGAGTTGCCTGAAAATTTGATGACATAAAATCTAGATATTTATGAAGGTATTTGTGTAGTCAATATTGCTACATGACAAATCCCCTTCAAACCAGCTTTATGATCCAATGTTGGTTTAAAACTACAGATTTTCAGAGTTATTTTTTTGGAGAACCATTTCTACTTGGATTAAAATATGAGCAGTTTTTGCTTTTCTTTTGTTTTCGTGGTACAACTTGTCGTTACCTGCTCAATCAGTTTTGAAAGTTAAGTGAAAATAATTTATTTCTCATTTTTGCAGTTAGGTATTTTATGTTTAAAGACACAAAACACTGCAAATCATGAGAAATCCACCACTGTGGATCCATTGAGAAGCACGGTGGAGGCAGCATCATGAAGCATGGTGGAGGCAACATCATGATATGAAGCATGGTGGAGGCAGCATCATGACTAAAGCATGGTGGAGGCAGCATCATGATGAAGCATGGTGGTGGCAGCATCATGAAGCATGGTGGAGGCAGCATCATGATTAAAGCATGGTGGAGGCAGCATCATGATTAAAGCATGGTGGAGGCAACATCATGATGTGAAGCATGGTGGAGGCAGCATCATGATTAAAGCATGGAGGTGGCAGCATCATGATGTGAAGCATGGTGGAGGCAGCATCATGATGTGAAGCATGGTGGAGGCAGCATCATGATGTGAAGCATGGTGGAGGCAGCATCATGATTAAAGCATGGAGGTGGCAGCATCATGATGTGAAGCATGGTGGAGGCAGCATCATGATTAAAGCATGGTGGTGGCAGCATCATGATGTGAAGCATGGTGGAGGCAGCATCATGATGTGAAGCATGGTGGAGGCAGCATCATGATGTGAAGCATGGTGGAGGCAGCATCATGATGTGAAGCATGGTGGAGGCAGCATCATGATGTGAAGCATGGTGGTGGCAGCATCATGTGGCAGCTGATATAAATATTTGTAACAGGTGTAACTCTAATGATCGTTGCCATGTTCAGACGTCTAAACAGAGTTTCTGTCTTTCCTCAGCTGAAGTTGTGAACTTGCTGACGTTAGTTTTCTGAGGTGGAGTTGAGAAGGTCAGCAGATGTTATATATATATGTTAGGGATGATGACAGGAAGTGTTGGTGAGGACGGTCAGAGTCTGTTTACTGGCAGGAAGCAGCTGTTTGAAGTCTGAAGACGTCAAATTAAATTTCATGCAGATGGAGGCCTGATGTGATTGTGGAGCAGAGATATTCAATTTCATTTTCAGAACGCTGTGTGTGTGTGTGTGTGTGTGTGTGTGTGTGTGTGTGTGTGTGTGTGTGTGTGTGTGTGTGTGTGTGTGTGTGTGTGTGTCCGTGTGTGTGTACTTCTCCACACTTTAATCACAGAAACTTTCTTGACACAAACAGGATGACAAAGAGCAGCAAAGTCAACAAAGGTCACGAATAACAAATGAAGAGACGGAGATGAAGATGAGGATGATGAAGATGATGAAGATAAACATGATGATGATGAAGATAAACATGATGATGATGATGATAATGATGATGAAGATGATGATGAAGATGATGATGAAGATGATGATGATGAAGATGATGATGAAGATGAACATGATGATGATGGAGGTGAAGCTCCTCCTCTTCCTCCAGGTTATTCTGGGTTCTGCTGGGTTCTCTAATTAAAGCCTGAGCAGGATGACGGAGCAGCTGGAGCTAAAAATACTGAACCTTAATTTAACCAGACGGAGCTCTGATCCAGGAGACGCTGCTTATTCTTTTTCTTCCTCTTTTATTCTCACACTTCATCCTTCTACTGTTTTACAAGAAACACACAAACAACAGACAACTACACACAATCCAACAACAACAACAACAAGACAACAAAAAGTCAACATGCAGATCTGATGAGCAGAACCCAACCAGCAGGTTTCACTTTCTCCTGGTAGACGTTCAGGTAACTGAAGCATCTCTAACAGCTGAACTTACTGGTTGTTTCAGGACAGATTAAACCTTTGGTCCGGGGTTAGCAAGACCATAGCCGATAAACATGGACTTTATAAAATCCAGACTGTGATTTAAGTTGAACTACTGGGTTCAATGTTGTGACTTGAAGGAATATAAACGATAAACCATGAATTAGTTTTTCCCTCCAGGAGTCCAGGCCGTAACTTCAGACTCTGGGTTTGTTTCTGGCTGATAAGAGAAGCTGTGAAAGCGTCGACGTCATCGGAGCTCCGGTCTGATGTTTGGAAGGAAAACTCTGAAACGAGCCGATGTCTGGCTGAATCTGTCGCAGGAAAATCCAGACTTCTGCCGCTGCAGCGCCGATAAGAAGGAACCAATCCCAGCGAGGCGACGGAACAAAGAGAGCAGCGGAGGATGGAACCAGAGGAAACAACAGATTTATCCTCAAAAACAGACCCAGTGTTTGTTCTGACTCAGTTTAAGGCCGTCTGAGGTCTTTCCTGGTGGTTTATTGATGAATAATTATTGATTTATTGATGCTTTTCTCTGTAAAAGATCTCCTAACTCTTTGTTTGATAGAAGCTCAGAGGTTCTTGGTTCTATTAAAGTTCTTGGTGCCGGACTGTAAAGGTGAAGTCGTACGTATAGCTTGTTATTTACTTCATTACCTTTTAAAGATGTTGTTTATCACGATGTAGATCACAGTAACTTCCTGTGTACCCGCAGAAATAAAAGACATTTAAGAAACATCAAGGTACGATGATCAAAAGTTTAGAGACTCATTTTTGTTGTTTTGTGTCAAATTTTTGCTGTTTTATGTCCAATTTTTGTATTTTTGTGTCTAATTTTGGTTGTTTTGTGTGTAATTTTAATTGTTGTATGCTTTATTTCAGTTGTTTTGTGTATAATTTCGATAGTTTTGTGTCTAATTTCTGTATTTTTCTGTCTAACTTTGGTTGTTTGTGTCTTATTTAGGTTGTTTTGTGTCTAATTTTAGTTGTTTCATGTCACATTTTTGTATTTTTGTGTCTATTTTTGGTTGTTTCATGTCAAATTTCAGTTGTTTTATGTCTAATTTTGGTTGTTGTGTCTAATATCAGTATTTTTGTGTCTAATTTGGATTATTTTGTCTATTTTCAGTAGTTTTGTGTCTAGTTTTGTCATTTAATGTGCAATTTTGTTTGTTTTATGTTTAATTTCAGTAACTTCGTCTCTATTTTCAGTAGTTTTGTCAAATGTTTGTCGTTTTGTGTCTAATTTTAGTAATTTAATGTCTAACTTCATTTGTTTTGTAGTTTATTTTGTGGTTTTGTGTGTATATTTAGTATTATTGTGTGTATATTTGGTAGTTTTGTGTGTATATCTGCTGGTTTTGTGTGCATATTTAGTATTTTTGTGGTGTATTTGCAGGTTTTTTGGTCTCTTTCCAGGAGGATTGATGCTCTACGAACCTCTCTGCGACTCCATAACAGATGATGTTGTCTCTCAGGTGTTCTGGCTTCAGTCTGTAGATCATCAGCTGTGGAGGAAGAGGAGGATGATGAAGAGCAGCTAGGCGGCAGTAAAGATGATGAAGACGAGGAGTCTGTCTGCGGATGAAGGATGGAGGACGATGAAGGGATCATTTTCTCTCCAACGAGCCACAACCAGGCAGAAAAATGAGGCTGTTCAGGAAACTCTGAATAAAAATCCTTCAGGAGAGCAGAGCGGTTCCTTTAGAGAACGTCTGAGAACATTTAGAGAACATCAATAAAATAAATAATAAAATAAAAATCCTTCAGGAGAGCAGAGCGGTTCCTTTAGAGAACGTCTGAGAACATTTAGAGAACATCAATAAAATAAATAATAAAATAAAAATCCTTCAGGAGAGCAGAGCGGTTCCTTTAGAGAACGTCTGAGAACAGAACAGGACGTGTTAATTAGAACATTTAGAATAAAACATCTTCATCACTGGGAGGAGGAACTGGAGGATTATTACATCTATCTACAAAATATACACACGGAACTATCAAATATACACACAAAACCACAAAATATACAAAAATCCACCAAATATACACATAAATCTACAAAATACACAGAAAACTACAAAATATATACAGAAAACTACAAAATATATACACAAAACTACAAACTATACAAACAAAATTACAAAATATACACACAAAACCACCAAATATGTATGTGTATGTGTATATTTGGTGGATTTGTGTGTATATTTTGTCGTTTTGTGGTTGTTGTTGTTGTTATTGTTGTGTTGTTGTGTTTGTTGTTGTGTATCTGTTCCAGGTCCAATGTGACTGAGCTTCCTGTCCAGATGGACTTCCTGTCCTCACCTTGGCGTCTCCTCTGGGTCCTGATGTCCCCTGATTGGTTCCATTAGAGCAGCGTCCATCTTCCCATCAGGCCGTGCAGCAGGGGGCGTGACCTCAATCCCGCCGCCGTCCAATGACCTGCATCGGATCAGACGAGGTCGCCGCGGCGATGAGGAGCGTCCAGCGTAACGAGGACATCGAGTTCAGAGTCGACCTCCGAGGTTCAGCAATTCGACTCCAGCGGAGAGTTTGTGGACGAGTCATGATGGACGACGGGACGTTGATCTGGAGAAATAGATCCGACGACTGCAGAACGACCAGTTTGTAACAGAAAGAGAAAACAGAAAAACTGATCAGAGAGACGGCAGCGGGGAAAAGAGACACAAAAAGACACAAAACAACCACAAAGTCACTGCTGAACCGTGACGTCCTTCAGGTTGAATCGTTTTTATTCTTTAGGTTTGAATCTTCGTTTCCGTCTGTGAGGAATTCAGACGTTGCTTCTGATTCAGCTGCAGCCTCCAGAGGACGTTTCAGATCTTCATTATCTGTATCTCAACACCTTCAGCGGCATCTAAATAAAGCAGCTGGTGGGAGGCGGCAGAGACTCGATGTCCCCCTGAGGACCCCGTCCAACCCGGCTCCGGCTAATTGGCTCTAAAGTGGAGTTGGTTCCCGGTGGGTTCTTCAACCGGCAGGCTTCATTATGATGAGCACAACATGATCCCGTTATTAACATGTGATGGATGTTCGTGGACCGAACCCCAGAGAGGACGAATATTTACCCGGTTATCAGAAGGACATTAGAAAACAAACCTGAGCTGCAGGTCGTTACTGAGTTCAGCTGGTCGCTTTTATCACGTACGGAATAAAACACATTTACAGGAAGACCTTAGATGGTAAAATATGGACAAGATCATCATTAGAAAGGACAGTTTATGTTCAAAATGACATGAAAACGTCTCAAAACGTCTCAAAACGTCTCAGAAATTTGCCAAAAATTATTCAGACTTTCTCCAAAATTTGTTCAGAGACTGAAAATTGTTAGAAAAGACTTGAGAATTTACTCTAAATGTGTCTAAAATTACTAAAAAATTGCCCAAGATTAATCAAAACTTGTTGTAAATTAGCTTAAAAATTTGACCAAAATCACTCAAACATAAAAAACAACAACAAAAAAGATTCAAACATTTGTCCAAAATGACTTAAAATTTGCTCAAAAACATTCAAAAAATTTGTCCAAAATTACTCAAAATTTGTTGAAAATTACTTCCAAATTTGTCCAAAATGACTGGATTTTTTTTCCAGAAAGACTCAACAATTTGGATGGGGATAGGTAAAAAAAACATTTACCAAAATTTGCCCTGAGACTTGAAAGATAGTTGGAAAAGACTTGAAAATTTACTCAAAATTACTGAAATAGTCTAAAAAGATTAAACATTTGTCCAAAATGACTGAAATTAAAAAAAAGACTTAAAAATTTGTCCAAAAAAGAATCAAGTATTTGTACAAAATTTAGTGTAAAAGGACTGAAATATTTGTTAAAATGAGTTTCTTGTGCTCTTCATCCAGATGTTCGATGAGCTCCAGCTGCTGAACCAAACATCCGTCCGTCTGATTTAACTCCGTTTAAAAATGTTCTGTTGTTACAGAAGAATCCAGCAGATCAGCCTGAATCCTAAAATCCTGCTGCTGCTGGATTCTCTGATTCTGGATGAACTCCTTTAATCAGAATTCTGGCGTTTAAATTTGTGTCATTTTGGAGTCAAAGTGTGAATTAATCTAATTTAAACTGTGTGAGGAACGTTGAGGAAGACGTTCTCCTGTGAAGACGTTCTCCTGAGGATCAGGAACATTAAAGTGACGTCGGTTCATCTTCAATCAGAAAAACACAGAAAAACTAAAAACCTGAAGATTAAGAAACCTGAAATAAAAATCTGAAGAAAGATGATGGTGATGAGATGCAGCTCCTTCCTCTGACTGTCAGACGTTACATAAAGCTGCTGAGGCTCCAGATGTTCTGCTGTTTGCCTCCAGATGTTCGGTTGCTGCTCCGACAGCTGAGATCTGTTTACTTCAGGGAGCCGACAGAAAACACGACGTTTCAGTTTCCGAGTCTCTGAGGAACCGAACGGCAGAAACACAATCTGATATCAGCGGTGTGAAAATAAAAACATTCTGCCGTCAGGAGGAAAGAACCAAAGATGATCCAGATCTACAGACAGAACTGTTGTTTACCATGTTCATCATTCACTCTTTAGTCTTCAAAGACTCCTAGAACTCTGAATTTAAGGTGCAACCATTGAAACATGAATCTTTGTCACATTTTATCTCTTTCATAGTTTCATTAAAATTCTTCTGGAAAAAATGTCTTCTGGAGCTTCTGAGGTTTCTGGAGCTTCTAGACCTTCTGGAGCTTCTAGACCTTCTGGAGCTTCTGGGGTTTCTAGACCTTCTGGAGCTTCTGGAGCTTCTGGGGTTTTGGAGCTTCTGGGGTTTCTGGAGCTTCTGGGGTTTCTGGAGCTTCTGGGGTTTTGGAGCTTCTGGGGTTTCTGGAGCTTCTGGTGTTTTGGAGCTTCTGGGGTTTCTGGAGCTTCTCAACCTTCTGGAGCTTCTGGTGTTTCTGGAGCTTCTGAGGTTTCTGGAGCTTCTGAGGTTTCTGGAGCTTCTGGGGTTTCTAGACCTTCTGGAGCTTCTAGACCTTCTGGAGCTTCTGGGGTTTCTAGACCTTCTGGAGCTTCTAGACCTTCTGGAGCTTCTGGGGTTTCTAGACCTTCTGGAGCTTCTGGTGTTTCTGGAGCTTCTGGAGCTTCTGGGGTTTCTGGAGCTTCTGGGGTTTTGGAGCTTCTGGGGTTTCTGGTGTTTCTGGAGCTTCTGGAGCTTCTGGGGTTTCTGGAGCTTCTGGGGTTTTGGAGCTTCTGGAGCTTCTGGGGTTTTGGAGCTTCTGGGGTTTCTGGTGTTTCTGGAGCTTCTGGAGCTTCTGGGGTTTTGGAGCTTCTGGAGCTTCTGGGGTTTTGGAGCTTCTGGGGTTTCTGGTGTTTCTGGAGCTTCTGGAGCTTCTGGGGTTTTGGAGCTTCTGGAGTTTCCACTTCAAGGCTCTGCAGACTTAAAGTCAGAGCCTTGATTTTAATTGTGAGTGGACTTTTCAAAGTAAAAGCCCCTAATTAGCCAAAAAAAAAAAACCCACACCACCTCATGCGTCTGTAATAGACTGTCAAAATAAAAGCTTCTTGATATTCAGAGGAGCTTGATATTTGGACTCACTTTCAAAATAAGAGTCTGTACCAGTGACAGCGCATTGAGTAACCTGGATGTTAGTTTAGAACAGAATTTTGATTTAAAGCCCACAAAAAACTTTCATATTTACAGGAAGTCAACAGGATTCTGTGATGTATGCTTCAAAGTAAAAGCTCAGAGATACTTAAAGGAACTGACCAGGGTTTATGTCAGCTTTTTCAGAATTAATGTTCTTCTATAAATGATACTTTTTTGTATAATTATAGGAGGACATATTAACCAGAATCTATTTTTAGACTCAATATTTCTTCAGACATTTTCTGTTTCAGTAATTAGAAGTTTTCAATTTCAGTTTGTTTTTATGCTTTTAATTCAAACACAAGCTTCATGTCTGAGTGATTAAATTTGGTCGACTGTTAAAAACAAACAGTAAGTTTAGAACAGCAGCAGCACATCTGTCCACAGCTGTCTGCAGAATAATCCAGATTTAACGGAGGGCTGAGATGAAAAGACTGAATGTAGGTCGAGTGAAGCAGAGACTCAAAGTTTGGACGGCGGCTCCAGAAAATGCCGCGGGCAGATGTTTGCTTCTGGTTTCCGTCGGTGTTGTTTAGTGTTGTTGCCACGACGACGGTGGCCCTCTGACCTCAGCGGTGTCCCTGTTTGACCCCCGATGCTTCCTCTTCGTCCAGATGTTCGCTGAGCTCCAGCTGCCGCCTCAAACCGCCCTCCTCGAACCGCTGCTTTGTTTTAACTCAGTTTAAAGATTTTCTGTCGTTACACAAGAATCCTGCAGCTCAGATCTAAAATCCTGCTGCTGCTCCACAAACTCTGAGGCATGTTGGACAGATTTGAACCCATGTTGGTCTCTTCTGATCATTTTTGAGTCAATTTGGATCATTTTTATGACAACCGACGATGAAACAAACATAAAATGTCAAAAACATTGAACAGAAATAATAAACATAAATAGAGAGATGTAAAACATTCAAAACTACCTAAAAAAATACTGGAGAAATATTCAAATAAAAAATAAAAATAAAATATTAGAAGCCTAAATTCCAATCAGGTGACATCCAGGCTAAAGGTTGAGGCCGGGGTGGATGGACGGGTCGATAAAACACTGGACACCACGGTTTGTTTCCTGTTTCAAAATTATGATTTGATAAAAGAGATGAAATAAAAATAAAATAAAAAAGAAGAGAAAGCATCAAAATGATGTTATGAAAGTGATACGGTAAAACGGCAGAATTGTTCAATAAACTTTACATGATAAAAAGTCTAAATTATTGAGCAAAAATGTTAATAAATAGTTAAAAATATGAGAAAAAAATTTAAGTGAATAAAAATAGTCGAAATAAAGTCAAAATTCTAAGATCAAAAGCCAGATTCAGGTCAGGAGATGCAGAGCTGTCCATCCACCAGACCCATCCATCCATCCATCCATCCATCCATCCATCCATCCATCCATCCATCCATGGGTCAATAAAACATCACAGATTGATGTTTACTTCCTGTTTCAATCAGTGTTGTTTACTGTCATTACCATGATGGACATATCGAATGATAGGGGTAGTCTGGTTAGGGGTAGTAGGGGTAGTCGGGGTAGTAGGGGTAGTCTGGTTAGGGGTAGTAGGGGTAGTCTGGTTAGGGATAGCAGGGGTAGTCGGGGTAGTAGGGGTGGTCTGGTTAGGGGTAGTAGGGGTAGTCTGGTTAGCAAGGTCAGGGTTAGAACCCCCAGAAACTTCAGAAGCTCCAGAAATGAGTTTAAAATGTTCAGTTAATCTAAATGCTTCCACAATGACTTGAAAATGTCCAAATCTGACCTGGAGAGTCTGAAGATGAAGTTAGACAGTCTGGAATCTTTTTCTGTTTGTGTTATTTCCTGTGTCTCTGGTATGAGGTGTGTTTCTGCTGTATTGATCATCTAATAATCTATTAATAATCCATTAGTAATCTAATAATAATCTAATAATCTATTGATAATCTAATAATCTATTGATACCTGATGTCATCTCGTCCATCAGCTGCTCCAGCTTCCTTCACTTCGTTGAACATTTCTGCCGTCTGTTGGTCGTTACATAAAAGGATTTCTGGTGAATCGGAGCTGAAAACAGAATAAAGAAGAATTAAGGCTTCAGGCGACTTCATTATTCAGACGAGAACGTAAAGAAAACGTTCTATTTTTACGTCCAACAGCCTGAAGCTGGTTCCACTCTCTCTCTTCTGGTCCGAGTGCAGCTCGATCGCCCTGATGGTGGCGTTTAATGAAGCAGAAGAAGAAGAAGATCAACAGGAAGTGGAAATCTGGATGTTCTTAGTGTCAGACATCAGGTTCCATCTGAGGAGAGAACCATAAAAACACAACAAAATGAATGTTCTAGAGTTAAAACAAAGTCTAATGAGTTCTATCCAACCAATAAAAACACTCGTTCTAGAAAATAACAGGAAGTGGAACCTTAAAATGTAGAAAAACTCCAAATAGAATCAGGATTATTATGATGTTTTATTAGAAAAAAATAATTTCACAATAAAAGCATTCTGTTTTTAAAAAGATGTTTTATTTTGACACAAGCTTTAGGATTAAAATCTCAGATTAAACTAATAATGTGGGTCATTAGTTTATTAATAGAAGCAATGGTGGAACTGTTACAGCAGGAAATGAAGATGCAGACTGAGGAATACGGTTTAACAATGCTTTTTATTTACAACACAAAAATAGAACCACAAATGACTACTGGAACTTAGAACCCGGAAAAGGAAATACTACTGAATCCTAAGGACGAAACAGATCCATGAACACCCTAAAGGGACAGAGAGCCAATTACAACTCGAAGAAACTTAAACTAAGGTTAACCCACATTTGGTACAACCAAGGCAGGAAACTAAGTAGAAAACCAAAACTAAAACTAAAACCTAGACTACAGAATTCCCTGATACAAAAACCCCAAGACGAAAAATCATTTTACGCTACGCATAAAATACAAGTAACAGAAGTCTAAACACGGAAAGTGACTTAGAAAATTGAACGTGTAAAACTACTGCATGAACTGCATGTCTGGTGCTACTGGGGCTCGAGAACTTAGCGGACTCTAACTGGGGGAACGTTGGACTTGGGACCAGCCTCCATCCAGCTCCCAGCTGTCTGACGCAGAGATGGCAGCTCGGCCTCTGTGGAGTGAGGTTGAAGGCTGGCGTCCTTCATGCTGTAACTCGTCCCAGGTGGAGAGCTGATGTTTCCCAAGCGAAGCTGGCAGAAGGTGGGTAGCAGAATCCTTGGATGAACGGAGAATCAGCAGGCGACGGAAACCCAGGAAATCCAGGCAGGAGTCAACTTGCAAACACAGAGAACAGGGTCACTGATGGTACTGGGTAAGTGGCAAAGACTGCTCTACTCCCAGTACCGACTGGAGATTAGATGATGGTCCAGTTTCCAAAGACGGGTGAAGTGTGCTTTCATGAAGAAGCCGGAGTGAGCAATCAGCGGCTCCCACCTGCACCAGATCTGCTGATGGCAACGAGCCACAGCTGCTGCCAGCTTCACACACCGAGGAGGGAGAGAGAGCGCCACCACCAGTTCACAGGAACATGCTGTCTGAAATGTTCTGAAGATGTTGAGGGAACATATTGGAGAACGTTCTTCTGTAAAACACTTCCACAGTAAAAGCAAATAAAGAACGTTCCCAATGCTATATTTGAAAAACAAGGTGTTATTGAGACCTCAGATAAAGGTGGAACGTTATGTCTGAAATGTTCTAAAGATGTTGAGGGAACATAAACAAGATGTTATTGAGACCTCAGATAAAGGTGAGACATTCTGTCTGAAATGTTCTGAGGATGTTTTGGGGATGTTCTTAAGGGAACACATTATAGAACATTCTTTTGTAAAACATTCTCACAATGTTCTCTAATAATAAAAGCAAGAATGTTCTCAAATAACATTTAAAAAATGTTTTCCAGATGTTCTTGAGGATTGTTTTTGTACAGAACGATTCATTACATGTGACATTTTTGTTGATGGAACAAATTATAGAACATTTCTAAACAAAAGTAACATTTTTGGTAATCTCAGCAACATTTAAAAAGTACAGAACGATTCATTACATGTGACATTTTTAGAACGTCTTTAGTCCTGCTTTTCAGAAAAACACTGGGAATTAAAAAGATCTTCAAGTACTAGTAGAACTTTGCAGAACTTTCTCAGAACATCTTTGGAACATCACAACCCCGACTGTTCTCCACACTGTGTTTGCATGCTGCCAGTAAATTAAAACATCGTCCTACTGGGTTCGAACTTGTCGTCTGTTTCACCAGATTAGTTCTTCAAATGTTCCGGAGTTCCTTTCATGTTTTCAGGACGAGGAACAGAACAAAGAACATCTTTGTGTTCTTGTTTGATGGTTGAATGTTTTGGGTGTGGGCGGTAGTAGAAGATAAAAGCTTCGCTGCAGGACGACACATGAAGGACGCTCTTTGTACGCAGAGAACCGTCGCTCTAAAGATTGTTTCTGGATGTTCCAACACACTTTTTGTGACGGAGAAAATCCAATTTGTGCCGGCAGCGTCGAGGGCAGGAAGCCGAGCGGCGGCGAATGATAAATAATCCAACAGAGACGAGTCGCTGCCGCCTCCGAGTTCCCACATTAATTCTCCGTGTTCGCAGACAAAAGGTGAGCGTCAGGTTCAAGGCGAGGTTTTCTGTTTATCAGAAGAATGTTTGGAGCCACACAGGAGGAAAAACTATCAGCTCCAAAATCAGCCGACAGGAAAACGAGGCGAATCCGCAGAAAATAAGAGAGAAAAAAACTACAAAATCACACAGAGGGAAGAAAAACTCTGAACAGAGACTCAGCAGCAGAACCGAGAGGAAGAGATGAACAGGAAACAGGAAGCACCAAGAACGGGACAGAACAAGAACCTGGTCCGGTTAGTCCTGGTTCTGGTGTTAGAGGACTTTAATGGACCACATTTCCCAGAAACCCCCAGAAGGTTAAAGGTCGGCAGATTAACTCTACATCCCAAACCAAGTTCAAGATCAAGTCCAACAGGCCCGAGATCGAGGTTCAGTTCAAGTCCAGTAAGACCCGGATCAAGTCCAAGATCAAGTCAAACAAGACTTCAATCAGGTTCCAGCTCAAATCCAACAAGTTCCAAAGGAACTCCACCATCAAGCCCAACAAGGTTTAAATCTAGTACCAAATCAAGTCTAACAAGTCCTAAATCAAGTCTCACTTCAAGTCCAACAAGTCCCAGTTCAAGGTTCAGTTCAAATCAACCAAGTTCCAAATCAAGAAAAACAAGTCTCATGTCCAACTCTGCTACGCTCTAGTTTAAGGTCAAAATGTCCAAAATGAACAAATTATGCTTCTCTTTGTGGTTGTTTTGTGTCTCTTTGTTGTTCTTTTGTGTCTCTTTGTATCATTTATTAATGTTCCTACAGGAAACAGTAGCATTCTGTTGTGTTTCTGTTCATTATTGCTCTCTGACTGAAATAAACTGGTTGTAGAAACATCTCTAAACTCTGCTGTGGTTTTCAGCCTGAAGGACAGAAATTTATACAATTTTATTCCAACTATTGTTCCTTAAACAGCTGTGTAGCGCCACCTACAGTCTGCTCTGAATGGGAACTTTATTGAGTGTTGACAGGAGAACAAATGGTCCCTGGTTCCTGGTCCCTGGTTCCTGCTGACAGAGACATGAAGGATGCTGTGGGTTTTAGAGGCTGAACGCTGAGAGTTTTAATCCCAGACAGGAGATCAGAGTCTCAGCAGGATCCTGGTTCTCCTGCAGAGACGATTCGACTGGATGCAGAGAATTAGATCTGACTGATGCTGCTGCTCTGAGGCCAGCAGGGAGAGACGGAGCAGCGCTGCAGTACTACCACTGCTGCTGCAACGCTGCTGCTGCTGCAACGCTGCTGCTGCAACGCTGCTGCTGCAACGCTGCTGCTGCTGCAACGCTGCTGCTGCTGCTGCAACGCTGCTGCTGCAACGCTGCTGCTGCTGCAACGCTGCTGCTGCTGCTGCTGCAACGCTGCTGCTGCTGCTGCAACGCTGCTGCTGCTGCTGCTGCTGCAACGCTGCTGCTGCAACGCTGCTGCTGCAACGCTGCTGCTGCAACGCTGCTGCTGCAACGCTGCTGCTGCAACGCTGCTGCTGCAACGCTGCTGCTGCTGCTGAAACGCTGCTGCTGCTGCAACACTGCTGCTGTTGTTGCTGCTGGTGCTGCTGCAACGCTGCTGCTGTTTTTGCTGCTGGTGCTGCTGCAACGCTGCTGCTGTTTTTGCTGCTGGTGCTGCTGCAACGCTGCTGCTGTTGTTGCTGCTGGTGCTGCTGCAACGCTGCTGCTGTAAAGCTGCTGCAACGCTGCTGCTGCTGCTGCAACGCTGCTGCTGCTGCTGCAACGCTGCTGCTGCTGCTGCAACGCTGCTGCTGTTGTTGCTGCTGGTGCTGCTGGTCGCAACAGGGACGGACAGGACGGGGGAGGACGGAAACATGAAGGACAGGTGTGTCTCCAGCTGTCCGTCTCAGATGTTTCTGACGTATTTTTGATCATCGGTTCGTTTCTCTGCAGCTTCGTTCGTCTTTTAGGAGGAAATGAACAAAAGGACACAAACTGCTTCCAGCTGTGTTCTGATTGGCTGAGCTGGAAATAAACTGCAGGTAAACTCAGTAAGGACAGACGTCCTCACCTCACCTGTCCTCAAGGTCCTCTGGAACACCTGCAAGGACTGTAAACATGTCCTCAACACATCTGGAGCTCCTAAAACATCTGTGTGAGCTGCACAAAACCCTTAAACATCTGTATAAACCTCCTCAACATCTGGACAAACCTCTACAACATCTGTATAAATATCTGCAGAAACCTTAATATCTACTCAAATCTCTTCAGCATCTGTACAGACCTCTGAAACATCTGGAAAACACCTCAAACATCTGTTTATTTTATTTATTTTTGTCTGCATTTGTTCTCATTGTTTAACTCCACAAAAGAGGAGTCAACATTATATGAGATTGATGCATATTTTAGTCTTGCAGCTAAATATTTTAATATTTAGTGCATGTGTGTGACCATCACCAGCCCTCCCTGAAAGCTAAGCACAAACATCTGTTTAAATCTCTGCAACATCTGTACCAACATAATTAACACCTGTACAGCATGTACAAACCTTAACATCTGCACAACCTGTTTTTTTTGTATTATTTTATGGAAGTTTTGTGTCTTTGTGGTTGTTTTCTTTGTTTTCTGTCACCATTGGTTTGTGTCACAACAGTCTGTGGTTGTGTGTCTTTTAGTCTAATTTTTTGTGTCTTTCCTCAGTAATAACTGGACGTGTGTTTCCTGCAGCAGCTCTCACTGATGTTCAGTCAAAAGAAAAATCCTCCAGCTCTGTTTTCTCTTTCAATTCATGTTTTAAATTCGTGTCGACCTGAATCCTCCTCATCCTGCAGCCGATAAAACCTGGACCTCGGAGTTCTTTCATGCAGATTCTCTGATTATCGCTCAGATTAATAGAACTCTGGCTTTTATTTTGCTTCCATTCACTCGTCTTTATTCCACTTTTAAATAATTTATTTGCTTTTATTCTCAGCTGTTGGAGTAAAATGGAAGCTTCTTCTTAGCTGCTCTGCTGACACATAAAAATAATAATGTCTTTTATGGTATTTTTGTGTCTTGTGGTCATTGTTGTGTCTTTTTGGTATTTTTGTGTGTTTTTGTTGTTTTGTATATTTTTATGTCTTTTTGTGGTCATTTTTGTGTATTATTGTGGTTTTATGTGTCATTTTTGGTATTTCTTGTGTCTTTGTGTCTTTTTGTATATTTTTTTGTGTCCTTTTTGATATTTTTTGTGTCTTTCGTGTCTTTTTGTAGTCATTTTTGTGTCTTTTTGGTATTTTTTGTCTGTCTTTTTGTATTTTTTTGTGTCTTTATGTCTTTTTGTATTTTTTGTGTCTTTTTGATATTTTTTGTCTGTCTTTTTGTATTTTTTTGTGTCTTTATGTCTTTTTGTATCATTTTTTGTGATCATTGTGTCTTTTTGTGGTATTTTTGTTTCTTTGGGGGCTATTTTTGTGTCTTTTTGTGGTCATTGTTGTGTCTGTGGTATTTTTGTGTCTTTTTTTGCTATTTTTTGTGTATCTGTGGTTAGGTATGATATCAGTTTAAAGCTCCAGTATTAGTTCACGCTGAGGTTCGTTCTGTTCTCTGTGCGTCTTCTTAATAATGCGACTGATTCTGAAGGCTGTGAGGCGACTGAAGCGGTGATTAAAGCGTGATGGACAGTCTAACGGTGTAATTCACAGGGAGAGGCATTAGTCCCAGCTCTCTTACTTAATTAGGTCAGTCTCTTTTAATTACCTCTCAGTCTGCAGAGCAAATTAGAGCCTCGTCCTCCTCCTCTATCTCCATCTCACATCCCGCCGTCCTTCCTCCGAGCTCGGCCAACATCCGACTATCGACCGATCTTTAATGGCTCCATTACACTTTTACTGCCACATTAAAGCCCCCAAGGTCGGAGGTGACGACACGCCCAGACTCCGTTTGGACTTTTTACCAAACCGGGTTTCATATTTAGATCACAGCCACTGATAAAGTGAAAACTTAAAGTAAAGCTTTTATGTTCAAACATTCAGTTTACCAGCATCTGGTGTCTCTGTACAGACAAGCTACAGGAAATATAAAGACAGTTAGCTTCCTGAAAGTTAGCATGTAGCATTTAGCATCTTAACTTAGCTGCAAAACAACATCACTACACACGTTTCTGAAAAAAATACAACAAGAACTAATAGCTCACTAAAGTAGCTGACCTGCTAATATCTAAAGTAGAATAGCTAGCCACATTACAATAAGCTAACAGACCAGCAAAAAATACAGAAACAACTAAAACATAAAATAAATTTAGAACTACATACAGTTACATGCCAATGTTGGCATTTCTGGACAAATATAAGCTAACAAGCAACCTGGTAGCATCTGCTAGCATGCTAAAAATGAATCAAGAAAAAAGCCCACTGATGTAGCTCACTTGCTAATAATCCAAAGTAGAATAGCTAACCACATTACAACAAGCTAACTAAGAAACAAACCAGCTAAAAATACAAAAACAATGAAAAAATCTACGCTATAAAATAAATTTAGTGCTACAAAAAGTTAAATGCCAAAGTTGGCGATTCTGGACAAAAATAAGCTAACAAGCTAGCTGGTAACATCCGCTAGCATGCTAAAATGCTAACATTGCTGTAACATAGCCAGCTGTAATAATATAAATTAGCCTACCGCTAATGATAAAGTTTTGTTGCTCACTGGTGGAAATAAGCAGCAAAGGAGATAAAGAAACACAAATAAGATCTATTTTATGGTACGATAACACCAAATTAGAGCTACATTAAAATATTTGTCAATGTTTTACAAATTTGTGAACCAAAATTAGTCAGCAAGCTAATGATCACTAGCTAGAAACAAGATAACATTAGCCAGTATAACACGCTAATGATAAGACTTTATTGATCAGCAGGAAAAGAGATAAAAATATAAAAATTAGGAGTTACACTTAAATCAGAATTGACATACAAATACATGTCAACATTATCAATGTTAGTAATCAAACATTTGCTAACAAGCTAGCCTGTAACGTTATAGCTAGCTGGGACACTTGTTTGCTAACTGCGTGTTTATTTTTATTGTGTTTGTCAGTTAAAAAGTTAGTATAGCTGTAAAATCAATCTCTTTTTACATCTGTGATGCTGAACGAAGACCACATTAACAAAAATATTTAGGAGAGATTTAATTTGCCTCCAAAATGTTGCTGTAAATGAATTCTGGTCTTTTTTTAGACCAAATGTTTGATGTTAACAACAGAGTTCTAACAGGTTTCCATGTAACTTCAGCTGAAACCACAAACTGCAGGTTCCCATTGTTTCCAGTGTTAATGCTAAGCTAAGCTACACTGAGGATTTCTTGAAAGGCTGAACAGCTCCTTTAATGTCTGCAGATGATCCTTTCATATGAAGTTGGGAGTAGATTAGCTCGTAAAGCCTGACTGAACCTGAATCCTTCCACATAATTAAGATTAGTTTCACAGAGACGGCAGAAATGGATGCAATTAAAAACCAGTGATGTACAATATTACAGGCAGAACCCAGCGGGACTGAATTAGAAAGTCGAAAAGTGAAAGTGACAAATGGAAATATATTTGTCTCTCTGCTCCTCAGCTGAGTCGGCACTTTAACATCCGACTGGGATCATATTTTAAACTGAGCTGAGCCTGGAGGAGATTCATTCATTTATCAGCTGGACCACAGTGGAAGAGTATAAAACCACAGAGGAACCAGTAGGAACAGCATAAAACCACAGTGGAATCAGTAAGAACAGCATAAAACCACAGTGGAACCAGTAAGAACAGCATAAAACCACAGCGGAACCAGTAAGAACAGCATAAAACCACAGAGGAACCAGTAAGAACAGCATAAAACCACAGCGGAACCAGTAGGAACAGCATAAAACCACAGTGGAACCAGTAAGAACAGCATAAAACCACAGAGGAACCAGTAGGAACAGCATAAAACCACAGTGGAGCCAGTAAGAACAGCATAAAACCACAGAGGAACCAGTAAGAACAGCATAAAACCACAGTGGAACCAGTAAGAACAGCATAAAACCACAGCGGAACCAGTAAGAACAGCATAAAACCACAGAGGAACCAGTAAGAACAGCATAAAACCACAGAGGAATCAGTAAGAACAGCATAAAACCACAGTGGAACCAGTAAGAACAGCATAAAACCACAGTGGAACCAGTAAGAACAGCATAAAACCACAGAGGAACCAGTAAGAACAGCATAAAACCACAGAGGAACCAGTAAGAACAGCATAAAACCACAGTGGAACCAGTAAGAACAGCATAAAACCACAGCGGAACCAGTAAGAACAGCATAAAACCACAGCGGAACCAGTAAGAACAGCATAAAACCACAGCGGAACCAGTAGGAACAGCATAAAACCACAGCGGAACCAGTAAGAACAGCATAAAACCACAGTGGAACCAGTAGGAACAGCATAAAACCACAGTGGAACCAGTAGGAACAGCATAAAACCACAGTGGAACCAGTAAGAACAGCATAAAACCACAGTGGAACCAGTAAGAACAGCATAAAACCACAGAGGAACCAGTAAGAACAGCATAAAACCACAGCGGAACCAGTAAGAACAGCATAAAACCACAGCGGAACCAGTAAGAACAGCATAAAACCACAGAGGAACCAGTAAGAACAGCATAAAACCACAGTGGAACCAGTAAGAACAACATAAAACCACAGCGGAACCAGTAAGAACAGCATAAAACCACAGAGGAACCAGTAAGAACAGCATAAAACCACAGTGGAACCAGTAAGAACAACATAAAACCACAGTGGAACCAGTAAGAACAGCATAAAACCACAGCGGAACCAGTAAGAACAGCATAAAACCACAGTGGAACCAGTAGGAACAGCATAAAACCACAGAGGAACCAGTAAGAACAGCATAAAACCACAGCGGAACCAGTAAGAACAGCATAAAACCACAGTGGAACCAGTAGGAACAGCATAAAACCACAGTGGAACCAGTAAGAACAGCATAAAACCACAGTGGAACCAGTAAGAACAGCATAAAACCACAGAGGAACCAGTAAGAACAGCATAAAACCACAGAGGAACGAGTCAAAACAAGTTAAAATCACAGCAACTATTAGGAACAAACAACCTTGTGGTTGTTTTGTGTCTCTTTGTAGTCATTTTGTGTGTCTTTGTGGTTGTTTTGTGTCTCTGCGATTGTTTTTTGTGGCTGTTTTGGGTCTCTTTTAATTGTTTTTGTGGTCATTTTGTGTCTTTCTGGTTGTTTTGTGTTTGCTTTGTGTCCGTAGGTTTTGTAAAAAGCTTGATAAGTTTTTAGTTCAGCAGAGACAACTAAAAAAAACCCTTAAATAAACATTTTCGTGTTTTATTGGTTAAAATTAGACGATTAAAGTAGCTGCAGCCGTTAAACATCGAGCTGTTTACTGTCAGCGTGAAACAAATCTAATAAAATCTCAGCAGAAGTTGTTTTAAATGCACTTTATTTGTCAGAAAACACATTCCAGCGCTGTGAAGTTGTCCTTCTGCTCCACCCTAACCCTAACCCTCTCTGAGGCTGCAAATTGAACATGTTAAAATGTTCTTCTGGACTTTCACAGCTTGTGTTTTTCACGGTGCAGCTGGATAAAATAAAAAGCTGGGTGTTGTTCAGGTTTAGCAGCAGCTCAGGTCACAGACTCCACCTTCACATTTATCTCACTCTGACTGTTTCTGAGTCTAAATATGTGTTTTTATTTTCCTCTCTGTGAGTTCTGGTTATAATTAGAATAATTAAAGCACCGAAAACATCTCATTTCACTGCACTGGAAACTTTTACTGGACATTAAATGTGCAAAATTAATCAGTCACTTAAAAATGTAGTTTAATCAATAATCAATACAACGAGTTAAATATAATCAACTAATTAGAAAAGATTTGTTTTGTGTCTCTTTGTGGTCGTTTTGTGTGTTTTTGTGATTGTTGTGTGTCTGTGTTTTTTTGTGGTTGCTTTATGTGACTTAGTTTTAGTTTTTTTGGGTCTAAACAAATACATTGATGAACATGTTTGTGTTTTATTTAAATGTTACTCCAACATTCCGTGACTTTTAAAGGACCGAAGCCTTCATTCTGTCTGTTGTTGGCGTTTAGCAGCAGCTGAGGTCAGAGACTCTGCAGGACATCATATTTATCTCACTTTGAGAGTTTGTCTGGACCGTCGCTGACCTCCGGCCGTCAGAAACACATCCATCCTGTCTGCAGTTAAACTTCACCTCCTCCTCCTCCTCCATCATCCTCCCTCCGTCAGCAGATCAATACCACGGCTGCAGGTTTCAATCCATCCCCAAACAACACGCATGAATTCTCCCCCATTTCCAGCTCATATTACCTTTCTGCACTCCTGCTCCCCCGAATCCCCCGACATCTGTCCCGGACGGACCGAGTCCATCAGCCTCCGACAGCAGAGGAGGAGCTTCGAAGACAAATCAAGTGTGACGATGAAGTGTGAGCAGCTGATGGAGGAGACCATTGTTTCTCGGGGAGGATCCACGTCCGTCTTTCATCAGCGAAAAGACGACAATAAAAAACTCCTCCGTCTCCCGTCGCCTGTTTACAATCTGCTGGAAGCCGGAGTCGGTCAAAGAGTCAGCGGCTCAAACCAGACACAAATCTGAAAGAAAAAGAAATCATGTCTCCTTCAAGCTTCTGTTTTATGTTATTTGTTTTCAACACTGCATCGATGCAGAGCAACTCTAAGGAGTAAAACCTGGAGAAAGTTTTCATCCCTCTGGAAGTTTTCCTCTTTTAGTACTTTAAAGCATTGAATCACAATCAATTTAATTTGGCTTTTTCACAAAAATTTACAACAGAATAAAAAACTTTGACAAAGCAATGCCAACTAATTACAGAAATAAAATCTAAAATGAGTGACTGCATAAATATTCACCTGCTTTTTACTCAAAACAGAATAGTGAGGGACACACACCATCCCCATGTGAAGCATGGTGGAGGCAGCATCATGATGAAGCATGGTGGAGGCAGCATCATGATGTGAAGCATGGTGGAGGCAGCATCATGATGAAGCATGGTGGAGGCAGCATCATGATGAAGCATGGTGGAGGCAGCATCATGATGAAGCATGGTGGTGGCAGCATCATGATGAAGCATGGTGGAGGCAGCATCATGATGAAGCATGGTGGAGGCAGCATCATGATGTGAAGCATGGTGGAGGCAGCATCATGATGAAGCATGGTGGAGGCAGCATCATGATGAAGCATGGTGGAGGCAGCATCATGATGAAGCATGGTGGTGGCAGCATCATGACATGAAGCATGGTGGAGGCAGCATCATGACATGAAGCACGGTGGTGGCAGCATCATGATGTGAAGCATGGTGGAGGCAGCATCATGATGTGAAGCATGGTGGAGGCAGCATCATGATGAAGCATGGTGGAGGCAGCATCATGACATGAAGCACGGTGGTGGCAACATCATGATGAAGCATGGTGGAGGCAGCATCATGATGAAGCATGGTGGTGGCAGCATCATGATGAAGCATGGTGGAGGCAGCATCATGATGAAGCATGGTGGAGGCAGCATCATGACATGAAGCATGGTGGAGGCAGCATCATGATGAAGCATGGTGGAGGCAGCATCATGATGAAGCATGGTGGTGGCAGCATCATGATGAAGCATGGTGGAGGCAGCATCATGATGTGAAGCATGGTGGTGGCAGCATCATGATGAAGCATGGTGGTGGCAGCATCATGATGAAGCATGGTGGTGGCAGCATCATGATGAAGCATGGTGGTGGCAGCATCATGAAGCATGGTGGAGGCAGCATCATGATGAAGCATGGAGGTGGCAGCATCATGATGAAGCATGGTGGAGGCAGCATCATGATGAAGCATGGTGGTGGCAGCATCATGATGAAGCATGGTGGAGGCAGCATCATGATGAAGCATGGTGGTGGCAGCATCATGAAGCATGGTGGAGGCAGCATCATGATGAAGCATGGAGGTGGCAGCATCATGATGAAGCATGGTGGAGGCAGCATCATGATGAAGCATGGTGGTGGCAGCATCATGAAGCATGGTGGAGGCAGCATCATGATGAAGCATGGAGGTGGCAGCATCATGATGAAGCATGGTGGAGGCAGCATCATGATGAAGCATGGTGGTGGCAGCATCATGACGTGAAGCATGGTGGAGGCAGCATCATGATGAAGCATGGTGGAGGCAGCATCATGATGAAGCATGGTGGTGGCAGCATCATGAAGCATGGTGGTGGCAGCATCATGATGAAGCATGGAGGTGGCAGCATCATGATGAAGCATGGTGGAGGCAGCATCATGATGTGAAGCATGGTGGAGGCAGCATCATGACATGAAGCACGGTGGTGGCAACATCATGATGTGAAGCATGGTGGAGGCAGCATCATGAAGCATGGTGGAGGCAGCATCATGATGTGAAGCATGGAGGTGGCAGCATCATGATGTGAAGCATGGTTATTTTTCCTCCTCATCGGGGATTCTCCGTCAGGATCCTGATCATCTAGCTGTGGACCAGGAGGTGGACGTAGAGGGTGGGGGTCCTGTCAGGGTCCCAGCTTTGCTCCGCCACCTCCTGAAGCTGGTAATCAGCTCACCTGCAGCTCACCTCCACCAGTCATCGCTGCTATAAAGCCTGGCTGTGGATCTCTAGCCTCAGGTTGTGCTGTGGATAGAGCTGGCTCTGTTTGTATTTTTATTTTCCAAGTTGTGAGGAATCTTGTTGTAGCTCTGTTTATTCTACCGTCTGGACTGTCTGGTTCTGTCTGGTTCTGTCTGGATCTGTCTGGTTCTGTCTGGACTGTCTTGTTCTGGTTGGCTCTGTCTGGTTCTGTCCTCGTTTTAAGGATCCAGATGTTCTCTGCAGGTTCTTTCCACCTCTAGAAGACGTCCTGGACCTCCTTGATGGCACTGGACAACCCGGCCGCTAGAGGGGCATCTGGACCCCGACTCCCTGAGGAGGACCTGGTTTTATCCAGACCACCGTGCTCCTCCTGCCCCCATCCCTCCCTGTTAGTCCAGCCTGAGTTTATTCATTCCCAGCTTCAGTTCACTGTGTTTCTGTTGGTTTGTTCCTGGTCTTATTTAGTTCCTCCTCAGCATTAATGTAAATAATTTAGTTTGTAATAAAACTTACTCCATGTACCCTGACAAGTTTTATGTTTCTTGTCATGTTTTTGTGTTTCTTGTCTTATTTTGTGTTTTTTTTTCTTGTAGTATTTTGTGTTTTTTTCTTGTTTTGTCTGTTTTTTTCTTAATTTTTGTCTAGTTTTGTTTTTTCTCTTGTTTCTTGTCTTATTTTGTGTTTCTTGTGGTGTTTTTGTGTTTCTTGTCGTGTTTCGTGTCTTGTTTTGTGTTTTTTGTGGTGTTTTTGTGTTTCTTCTCTTGTTTCTCGTGGCGTTTGGTGATTTTCCGTCGTCCCCCCGCTGCTCTCCATCTCGCCGTCGCAGCCAGAGGTCGGTGGATGACGACTTCCCGGTGTCTCTGGGAGTTTTGTTGAAGGGATTAGAGACAAACGAGCTGAGTTTAGTGAGCTGGAACCGTGAGTGTCGGCGTCCCAGCATGCCGAGCGGCGGTCGGCGCGCTGACAGTGATGAAATGCAGCATTACCTCCTCCTCCTCGGCTCTTCCTGCTGTGATTTACTTCTTTACCTTCTGCACTCGCTCTTATCAGTGTTTCTGTGTGAGAAGCTCAGCAGAGAACACGATAAGAAAAACAGCTTCTGACTGAATCGGCTCATCCAAATATATCTTCTTTAGGGTTTTACTGCCGCCGCATGATAAAAAAATGCTTTTTTCCATTTTCTCCAGCGACTCCCGCGCCTCTAAGTGATCCTGTTAGAAGCAGAACATCTTATATTTGTCTGGAAAACACACAATGCAGCATTTTTCTGTTTCTATTTCCAGAATATTTACAATCAGATGCAGCTTTCTGCACTTTTTGCCCCGATGTTTGCCTCCCAGGCAGCTGATAATTATAAGAACCTGATATTCAAATATATTTCTGACCTGCAGCGGGATTCATTTAGGACCAGAAGACTGTAGGAATAATATATTAGAATAAAATGAGACAAAACTAAATGAGAAAAACAAGAAAACAAGACATGATATGAGGAAATTTGGAAACAAAATGTGAAATGAGGTACAACATGAGAAAAATGAGACTCAAAGCAGAAAAAACAAACAAAATTTTTAAGAGAGACACAGAATGAGAAAATTCTGAAACTAAATGAAAAAAATTGACATAACATGGTAAAAAATTAAACATAAAATGAGAAAAATGAAACATAAAAAGAGAAAATTGAGAAAGTGAAAAATGAAACAAAATGAGAAAAACATGATGCAAAATGAGAAAAATGAGACTCAAATTGAAAAAAACGAATGACAAAATAAGAAAAGCAAGACACTAAACAAAAAAGTGACACAAAGAGACACAAAATGAATAAAATTAAAATGAGAAAACAAGACATGAAATGAAAAACCTGGGAAATGAAATGAGCAATGAGAACCATTAATGAAAAAAATGAGACAAACAAAACAAACAGCAACAACAAAAAAATTATAAGAATGAGAATCAATATGAGGAAAAAAGAGATACAAAACAAGAAAAGTGAGAGAAAAATTAGGAAAACAAGAAGTAAAATGAGAAAAATTAGACTCAAATTGGAAACCAACAGGTAAAAACTTTGGAAAAACAAGGCACAAAGAGAAAACATTACCTAAGATGAGAAAAGTGGCAAAGAAAATGAGAAATAAGACACAAAACAAAAAACAATATAGAATGAAAAAATTAGACAAAAATTAGAAAAACATAACCTAAAATGAGAAAACTGTGAAACAAAATGAGAAAAATTAGAATCAAATTGGAAACAAATAAGTGAAATTTAAAAAAGACACAAAGAAACACAAAATGATGAAAATGACAAAACCCAGTGGAACTAAATGAGCACTGAGGTTTTTCCAGATGTTTTTCTGAAACTCTGACATCTTTCCAGCAGTTTTTCTGATTAATCTGGAGTTTATTTGTGAGGTTTCTAGTTTCCTTCAGCTGGACGTGACCAGAAAACCTCCCAGCCTTCATCATGTTCCAGTTGTTGAGTTAAAGTGCTGAACTCAGACCCTGAACTCGTGTCCTTCGTCCTCTTCATCTTCTTCATCCTCCTCCTCTTTATCACTTCCATCCATCACCTCCATCACCGCCTCCTCCGGCTCTGCTGCCGGGGAAAATGGCTTTTTTCCTCCTTCGCCCGCTCGTCTTCCTCCTCTTTGTCTCGTCTCATTAGCATAATCTGTGAAGCGGCACCCTTATAAGGCCATTGTTAGGAGGATGCCGGTTGCCGCGGCGATGCCTCTCCTCCTCCTCCTCCTCCTCCAGAGAGACGAAGACGATGCATCCCATGGAAATGTCAATAGTTAGTTGGAGATCAATAACAGAGAGAGTGACATGAATGCTAACATGTTTACGTCGTCTCATGAGCAGCAGCAGCAGCGTTAGCAGTCAGTGAATGCATCATCCTGACAGTAACAGAGCTGTCGGTCAGCGGACGCAGCACCGGGTCGATAAATTAACGGCCTCCAGTTCATTATTTAACATGTTCTGCTGTCAGAAGTGTCCACATGTTGTTGGGAAGATTAAGATTTATCATGAATCCTCCTGAATCCTGAGATGTTCATGGGCCGGATGAGATACTTTGATCCATGCAGAGAACTCTGGGTCTACGAGAAAAACAAGGCAGAAAATGAGAAAAGAAACTCAAATATGAAGATCTAAAACAAAACAAAGAAAAACTGGGGAAAATGAGATGCAAAATTAGAAAAATGAGAAACAATATGACAAAACCCAGTTAAAAAATAAGAAAATCGAGACACAAAACAGAAAAATGGGACATAATAATGTGAAGAATTGGAAACAAAATGAGATAAAGTAAACACAATATCACAAAAACAAGACAAAAAATTGAAAAAAACAAGATTTAATGTGGAAAAAATTGTGACTATCAGAAAAACAAGACAGAAAATAGACAAAGAGAAACAAAATGAGAAATATTAGACAAAGAATATGAAGAACTGGAAACAAAATAAGCAAAACTGGAGGGAAATGAGACACAAAATGAGAAACAATGAGAAAAATAAGACACAAAATCAGAAAAACTGAAAAGAAAATGAGAAATGAGACACAAAAGAAAAAAAGACAGAAAATGAGAAACTATGACAAAAACCAAAATAAAAATGAGAAGAACGAGACTCAAAACCAAAACTGATGAGATACAAAACAGGAAAAACAGACATAAAAGTTTGAAGAACTGGAAACAAAATGATAAAAACTGGGGGGAAATGAGATACAAAATGAGAAAAACTAGACTTGATGTAAAAAAAACTGTGAAAAGCAAGACATAAAAGAAAAAATGAAACCCAACATTAGAAAAATCTGACAAAAATGAGAAAATGGAAAAAAATGAGACACATAATGAGGAAAAACAAGACAAAAAAACAGAAAAATGAGACAAAAATATGAAGCACTGGAAACAAAACTTTCCTTATTTTGTTTCCAATTCCTGACTTTTGTCTCATTTTTTCATTTTGCATTTCATTTTTTCTTTTGTGTCTTGTGTTTCTGATATTATCACTGTTTTCTTGTTATGTCTCATTTTTCTCATTTTTTATTTGCTTTTTGTCACATTGTGTCTCATTTTTCTCATTTTGTGTCTCATTTCTCATTTTTCCTCCACTTTCTCTCATTTTGTTTTCAGTTCTTTATATTTTTATGTCTCATTTTTTGTTTGTGTCTCGCTTTTCTCACAAGAAACAGAAAAAGAAGAGACAACATGACTTTCGGAAGAACCAGATTAGTTTCAATGCAGACGATTCACAGTTTTATTTCTGTCTTTATTCAAACAAAACAGACGAACATCCAGCTACAGATAAACTTTATCCTCTGAAACTGAAATAAAGTCAGAGTCTGTGATGTTCAGTCTGTACAGCTGCAGACAAAAGACATAAATGAGACACAAAATGAGAAAAACAAAATACAAGATGGGAAAGAAAAGGTCCGAAACAAGAAAAATGAGACACAAAATGAGAAAAAACTGACACAAAAAATAAATATGAGACACCAAACAAGAGAAACACGACTCATAACAACAAAAACGAGACACAAAATGACAAAAACATGAAACAAGGAGACACAAAACTAGAAAATAATGACACATAAAATCAGCCAAAACATGAGACAAATGAGACACAAAACAAGAAAAATAAGAACAAGAAACAACATGACATTCAGAAGAACCAGATTTGTTTCTATGCAGACGATTCATGGTTTTATTTCTGTATTTATTCCAATAAAATATTTAATCAAAGAAGAAAAAATCAAACCCCGATTAAATAAATAAAGTCTGTAGAGCCTGAAAAGTGTATTCAGCTGCTGATTTTAGCGATTGTGTTTGCTTTTGTGTGTTTTTGTGCGTCTGATGATGAAGTTGTGTCGTCAGGTTTCTATTGGAGCAGTTAAACCTGCAGCAGGTCTGGAGAGGAGCTGCTGCCTGACAGACGAACTGAGGGAACAAAAAACCCGTTTATCATTTCACAGATACACCTGTGTGTGTGTGTGTGTGTGTGTGTGTGTGTGTGTGTGTGTGTGTGTGTGTGTGTGTGTGTGTGTGTGTGTGTGAGAGAGATCTGATGATGATTGATACTCAGAGCCTTCGACTGCACGCAAAGCAGAAAAACCATTACTGAAGTCAGATTGAAACCTACAGAGGGTGACCTGAGTGTGTGTTGGTGTGTGTTACAGTGTGTTACTGTGTGTTACAGTGTGTTATTGTGTGTTATTTTGTGTTACTGTTTGCTTTGGTTTGTTGCGTCTCTGGGGAAAACTGTTGTTTCAGCGTCACTTCGACTCCTTTTGGTGTTTACGTTCTGTTTGAAGCTGATTGGATCAAACTGGTCCCTGGAGGATAAAACTTGTGTTAGATTTTGATTAAACTCTTTTTTTTCTCTGTTAAAACACATTTTGTGTCTCAGAGGATCATTGATGTTGTAATGAAGTGATTGGAGGTTTCAGTGTAATTAATTAGACTCTCAGTGGGTCTTTGGGGCCTCTGGTCTGAGCTGATGTTAGATCCTGCAACGAAAAGTTAGAAAAATCAGACAAAACGGGAAGAACAAGAAACGAAAACATCACAAAGAGACACAGGATGAGAAAAACAACATATGAAACAAGAAAGACCCGGCACAACATGACCAAAACAAGATCTCTAACCAAAACAAAGACAAAAAAAAAGAAAAAGCAGTCACAACCCCATAAAAGCAAGATGCAAACAATATAAATGAGACACAAAATAAGCAAAGAATGACACAAAATTGCCAAAACAAGACAGAAAATGAGGAAAAGGAAACAGAGAATGAGACAAATGAGACAGAAAAAGAGAAAAATTTGACAAAAAATGAGATGAATGAGACAGAAAATGAGAAAAAAGCACAAATCAATAAAAATGGCACACAAATTGAGAAAAAACAGACAAAATCACAAAATTGAGACACGAAACCTGAAAAGTAAGACATAAAACAAGATACATGAGACATGAAACCAGAAAAATGAGACACGAAATGAGAAAATTTTTATATAAAACCAGAAAACCACGATGCAAAATGAGAAAAATGAGACACAAAACAAAAAAATGAGACATAAAATTAGAAAAAAAAGTGACACATGAAACAACAGAATACTGCCATGAACAACTGTGTTAGCAAATTTGTTAGCAGCTGTATTAGCAGCTCTGCTAGCAGCTATATTAGCGGTTCTGCTAGCAGCTGTGTTAGCAGATCTGCTAGCAACGGTATTAGCAGCTGTGTTAGCAGATCTGCTAGCAACGGTATTAGCAGCTCTCTTAGCAAGTTTGTTAGCAGCTGTATTAACGGCTCTGTTAGCAGCTGTGTTAGCAGATCTGCTAGCAGCTGTATTAGCGGCTCGGTTAGCAGTTGTGTTAGCAGATCTGCTAGCAGCTGTATTAGCAGCGCTGTTAGCAGTTGTGTTAGCAGATCTGCTAGCAGCTGTATTAACGGCTCTGTTAGCAGCTGTGTTAGCAGATCTGCTAGCAGCTGTATTAACGGTGCTGTTAGCAGTTGTGTTAGCAGATCTGCTAGGAGCTGTATTAATGGCTCTGCTAGCAGCTGGGTTAGCAGATCTGCTCGGAGCTGTACTAGCGGCGCTGTTAGCAGTTGTGTTAGCAGATCCGCTAGCAGCTGTATTAATGTTTCTGCTAGCAGCTGTATTAGCGGCTCTGCCAGCAGCTGTGTTAGCGGCCCTGTTAGCAACTCTGTTAGCAGCCCTAATGATGGAGCCGTTGAGTCGCTGCTTCCTGTTCTCTGAAATAATTAATCACGAAGATTAACAATCGCTCAGTGGTGGAAACTCAGACAAACGAGGACGTTGACATCAGTATTCTGGTCGTCTGCTGCTTTCATTAAAACCACAGAGAAACAGATCAATGGAGTTCAGAGACCTCAGACACACACACACACACACACACACACACACACACACACACACACACACACACACACACACACACACACACACAGACACACACACACCACACACCCACACAGACACACACACACACACACACACACACACACACAGACACACACACACAGACACACACACACACACACACAGACACACACAGACACACACACACACACACACACACACACAGAGACACACACACACACACACACAGACACACACACACAGACACACACACACACACAGACACACACACACACACAGACACACACATACACACGTCCAGTTGTTTCAGGGTAAATGCTGATCATCAGACATCACCAGCTGATCTCCATCATTCATCCAGATCTCTGCTGCTAAATGTTCGTTTATGTCTGTCTGTCCTCAGACTGAGGTTCTCTCTAGAACTCTGTTAGTGACTGTTCTCTGATGTTCTCTCATCAGTCTTTAATCAGCGCCTTCCAGGATTAATCCTTTATTTTTACCAGCAGAAGGAACAGACCAGCTGTAAACACAACCCGGATTATACAGCGACAAAGAGACACAAAACAACCACAAAATGGCACAAAACAACAACAAAGAGACACAAAACAGCCACAAAGAGACACAAAACAACCTCATAGAGACACAAAACAACCTCAAAATAACCAAAACTGTCATAAATAAAACACAAAACTAACAGAAAACAGGAACTATGAGACACAAAATGGGAAAACTAACTCTTCACAACTCCAATAATGAGTTCTTCCTGTTGTTCTGTTTCCATGGAGACGTCATGCTGCAGTTAGAAATGAACTACAGTGAAGAAAAACGTGGTGTTTTAGTTAAACTTCTTCTTCCTGCTGCAGAGAAACTCCCCAACCTTGTTTCTGTCCACATCAGTTCATCCTGCTGCTCTAAGATGAATAAATAAAACGTGTTTAATTCATAATCTGAGCTGCTGCTCCCAGATCAGCTCCTCCTGGAACCCTGGAACATGAATGATGCAGCGCTGGCATGGAGGAAGGTTTGTTTGTTTGCGTGGAGCCTGAAGGTAGCAGGGTTTGTTTACCTGCTGCAGGCTGGAGCTGTCAGGACACATGTTGGTTTTATATATTTATATTTATTTATAAAGTCTGAGGACACCGGTCTGGAAATATACTATATATATATATATATATATATATATATAGTATATATATATATATATATATATATATATACGATGAAAGCAGCTCTCATCCTGCAGCCAATCAGACGACTCTGCTACAAACACACCATGGATTGTTTGTTGTTTGTTGTCTGTTTGTTTGTTTATTGTTTTATTGCTGTGTGACGATAATAATATTCATGTATATTAATTATAATATACACACACGCACGCACACACACACACACAGAGGAGGAGGATGAGGTGGTGCTGATGAAAGAGTCGCCGTCGTCATGGAAACGAGACTCTCAGACTCACCGAGGCCTCTGAAGTTCAGACGTCCACTGACTTCATTATGTCGTTGTTGTGTGTCCGTCTGTTGTAATGTTGTGTTTCTTTAGTCGTTTTGTGTCTTTTGTTGCATCTTTTGTGTGTGTTTTGCATCTATTGTGGTCGTTTTGTTTTTTTGTGGTTGTGTTGTATCGTATTTGTGTCTCTGTGCTTGTTTTAAGTCTTTTTTTGGTTGTTTTGTAGTTGTTTTGCCTCTTTTGTGGTCATTTGGTGTCTTTTTGTGGTCCTTTTGAGTCGACTAACATGAAGAAACAAGTCAGAACAAGATGTAACTTGATTCTTTAAAAAGGAATCAGATCTTTTAAAACTCGTCTCAAACTCGTGACTTTAAGTTGTTTTCTGAATTTTCCAAAAAAGTCGATCAATAGAAAACAGACTAAATTGATATTTTTGTTGATTTAAATCGGTTTGTTTTTGATCTCTGATGGATCCTGAAGTCCAAACTGAAGTTCTTGTAACAGTAACGATGTTCTAAAGGTTCCCCGTCAATAAATCAGTGTGTGTTATTGTGCGTGTGTGTTACTGTATTATTGTGTGTGTGTCTTTGTGCTTTGCGCCTCCGAAGGTAAATCTCATCCATAATTCATCCTGACGTCTGCAATTATGCCGTTGTGGTAATGTAATAAAACATAAATGATGTAGCTGGTTCCAGTGGCTTTTAATAATTCACACAACAAAAGGCGCCGCTGTGGTGCATTCTGGGTAAAAAGGTCGACATGTTAAACTCAATAAAGCTGATTTCTCTCACGCCAAATGGTTTTTATAGCAGCGCAGGAGGGAAGAAGCATTAGGACGCTGTGATAAAAGTTTAAAAGTGAACTTTATCATCAGTGAAATCAGTTTTATTCTTTGTGGCGTCAGAGTTTACTGTTAATAAATCATCAGTTTATCAGAAGATTAATTAAATAAATGTTCCACACAGGTCTGAGTAGTTTCACCTGCAGCTTTACTGGAGAAAATGAGTTTCAAATCAACTTAAACTAACAAAACAGAACCACAAAGACAAACAAATGACTGCAAAGACACAAAAAACATTTAAACACATAAAATGGCCACAAAACAACCACAAAGAGACACAAAATTGCTATTATGATACCGCCACCACCGTGCTTCATCATGATGCTGCGATTTTAGACACATTTTCTGCTTTTAAGTGAATAAAATCAGCATTTTAAACCTCCAGATCTGATCTGTTGATCCTCTTTAACCCAATAAAATCTTTTTCTCCTCATTTCTTCTTCGGTGGTGATCAATAACCGGCTGATGTTGCCGTTAACCGTCCAACAAATCACCAAACTGTTTCCTGTTTGATGCAGATTTCACAGTTTCATTTGCAACGATGGCCTGAAGCTACTCCCCCGTCCTCCCAGTCCTCCCAGTCCTCCCCGTCCTCCCAGTCCTCCCAGTCCTCCCAGTCCTCCCCGTCCTCCCCGTCCTCCCAGTCCTCCCCGTCCTCCCCGTCCTCCCAGTCCTCCCAGTCCTCCCAGTCCTCCCCGTCCTCCCAGTCCTCCCAGTTCTCCCAGTCCTCCCAGTCCTCCCAGTCCTCCCAGTTCTCCCCGTCCTCCCAGTCCTCCCAGTCCTCCCAGTCCTCCCAGTCCTCCCAGTCCTCCCAGTCCTCCCAGTCCTCCCCGTCCTCCCAGTCCTCCCAGTCCTCCCAGTCCTCCCAGTCCTCCCAGTCCTCCCAGTTCTCCCAGTTCTCCCCAGTCCTCCCAGTCCTCCCAGTCCTCCCCATCCTCCCAGTCCTCCCACTTCTCCCCGTCCTCCCAGTTCTCCCCGTCCTCCCAGTCCTCCCAGTCCTCCCAGTCCTCCCAGTCCTCCCAGTCCTCCCAGTCCTCCCCGTCCTCCCAGTCCTCCCAGTCCTCCCAGTCCTCCCAGTCCTCCCGTCCTCCCAGTCCTCCCAGTTCTCCCCGTCCTCCCAGTCCTCCCAGTCCTCCCAGTCCTCCCCGTCCTCCCAGTCCTCCCAGTCCTCCCAGTCCTCCCAGTTCCTCCCCGTCCTCCCAGTCCTCCCAGTCCTCCCAGTCCTCCCAGTCCTCCCAGTCCTCCCAGTCCTCCCAGTTCTCCCAGTCCTCCCCGTCCTCCCAGTCCTCCCAGTCCTCCCCATCCTCCCAGTCCTCCCAGTCCTCCCAGTCCTCCCAGTCCTCCCAGTCCTCCCAGTCCTCCCAGTCCTCCCAGTCCTCCCAGTCCTCCCAGTCCTCCCCGTCCTCCCAGTCCTCCCAGTCCTCCCAGTCCTCCCCATCCTCCCCAGTCCTCCCAGTCCTCCCAGTCCTCCCCGTCCTCCCAGTCCTCCCAGTTCCTCCCCGTCCTCCCCGTCCTCCCAGTCCTCCCAGTCCTCCCAGTCCTCCCAGTCCTCCCCGTCCTCCCAGTCCTCCCAGTCCTCCCCGTCCTCCCAGTCCTCCCAGTCCTCCCAGTTCCTCCCCGTCCTCCCAGTCCTCCCAGTCCTCCCAGTTCCTCCCCAGTCCTCCCAGTCCTCCCCGTCCTCCCAGTCCTCCCAGTTCCTCCCCGTCCTCCCAGTCCTCCCCAGTCCTCCCAGTCCTCCCAGTCCTCCCCGTCCTCCCAGTCCTCCCAGTCCTCCCCGTCCTCCCCGTCCTCCCAGTCCTCCCAGTCCTCCCCGTCCTCCCAGTTCTCCCCGTCCTCCCAGTCCTCCCCGTCCTCCCAGTCCTCCCAGTCCTCCCAGTCCTCCCAGTCCTCCCCGTCCTCCCAGTCCTCCCAGTCCTCCCAGTCCTCCCAGTCCTCCCACTTCTCCCCGTCCTCCCAGTCCTCCCCGTCCTCCCAGTCCTCCCCGTCCTCCCAGTCCTCCCAGTCCCACCTCCCTCCCCCTCATCTTTATGAACACATCAGAAAACAGTGTTTTTGTGTGAGCGTCTCTGGGATGCAGCGTCTATAAATAGGAACGGAGCTGGAGTGGTTGTGGAGCTCCTGGGAGGGTGGGGGAGGATTTTAGTGTCGCGCAGTGTCGCCTCACCTCTGGCTGGATGGAAACAGGTAGAAGGACAGGAAATGTCAGGACGACCCGCCCGCATCACGAAACTTTTGTTCTCTTTATTCTCTCATCACTCGGTTCTCTGGCAGAACGCTGCAGCTGGACAGAAAAAAAAAGATTTATTTAGACGAAAACGTCCTGAAGCAGTCGGGAAACAGCAGAGATGGAATCTGGTTTAGATCCAGTTTAAAACTACTGTTAATCCAGTTTAAAACCAGTGTATCTAAGAGAGTCGTATAGATTTATGTTTATGATTTTATCTTTTTATGTTCTGAGGATCCTATGAAGAAACTATAAAACTAATTGAACCCCTTGAGGAAGTTTTTTTTTCACTTTTATTGCATTTTGTTTGATTTGGTTTGACTTTTTCATGAACAATTCCCAAATAAAGACTCTTTAATGTCAAAGTGAAAAATGTAAAAAGAAAAAAAAAAGAAAAAATATGCAGCCGTCCAATTTATTTTCCATTTCAGTGGATTTAACATTGAATCATGATGATGTCACCACCGTGCTTCACATCATGATGATGTCACCACCGTGCTTCACATCATGATGATGTCACCACCGTGCTTCACATCATGATGATGTCACCACTGTGCACATTCACTAATGTTGTATTTCAAAACGGCTGCAATCAGTATTTTTAACTAATTTACATCCAGGTTGACATGAAAGAGTGTTTGTTTTGGTAATTTCTTGTCAATAAAGTTGAGTTAAACTGACCGTGATTCAGTCACACTTTTAACAGGTGCAGTAGCAGATAGCTGCTGCTAAATTTATGTTCTGTTACCTGCAGCTCAGTCCTCAGTTTTTCACTATTTCACTTATTTAAGTGATTAAAATAAACACCTGAGCACTGAAGTGACTCATTAATGTGCAGTTAGAGAATAAAAACGTACTTTTCTGCATTTGGTTGTGATTCTGGGCTGTTTAAAGTCTCCTCCTGTCAGCAGACATTAACCAGATTGATGCTGCCGTCGCTTTAAAGTGAACCTTGAAGTGAAGCTCACCTCGTTTATTGCAGCAGAACGAAGCCGAGGAGTCGATAATGAACAGTTAGTGCAGACGGAGGAAACAGCAGCAGTCATTAAAACACAACACAATCTGGTGTTTGTGTCGATGTTTTAGAGGCTTTAATGTTCAAAAAACAGCAGAGAAACACAAGATTACTGAGTTTAAATGATAAAAACCCACCTCAAAACCTCCTCAGAATCATCTGGTTCTTCATCTCCAGAGTTCTACCTTCATACTGTGAAGAGGTCCAGGTACACAGAGGAGATCAAAGTTGGTTATAAAAATGAACAGAAACCAGATTTAGTCTTTAGACTGTGCTACCTGAATGGATGAAGAATTAATCTGGTCTGTAAATGAATCATATCTGCCGTAATGTGACAGAAAACAACCCCCAGAATGATGTAAAATGACCAAACTTGGATGTAAAAAGACATAAAACGACCAAAATGTTACACAAAACCACAACATAAAGACATAAAATGATCAAAATGTGATGTAACGCAACCAAAATGTCACAAAGACCACAAAATGACGTAAAACAGACAAAATGTGATGCTAAATTAATTCATAAAGACATAAAATGATCAAAGCGCAGCACAAAACAAGCACAAAAAGACTGGAAATCATAACCTAAAAATGACCAGAAATCACCATGAAACACTGTAAAATCACGTCAAAGAGACGAAAACTCACCACAAACCACAACAGAGTCAAAATTATCACAAAAAACATTGCAAACAAGCACAAAAAGACACAAAATCATGACAAAATCTGACAAAATCACCATAAAACCGTGAAAATCATCACAAAAAGATGTAAAATCAATTCAAGAAGATGCAAAATCACCATAAAATGACACAAGACCACCACAAAAAGACTCAAAATCACCACAAATAACATAAAATAACCTCAAAATGACTTGAAATCACCATGAAACGCAGAAAATCACTTCATAAAGACAAAAAAT
>CM049587.1:27680914-27939075 GCA_027123335.1 Amphiprion clarkii
CATCTAAATCCAGTTTAAATGCAGTTCTCCTTGGAGAAAGTAAATTAAATTGTCATTTTTCCATTTTTTATATCGGATGACCACCAGACAGAATGCGAAAAGGAAACAACTGGACGACTCACAAGAACACAAAAAGAAAAAGCCGAACAAGAAAACAAAAAATCAGCCATCAGGGATCACAGCAAAAGAAATAATCATATCATGGACTGGGACAGGGGGAGGATTGTAACATCAGAGACCAACAAACATAAAGGATGGATGAAGGAGGCCATCGAGATCAGGAAGCGGGCGAGCTGCTCCATGAACCTGGACGAGGAGCTGCACCCTCTAATACCTGGGACTCCATCCTCCAGAGACCACCGGACGGCGGGGGGCGTGGCCTATCTGACAGATTCTGACAGATCAGTCAGACCGGTTACATGATAAAAAAGCACACGTCAGATGACGCTCTGAAGAAGACTGCAGTTGCAGTTGAAACATGTCAGCTAAGGTGAAACCATCTTTCTTTGATTTGTCGGTAAAAGAAATAACGTTATCCTGTCTCCTGAACATTTCTCAGTAAAAACTTTCTCTGTGGGTTTTTGAACTCGACTTCTGAAACCACTTTTTAAAAAATCTTTTAATAAGTTGTTTTTCGTTCCTCCCAGTGAACTGTGTTCTATCGTTTGTTATTTTATAAATATAAATATAATTCTGTTTGTGACTCAGCAGTCGATCAGACAGTATAAGGACAGAACAAACCTGAATATCTCCGTCTGTTTTGGCCTCGACTCTCTTTTTGTTTCCTGAAATAGATTAAAGCTGCTTTAAAAAAAGAACCCAGAGCCACAAATACTCACAGCAGCCAGAAATAACACGACGGATTTAAAATAAAACACGATTCCAGTCGGAGGTCGGAGGTCAGGATCGATCAGGAGCTGATTTAAGTCTTTGAACAGCTTCTGATCGGTCAGTACAATTGATCAGAAGCTGTTCAAACACTTAAACCAGATCATTAAGATCGATTTTCATCTAAACAATAGAAGCTCGTCAATACGTGATACGGAAAAGGAGAATTACAATCATTTAAAAACATCTTCAAACATTTAAATTTCACCTACAAGAAACAGAAAAATAAAAAAATACAGATTCAAGATGAGTTTGACATAATAAAAAAAAAAACAAGTTTAAACCTGAATCTTTCTAATGCAGCTGATTCACATTAATGCAGCTGATTCACATTAATGCAGCTGATTCACATTAATGCAGCTGATTCACATTAATGCAGCTGATTCACATTAATGCAGCTGATTCACATTAATGCAGCTGATTCACATTAATGCAGCTGATTCACATTAATGCAGCTGATTCACATTAATGCAGCTGATTCACATTAATGCAGCTGATTCACATTAATGCAGCTGATTCACATTAATGCAGCTGATTCACATTAATGCAGCTGATTCACATTAATGCAGCTGATTCACATTAATGCAGCTGATTCACATCACTGCAGCTGATTCACATTAATGCAGCTGATTCACATTAATGCAGCTGATTCACATTAATGCAGCTGATTCACATTAATGCAGCTGATTCACATTAATGCAGCTGATTCACATTAATGCAGCTGATTCACATTAATGCAGCTGATTCACATTAATGCAGCTGATTCACATTAATGCAGCTGATTCACATTAATGCAGCTGATTCACATTAATGCAGCTGATTCACATTAATGCAGCTGATCAACATTTCTTACTATTACTGCAGTCAGACTGCAGGCAGCTGGAAGATTCAGAGAGAAACAGGAAAGAGATGACAGGATGAGTGAAGGAGAAAGAAGGAAGGAGAATAGGGGCTGGAGCAGGGATCAGAACACTAAATCCAGTCTAAACGAAGTCAACAAATTAATCCAGTTTCAATCTAGTTTAAATCCAGTTTAAATCCAGTCTCCAAACAAATCACCATTTTTCCACCAAACAGAGGATTTTAAATCTGTATTTGAACTGAATCCACATCAGATCTATAAACTAATGGTGAATTTATTCCAGGTTCAGCAGCTTTCAGGCCTCAGAGCTTCAGATTCTGTCACTCAGATTTACGATCCTCAGATTTACAGCCGTCGTCATGCCGACTGACGGCTGGATGAGGAAGATGACGGACGGAGGAAGATCGGCCTGAAGGAGCTTTTATTTATTTACAGCAAAAAACATGAATGGAGGTTTATTGTTGACGCTGTCAGAACAGATTTATGTTGGTCTCCGGACCGAAACATCGAGGAGGAAGAGGATGAAACCTTCATCAGTCACATCCAGGAAAAACTGAAGAGAAGAAACTGTAAATTCAGAGCAGAAAGAGGAAAAAACAAGAAAAAAGGAATAAAAGGTGGGGAAAAGCGCATTTGGCATTTTTATTAGTCATTTCAGACTCATTTTGAGGGATTCTGGCCACATATTTTTCATCTTCGATTTTTTGCCATTCAGAACCAATTTTTGATTTTTGTTCAGATATTTTCATTTTCAACTGGTCTTGAGTTAATTTATTAATTTATGCTTAATTCAAGACAATTTTTTTTGACATTTTGGACAAAGTTTGAGTCATTTCACCAACATATTTGTCATTTTGGACCATTTTTTGGTCATTTCTGGACAATTTTTGTTGCGCATTTATTTATTTTTTATTTGTCATTTCAGACAGATTTGAGTAATTGGAGACAAAAATGTTTCATTTTGGACAGTTTTGTGTAATTTTTTTTGACTTTTTGTCATTTAAGAATTTTTAATCATTTTAGCACAAATGTTGAGTCATTTGGACTTTTTAAAGTCATTTAGGGTCAAATTTTGAGTCATTTCATGCAGATGTTTTTCATTTTGGACAAGTTTTAAGGCATTTTGGACATTTTTTGTCATTCAAGACAAATTAACATTTTGGTTTCATTTTGGACTTTTTAGCCATTTTGGGGAAAACTTTTTCATTTCTGACAAATTTTGAGTTATTTTGGACAATTTATGTTTCTTAAGGCTAATTTTTTTGGTCATTTTGAACATTTGGTCATTGAAGACAAATTTTAAGTGATTTTGGGCAAATATTTAAAAAATTTGTACAAGTTTTAAGTTATTTTGAACATTTTATATTTTTCAGGATGAATTTTTAGGTCATTTTAGAATAAATTTTGAGTGATTTTGGGCTTTCTTTTGGTCATTTAAAACAGGTTTTGAATAATCCCGGGCAAATATTGTTTAATTTTGGATGGTTCTGTGTCAGTTTAAACAAATTTTGAGTCATCTGGGACACTTTTATTTCCATTAGGGCCAAATTTTAAATAAATTTAGGCAGATATTTTTTATTGTGGACAGGTCTTGACTGATTCTGAACAATTTCTTTTGTCATTTTAGCACAAATTTTAAGTAATTTAGAATTTTTCAGTCATTTAAGGTCACATTTCTGTCATTTCAGGCAGATATTTTTCATTTGGGCCATTTTTTGTCATTCAAGACAAATTAAAAGTCATTGCAGCACAAATTTTGTCTCATTTTGTGTGATGTTTGAATCATTTTGCTTTTTTTGAGTCATTTCAGACACATTTAGAGTAACTCTGGGCAGATTTTTTTCTTTTTAGTCACAGTTGTGTCCTTTTGTGTCTCATTTTTGTAATTTTTACAGAATCTGGTGGACATTCTTTATTTTGCTTCTAGTTGTGTTGATGAAATGATTGATTGATTTTAATCTTAGATTTTAAACAGAACCATATTTGACATGTGATGCATTCAAAAACCATCAAAAAGTTGAAAATTTCACCATTCATTCCCTTTTTTGTCCAAGTTTCTGCTGACAAGTGGTGTCATTTTGGTGATTTTTAAAAAAGACCTTAAAAAAGCATCAAAAAATAAACATTTCAGGCTAGACTGAAGGTTCCAGACTCAGGTTTATCTTTGACTTCTCTGGACTCTATGCCTACCGTCAAGCATGGAGGTGGCGGTATCATTGTACTATCAATTAAACTGACTCAAATCTGAGACAGAAAAACAAGTTTAGTGGAACTGAACCAATTCTGGCTTCTTGTTTTTGTCATTTTTTGTCTCATTTTCCTTGTTTTGGTCGTGAAGTTTAATGAACCAACAGAAAAACATCAGAAACACCTGAAAGATGTAATTCTTCTTCTTCTCCTCCTTCACCTTCTTCTTCTTCTTTTCCTTCTCCTTCTTCATCTCCTTCTCCTTCTTTTCCTTCTCCTTCGTCTTCTTCTCCTTCTTTTCCTTCTCCTTCGTCTCCTTCTCCTTCTTTTCCTTCTCCTTCGTCTTCTTCTCCTTTTCCTTCTCCTTCGTCTTCTTCTCCTTCTCCTTCTTCTTCTTCTCCTTCTTCTCCTTCTTCTTTTCCTTCTCCTTCGTCTTCTTCTCCTTCTCCTTCTTCTTCTTCTCCTTCTTCTCCTTCTTCTTTTCCTTCTCCTTCTTCTTCTCCTTCTTCTCCTCTGATTGACAGTCTCTGTTCAGGATTATTTTTCTCTATAATCCTTTTTCCTCCTCTAATCCCCAAATTTCATTTCAGAATTCTGGAGGAGCTTGAGCAGTTCAGGAACCGGCAGCAGCTCCGGTTCTGGTCGGTTCTGGTCTGGTCGCTTCTCTCATTTTATGTCAATTTTTTTGTTGTTATTGTTTTGTGTCTTATTTTACACATTTTCTATCACGTTTTCTTCATTTTATGTCTTTTGTCTTGTTTTGGTTGTTTTATGTCAATGTTTCTTCATTTTTGTTGTTTTGTGTCCTGTATAGGTTGTTTTTGTGGGTTTTTTTGTGGCTTTGTCTTGTTTTGTGTTTTGATTTTCCGGTTTTATGTCACATTTTCTTCATTTTATGTCTGGTTTTCACCATCTTTCTTTTATTTAATGGTTGAATTCTCCTCCATGTTGGACTTTATTCCGATGAACGAGGACTTTGTCGTCCGTCAGTAAAGATATTAATGACCTCTGATTAATTCTCTGAGTGGAGACGATGAAGAAGATGATGATGATGAAGGACCTCGGCTCTGATTAAAAGTTTGAGTTCTGATCAGGAGGTTTGTTTTTCATTAATGAACGTTCTGGGATCAGATTCATGAAGCTTCATGTTGAGCTAATGCGGCTAACGAGATTCCATCTTCATCATCATCGTCATCATCGCCATCGTTACAGAACCATTTTCAGAGTTGATCATCCAGAGAACCCGGTTGTTTTTTAATGTGTCCAGAGAAGCTTTTACATGTTTTTGTGTTTATTTTGTGTCTCGTCTTTTTAGAAGTCGTGTTTTGGTGGTTTTCTGGTGGTTTTGCGCATCGTTGTTGTTATTCTGAATCTTTTTGTGGTGGTTTTGAGTCCTTTTCTTGTTGTTTGGGGTCATTTTGTGGTTGTTTTGATTAAATTTGTGGTGGATTGGGTCATTTCGTTGTGTGGAGCCATTTTGTGGTGGTTTCGAGTGAATTTCTGGTGGTTCTGGATAATTTTGTGGTTGTTTTGTGTCATTTTGTGGTGGTTTTGTGTCATTTTGTTGTCTTGAGTCATTTTCTGGAAATTTCGTGGTGGTTTTGAGTCATTTTGCAATAATTTTAAGTCTTTGTTGTTATTTTGAATCATTTTGTGGTGCTTTTGCATCTCGTTTTGCATCATTTCTCATTTTTTGTTTCAGTCTCAGAGCTGTTTTTGTCTTTTTGCATCTAATGACAACATTTCAGTTTCTTTTTGGGTATTTTCGAGGTGGTTTTGCATCTTGTCTGGAGTTGTTTTGTCTCCGTTTGTGTTGATTTTGAGCTTTTATGGTAAAAAGACCAATGAGGCTTACTTTCCAAAAGCTGATGGAGGCTTTAAAGTCTTTAGTTTGTCCAGAATCTGGTGAAAAACTCTATGAGAACATGACTGTGATCAGGGATTGATGACTGATGTGGGTTTGTTAGGTGTCCTGATGTCTTGAAATGATGGAACATTCCAGAAATGTTGGTTCTCGTCTGAAAATGAGACAGAAACAGGATTTTATCATGTTCCTAAAGGGTTAAACTGAGAGCTGAGGTCATCAGGAAACATTGAATGTTTAAATCCATCTGCAGAAACGATTCCACTCTGAGAACTAAAGTCGTTTTTTCTAAGCCTGAGCTCTGCTGAGGTTCTGGGAATTAGTCGGAGCCGTTCGGTTGTAGAACAGAAACGAGCTTTAAAAGCTTAATGAGGCGAAACAAACATAAAGTCGTGTTCCCGGACTAATCTGCTGCTAATGAACAGACCGATATGAAGAAATAAAACTGGATCTCAGAGCTGCTTCTGGGAGCAGATATTAATAAGTTTCTACCTCCACGTTACCGACGGTGACGAACAACAAGCAGGACGTTCATTTATTCAGCGGAGCATTAATTAATTTATAAATAGCTGATAAAATCTGCAGAACACACGAACCAACTGAAAGCTCCTGCGGGAACGTTTCTGCATATTACACGTAAAAACAATCTGTAGCTTCCAGATGAAACAAACTTCATATCAGGAGACGAATCGGCCTCCAGCTCTGCTGCTGTCAGATGGAAAAACCGTGAAATATTCCTGCAATTATGTTCCGCAGCTTCTCTCTTTACAGGAGAAAACGTTTATTAAACCTCTGGAGCTGAAAGACCAGCGTCCGAAACAGAAACTATGGAGAAAACAAACATTTATTTGACTCTAAGCAGTTGATTTAATGCAAAAATAACACAAATAAAGTGTTTAAAGTAACACGGAAAAATGCAACGTAAAGTAATGCGACATGAAAACACGTTTATATTCAGAAACATGATGTAAAGGAATGCAACATCCAGTAAAATGACAAAGGAATGCGACCTAAAGTATTGCAGTGTTACAAGATGAAGCAGTACAATGGAAAGTAAAGTAATGCGACAAACTATTGCGCTGCAAAGTATTGCGAAATAAAGTACTGCAGTGTAATGCAGCATTGCATGAAGCAATGCAGCATCACTTGCAATGTGAAGTTGCAACATAAAATAGTACAAGTCAAGTGCTGCAACATAAAGTACTGCGAGATACAGTATTGTGATGTAATGCAGGGTTGCATAAAGCACTGCAACATGACTGAAGTTGTGACATAAAATATTGCGACATAAAGTTTAACATGTAAATTGTTGCAGCATAAAGTATTGAAACATAAAATATTGCAACGTAACAGGACTGCATAAAGCAAAGTGACTGAAAGTATTGCAACATAAAGTATTGCACCACACAACAGTGCAGTGCAAGGCAGTGTTGCATAAGGCAATGCGGCATAAAGTGTTGCAATTCAGAGTATTGCAACATTAGGTACTGTTACATAAAGTATGTCGAGGTAAAGTATTGCAACGTAAAGTTGCGTGATGTAAATCAATGCAACATAAAGTATTGTGATGTAATGTAGTGTTGCATGAAGCAAAATTATGGCAATTCAAAGTACTGCAAAACAAGTATGGCAATATAAAGTATTGTTACATGTAGTAGTGTGGCGTAAATCAATGCAGCCTACAAGTATTGCGATGTAAACTATTGCAGTAAAATACAGCAACATAAACATTGTGGCATGAAGTACTGCGACGTAAAGTAGTGTGCTGTAAATCAACGCTACATAAAATCTTGTAATGTAATGCAGCATTGCAGAAAGCAATGCAACATGAAATACTAAGTATTGCATTTTAACAAAATGTGACATGAAACAGTTTGATTTTGAGCTTTATGGTGTAAAATAACAACACAAACTACAGAAATCTGCAGTAAAGCAGCAGTAAGTTGAAGGACTGCAACTGGAAATACAGTAACAGAGAGAAATGCGACACTAATGCAGCGTTCAATGTTCTGTAGAACCGTCCAGCATCAGGATGTTTGTTACAGAACCGGAAACAAATTCTAACCAGTCTCAACAGTTTGTTTTGCGTCTCTTTGTCCAGGTGAGGACAGGTGAGGACAGGTGATGTGTCCACCTGACTCTACCTGCTGAACTGTGTTTAAAGCTCTCGTATGAATCAGAATCAGCTCTTCTTCTATTTTCAGACTCCATGAGAGAAATAATGAGTTCCTATTTTAGATCCGTCATGTAACGGCAGCAGACTGGAGGTATTTTTACCTCAAAAACACACAAAGACCTGAAATACACTCAGAGACGAATAAATACCAAGAAATTTAAATCTGAAATACAGAAAAACTGGAGGAAGTTTCATATTCAAGCTCTGTGCCTCTTTGTGGTAGTTTTGTGTCTCTTTGTAGTTTTTGTGCCTCTTTGTGGTTGTTTTGTGTCTCTTTGTAGTTTTGTGCCTCTTTGTGGTTGTTTTGTGTCTCTGATGTGGTTGTTTTGTGTCTCTTTGTAGTTTTGTGTCTCTGTTGTGGTTGTTTTGTGTCTCTTTATAGTTTTGTGTCTCTTTGTGGTTGTTTTGTGTGTCTTTGTGTTAGTTTCCAGTCTTTTTTTCCATATCTATCTGTTTCAGACTCAGTTGTTGCTTCGTCTTTATATTTCTGTCTGTTTGCTGATTTTTCGTCCTTCTATCGTGACGTTCAGGACTCAGATTTATGCTCCACATTTATCTTCATCACTTCCAGCTGTTGGTTCCTGCAGGACACCGGAGAACATCCGGTTATTTTTATTCTCTGCTTCGTCATCGTCTCCGTTTCTGTCGGTTCTCCGGCGACTCGATCAGATTTCAGCTCCAACAGAAAATCAACCCTGAGGTCTGGATTGGAGGGTTTTGATCAGCAGCTGGTTGAACTTTTAATTGATTTCTGATGGTTTTTTTGATCTGCAGTCAAACCTTCAGCAGCGGCTTCAGAGTTCTGCAGATTTAAAAACTTCAAAGAGCCTCAACATGAATTTGACGTTACAGAGAAACAGAAAGATGTCAGTCTGGTTAGAATGTCACAGTTCCTGGTTCTTTTACTGACAAACATCATGATGCTGGACGCTTCTACAGAACGTTGGACACTGAATCTAAATAAATCCTTCAGTCCATCTCATTATTGAGTCTAAGTTTCCTTCCAGTCCGACTGCAGCTCTTTTATGTCTGTATATTTATCCTCTGGATGTTTTTCTGTAAACTTTGATGTGATTTTATCAGAACTGGATCTTCAAGCTTCACCTCAGATTTCAGAGTTTAGAAACTAAACGCCTCAGAGTTTGTAATAAAGAACATTTGATCTGCGACAGGAAACCTGATCTGGTCCATGAAGGACATCAGATCCTGCAGCTGGAAGTTTGTTCCTGGAAGATGAGGAGAGTCTTTCTGTAAATGTAGAACCTGAACCTCCGGCTAGAACCACAACTTTCCTGTTTCAGTCAGAGTCCAGGTAACTTCCTGTTTCAGACGGACAGTCATACAGATTTTACATCAGGTTGGACTGATTTGGACAAAAGTTCTGTCCTGTTGGAAAGCTTGTTCTCATGTGACAGATACTGAGTCACGTTGGACAAATCAGGACTCATTTTAAACCAATCAGGAGTCGTTTTGGACAAATCAGGACTCATTTTGGACCAATCAGGAGTCATGTTGGACAAGTTTTACATCGTGTTGAGACGAAAAACACAAAAGTTTGATTTAATTCTGGATTCAAGACGAGTCAAAACTCCCTGAAGACAAAGTTAAGATGTCAGCAGAGTCTGAATCTGAAGCAAGAATTAGAATTCTGCTGTTTGTGGTGGAAACCGGACGATTCCAGTCATAATTATTCCATCTGTGTCTTCAGCAGCTGGATCGATGTTCCCTCTGAGTCTAAAGACACGAGCCGAGGATGTCTTCATCCATCAGACCTGCTGAGCTTCTTTCAAACAGCAGGAATCCATCCGAGGGGGAGGACACTTTAAATTTTTATCACATAACCGGCTTTATTCAGCCTCACCGAGGAAGATGATGAAGGAGGATGATGAAGCCCCGAGGCCGGCTGACCAATCACAGCCGCAGATTTTACAGCAGAGAAGCAGGACTGTGAATGTTGGTGTTTAGTGAGAGCAGAAGCTCAGCTGAATAAACCTGCAGGGTTCGTCCTCTGGGAGCAGGAGTCTGAACATCTTATTTGGGATTTATTCTCTTTATAGATGCTTCTCAGTGTGGGAAACCTTCAGAATGTGTTATTTTCCTCCTTAAACATCAGATTTCCGTACATTTCCTATCAGTGCAGTCAATAAACTGGATCATTTTCCTCAATAATAAACAACCAAGTATCATATTTTGGTCTGATTTGTTTCCTTGGGTTCTTTTTATCGACTTGTGCAAAACTCAGATTATATTCAAGGCCAAATTTATGTGGAAATATAATAAATTCTTAAGAGTTCACAATTTTTTTTGTATCTGTTTATCTCCATATGATAAATTCATGTTTACAATAAATGCAGTACTGATGGATTTACATTTCCTCTGAAAGAAAAACTGAAACAAACTGGAATATCCTGCTAATGTTAAATACAGTTATGGAAACACTGTGTTACACCGTTTTACGGTACAGCGTTTTACAGTTTGCCATTTTCCGAAACGTCATTTTACGTTAGGTCGTTTTACCAAACGGTGTTTTACAGTATGTCATTTTATGGTACATCTTTTACGTTAAGTCGTTTTACGTTGCACCGTTTTACGATACGCTGTTTTACGATATGCTGTTTAACATTGCATCGTTTAACGTTATGTCATTTTACGTTACGTTGCGTTGATTTACATTGCATCATTTCTGTTATGTCATTTGATGCAGTGTTGCATTGCAATGCACAATGCGTTGTGTTGCGCTGTGGTGTGTTGCGTTGCACTGCATCATGTTATCTTCATTGTGGTACGTTACACCACATTATATTACATTGCGTTAAGTTGTGTTACATCATACTGTGTTATGCTGCGTTACTTCACGACATTACATTCTGTTGTGTAACATTACTTTGTGTTTGGTTATATTTTACTACATAACATCATGTTTCATACATCATGTTGCATTACGTTTTCGTGTTGCATTAAGCTACGTTTGGTGAACACCAAATACTTACGGAGCACGGTGGTGGCAGCATCATGATGTGAAACACGGTGGTGGCAGCATCACGATGAGAAGCACGGTGGTGGCAGCATCATGATGAGAAGCACGGTGGAGGCAGCATCATGATGAAGCATGGTGGTGGCAGCATCATGATGTGAAGCATGGTGGAGGCAGCATCATGATGAAGCATGGTGGTGGCAGCATCATGATGTGAAGCATGGTGGTGGCAGCATCATGATGTGAAGCATGGTGGTGGCAGCATCATGATGTGAAGCATGGAGGTGGCAGCATCATGATGTGAAGCATGGAGGTGGCAGCATCATGATGAGAAGCATGGAGGTGGCAGCATCATGATGTGAAGCATGGAGGTGGCAGCATCATGATGTGAAGCATGGTGGTGGCAGCATCATGATGTGAAGCATGGTGGTGGCAGCATCATGATGTGAAGCATGGCAGGAGAAGATTTATTTTCCATCCAGACGATGAGTCGAAGCAAACAGCCAAAGATCCTCAGAGATGGTTTGAAAAGAATGAGGAGGAAATTCTGAAGTCCCGACCTTGGTCCAGCTGAGGATCCAGATGTTCAGGCTGAGGATCCAGATGTTCAGGTTGAGGATCCAGATGTTCAGGCTGAGGATGGTGTTGGTCTAAGAGTGTTTCTACGATCCAACCACAGAACAAATGTTGTTCATGCAGAAGCAGCAATAAAACCAGAGCAGGATGGTGTGTTTGTGTGCAGCTCCCAGAGGACCACAGAGCTGAGTGTGTTTAGAAGAACACGGCAGGCTGATGTGTTGCTGGATTCATGAATCCTCGCTGCAGAAATGGATTTTAATCTGCAGAGGTTCCACAGAACGGTGACCTCTGAGCTGCTGTGATTAATGGCAGAAATTAAAGCTTCTGAAACTGCAACCAGATTCTCTAATGAGACCGACCCTCAGCTTCAGCTCACTTTGCTTTATTGCCGTATTTCTGACGGTTTTATAGAACACGAATCCCAGATTATTCAGGCAGAGACGGATGGAGTTCAGGACTCGGTTATGTTGTTGCATGTGTGTTCAGTGAGCAGCACAGTGGCTGATTAGAAAAATAATGAGAAACGTAGAAATGTTTGTAATATAAATGTGTTCTGGCGTGTTTGAAGGCTGTTTAGTTTAAAATCAATAAGGTTTCTAAAACATTCAGCAGAAAAACACAACAGAAACCTGTACAGTATGACTCTAAATATGTCCAATCGGACAAAAATTGCCTAAAATAGGTCCAATGTGGCTCCAACTTGGTCCAATATAACAATAACAAAAGAATTGTCAAAAATGAGTCACAAGCACATCATCCCACTTTAAAGCATGGAGGTGGCAGCATCATCATGTAAAGCATGGTGGTGGCAGCATCATGATGTGAAGCATGGAGGTGGCAGCATCATGATGTGAAGCATGGTGGAGGCAGCATCATGATGTGAAGCATGGAGGTGGCAGCATCATGATGTGAAGCATGGAGGTGGCAGCATCATGATGTGAAGCATGGTGGTGGCAGCATCATGATGTGAAGCATGGTGGTGGCAGCATCATGATGTGAAGCATGGTGGTGACAGCATCATGATGTGAAGCATGGTGGTGACAGCATCATGATGTGAAGCATGGAGGTGGCAGCATCATGATGTGAAGCATGGTGGTGGCAGCATCATGATGTGAAGCACGGTGGTGGCAGCATCATGATGAAGCATGGAGGTGGCAGCATCATGATGAAGCATGGAGGTGGCAGCATCATCATGTGAAGCATGGTGGTGGCAGCATCATGATGTGAAGCACGGTGGTGGCAGCATCATGATGAAGCATGGAGGTGGCAGCATCATCATGTGAAGCATGGTGGTGGCAGCATCATGATGAAACATGGAGGTGGCAGCATCATGATGAAGCATGGAGGTGGCAGCATCATCATGTGAAGCATGGTGGTGGAAGCATCATGATGAAGCATGGTGGTGGCAGCATCATGATGAAGCATGGTGGTGGCAGCATCATGATGAAGCATGGTGGTGGCAGCATCATGATGAAGCATGGTGGTGGAAGCATCATGATGAAGCATGGTGGTGGCAGCATCATGATGAAGCATGGTGGTGGCAGCATCATGATGAAGCATGGTGGAGGCAGCATCATGATGAAGCATGGTGGTGGCAGCATCATGATGTGAACCATGGTGGTGGCAGCATCATGATGAAGCATGGAGGTGGCAGCATCATGACGTGAACCATGGTGGTGGCAGCATCATGATGAAGCATGGAGGTGGCAGCATCATGACGTGAACCATGGTGGTGGCAGCATGATCTGTTTATCTCAGTTTTATCTGTTTTTTTCCCCAGCTCTCCTGGTTTCTTGTTTCTTCCAGAATGAATCAGTTTTTCTCGTTAACGTGTTTTTGTCCCTCAGTGATGAAACTGGAGGAAATAATTACCTGCTGCAGCTCTGATGTCTGAATCATCCACAGTCTCTGACCTGCGGCGCTCGGCTGCTCTCTTTTATTAACACCACATTAAACTCAGCAGCTGGGATTTACCTGATGGTCCCTGCAGGCTGCCAACGGAGCAGAGCATGATGGGAAACCGAGGCGTGGAAGGAGCAGAATCATCACCTCTCTGGGAACCAGAAATGCAGAAATAAAAGTAGAGTTTATGTTTTCTTTTAAAATGGTTTAAAAATTGTCAAGAAAGGCCTCAAAATTAGTCAGAAATGACATGAAATTCCTCCAAACTGACTCAGAAACTGGTCAAATGTGACTAAAACTCATCTAAAATTACTACAAACGTATCAGAAAGTGAGTTTTTTCAATGTAAATATTTTACAAAATTTACAAAAAACAATAAATTGTAAAAATTACAACCAGATTGCACTGTTAAAAAAAATCTAAAATGTCCATTTATTTGACTAAAATTGTCCCAATTGTTCAACACGATTTATCAACTTGAGCAAAATGACTAAAAATTGATCCAAATATGACTAAATCCTCCAAAAATTACTAAAAATTGGTTGGAAAACATGGCTTAGAACCTAATAGATGTTAAAATGGGTAGTTTTTTCAAAATGGTTCAAAAAAAATTTGAGAAAGACTCACAAACTTGCTCAAAATCATCCCCAATTTTGGCTTAAACACTAACAGTTATCCAAAAAAATGAGTCTAAGTTCCTCCAAAATGACAAAAACTTTGCAAACAAATGTCCCAATAAAGTCCAAAAAATTTAAAAAAAAATCCAAAATTTGTCCAAAGAAGATTAAAATGTAGTCAGTTCAAGCCTCAAAATTGGCCCAAAAAAACTAAAAATCTCTCCTTAATGTCTTAAATAGTCAAAAATGACTCAAAGTTTCTCCAAAATAACAAAAAAAAGTTTAAGAATTGACAAAAAATTTTGCTCAAAATAAATTAAAAAAAATGTCCAAAATGGGACCAGAAACATTTGTCCAAAATGACTCAAAATTTCTGCAAAATAACTAAAACATCCAAAAATAGCTCAAAATGGTTTACAACCTGTCAGATGTTTTAAATGGGTCTTTATTTTTTTGAAAATGGTTCAAAAGTTGTTGAGAAAGACTCAAAAACTTGAGTCAAAATGACATCCAATTTTTCCTAAATGTCTTGACAAAGTGCCAAAAATCTGTCCAACATTATTTGAAAAATGTCAGAAATGAGTTGAAATTCCTTCAAACTGACTCCGAAACTGGTCAAAGTTGACTAAAACTCATTCAAAATGACTACAAATGTGTCCAAAAATTAGTTTTTCCAATGTAAATAATTTACAACATTTACAAAAAACAATAAATGACAAAAAATTAAACCACATTGCACTGTTAAAAAAATGTACATTTATTTGGCTAAAATTGTCCTACATGATTAAACAACTTCATGAAAATGAATAAAACACCCAAATATGACTCAAATTTCTCGAAAATGACTTAAATTTTGTCAAACATGTCCCCAAAAAACAAATTTATAAAAAATACACAAAAATTTTGTTGTAAAGTGACCCAAGATTCACCATAAAAGCTTCAAAACTGGTCCAAAATGACTAAAATTTTTGTCAAAAATGTCCAAATATAGTCCAAAACCCCCCAATATTTGTCCAAAAATAAGACAACAATTTTGTCTAAAAGCGACCAAAGATTCACTGTTTAAGCCTTAAAATGGGTCCAAAATGACTCAAATTTTGTTACAAATGTCCAAATAAAGTTAAAAAACTAATTTGTCCGAAAAAGACATCATTTTTGTCTAAAAGCAACCCAAGATTCACCGCAAAAGCCTCAAAATTGGTCCAAAATGACTTAGATTTTGTCCAAAATGTCAAAATTTGTCCAAAAAAACCCTCAAAATTCTCTGAAAAACACAAAGATTTTGTCTTAAAGTGACCCAAGATTCACCCTAAAAGCCTCAAAACTGGTCCAAAATGAAAAACATTGGTCCTTACTTCCTGTCCCTTAAGAGATGGACTATCTCTTATTTCTCGTTACTTCCTGTCCCTTCCTGTCCCTTCTAGTCCGTCTCTGACTTCTTGCTGCTGTTGAGCTTCACCTCCACCAAGGACACGTCCTCCTGTCCCTCTGGAGGTTTGACGTCTGTCAGCAGCTGATTCAGGACTTTGTTTCTGGACTTTATTTCCTGCTGGACTCGGTAAACTCAGAGTTTTAATTGGACCTTCAGCGACTGATTCCTCAGAGATGTGGACGGTAAAAATAGAAGCAGCTTTTTGTGTCTAATGCTGATTAATCACATTATTCAGGAGATCTTTGTTAATGGATTCCTGTTCCTCCTGAAGAAGAACCGTGAGAACCGATTCCTGTTCCTCCAGAGAACTTATTAAAGAAACTAAACAGATTAAAACAGCAGAAACCAACAACAACCACACTGAGTTCAGACGTTTAATCATAGAGACGAGACGGAGATAATCTGAGCGAGCAGCAAGACTTTGGTTCCTTAAATTAGACCCAAGACAGGAAACATGTTGGACGAGACGCAGATGATGTCTTCAGAATGACTAAAACTCGTCCAAAACATGTCCAACAGGACTCAGAAACTGGTCAAATGTGGCTAACATTAGTCCAAAATCACTTAAAAATGGTCAAGAATCGGTCATGAAAGAGTCAAAATTCTGACAAAATTCTGAAACTGAAACAAGGTTTCATTCTTCATTAGTGAAGAATTTAAATTTATGTGACTAAATTGTCCTAAATGTCCTAAATTGTCCTTCATGATCCAACTACTTGATAATTGTCAAAAACTAACTCAAATTTGTCCTTAATGTCCTAAATTGTCCAAAATGACTCAAAGTTTTTCCAGAATTACTGAAACGTCATTTCATAATTGACAAAAAATTGGTCCAATATAACAAAAATTTTGTTCAAAATTACAAAAAAATGTCCAAAACCGACTCAAAATGTAACTAAAATAGCTAAAATTGGTCCAAAATGACTCCAAATTTTACCAAAACAATAACAACTTGTTAAAAAATGGCTCAAAGGTTCCCCAAAATGACTAAAATGTTGTCAAAAAATGTCCCCAAAAAGTCCCAAAACCCCAAATCTGTCCAAAATATTAAAAAAAATAATAATAATTTAAAAGTGATTTAAGATTCACCCCAAAAGGCTCGAAATTGGTCCAAAGTCAATTAAAACTGTCAAAAAATAACTCAAAATTTGTGCCTACTGTCCTACATGATCTGAAATGACTCAAAGTTTCTCCAAGATTACTAAAAATTGTTTCAAAATTGTCAAATAATATATCAAAAATTGAAAAAAACTTTGTTAAAAATTCCCAAAATTGCACAAAATTTACTCAAAATGTAACTAAAATTGGTCAGAAAATGATGAAACATTTGTCCAAAATAATGGACAAATATCCATCCTCCTCTATTTGTTTTTTACATTTTGTGAGTCAATTGCAAAAAATTACTATATTTATTTTCAAAACACTAAATATTTGCCAAAAACCCCCAAGTTTCTCCAAAATAAAAAAGAATTGTTAAAAAAATGCCAAAAAAAAGGTACTGAAAAACAATTGTTCTGAAAAGGACAAAAACTTAGTTCAAACATGACCCAAAATTCACCCTAAAAGCCAAATTTTGTCCAGAAGGACTAAAATGTCCCATAAAAGTTAAGAAAACAAAATAACTAAAAATTTAATCTAAAAATGACCCAAGATTCTCGATAAAAACCTCAAATTTTGTTCAAAATAACAGAAATTTTTGCGAAAATTACTCAAAAACATGACTAAAATGACAATTTTTTTTTAAATTAACAAAGTAATGTTCCAAAAATAACAAAAGTTTTGCACAAAATTCCTCAAAATGTCTTGAAAATGGCCAAAATTGGTCCAAAAATGTTTGTCAACAATAATGAAACCTTTGCCTTGTTTTGATGCTCTGACTCAAAATCTATTGAAAAACGACCAAAAATTCACTAAAATGTGGTTAAAAAATTAATAAAACTTTGACAAAAACAATTTAAATCCGTCAATGACTCTAATTTTTAATTTAAAAATGATTCAGAATTTCTCCAAAATTACAAAAAAAAATGCTATTTTAAAAAACTGGTTAAAAAATGACAAATTATTCCAAAATGACAAAAAATTTCTGCAAAATAATAAAAAATTTGTCAACAATGCCCCCCAAAAAGTAAAAAAAAAATACTTAAAATTGGACAAAATGACTACAAATTTGTCCAAAAAAAATGCAAAAATTTTGTCCAAACGGGATCCAAAATTCACTCTTAAAAGATTGACTCAGTTTTTGTGAAAACAACTCAAAGCTGTGACCAAAATGACTAAAACCAGCGGTCTAAAAGCTAGCGGTGGCTAATGCTAAAGATGTTAGAGTGAAAACAACCTGCAGCTTATATCAGGTCCTTACCGTGAACAGAGGCCTCCGATTGGCTCGTTTTGCACGGCAACAGGAGCCGGGGCTGATGGGTAACGTAAAGAGAGAATCTTCCACCTGCAGAGAAAGTGAAAGCGACACAAACAGCATAAATATTAAATCTGAGGAGTTCTTCTGTCTGAATGTCTGAATGTTCCTGCCGATGCCCCAGGGGCTTGATGGGAAAGATGCGCCGCTCCACACCTTCCAAACATCGAAGCTCGGCCTTCTGGGAAACGGCTGCAGCGACTTCAAACTGATCTGGAAACAGCAGCAGAACAACCATCCAGGAACTGAACCTGAAACTCTGCTGGAGTTCTGCAGAAAAACAAGAGAAAAGAGGAAGAACTCTGCATTAATAAATCATGAAGGCGAGTCTGACGGTTGAACAGGTGAAACTTAGACTAAACCAGCAGATTACAGTCTGTTTTTATCCTGTTTTCTTCCTTTTTGCACAAAAATAATCAAGAATTTACATTTGTGATCAAAACTCGTCCAGCATGACCCAATATTTTTCCAAAGCAACACAAAATTTGTTTATGATAAATTGAAATCTGCCCAAAATCAGTTGAAACTTGGCTTTAAAACCTGTCCAACTTGACATAAAATGTGTCCAACATGCTGACATGTCCATCATCATGCATCATGATGCAAAAAATTGTCCAAAAAAGACAAAATGACAAAATTAACATGTCCTAAAATATTTGTCCAAAAAGAGACACAAAATTTGTCCAAAAGTACCTGAGTCCAAAATGACTTGAAATTTATACACAATGACAAGAAAATGGTCCAAAATTACTCTAGCTTTGTCTAAGATTACTAAAAATTGTTTCAAAATTAACCAAAAAAATGGTCCAAAATAGCAAAAATTTTGTTCAAAAATTTTTTTGAAATGCTACAGAACTGACTGTAAATGCACAACGTTGAAACATTTTTGTCCAAAATAACAGACAAATGTCCACTCTTTTTTTGACATTTCTTGACTCAAAATATTTTGTAAACTGACCAAAAAATGTGCCCAAAAATGACTCAAATTTTGGCAAAACATTAAAAAAAATTGCCAAAAATGACTCAAAATTTTGGCAAAATGCTAAAAATTTGCCTTTAAAAAATGACCCAAGTTTCTCCAAAATTAATAAACATTGTCAAAAATGCAGAAAACTGTCCAAAAAACGAATTTGTCTGAAAAGGCCAAAAAACATGTGCAAATGATGCAAAGTTTGTCTAAAACTTGTTCAACGTGACCCAAACAATGAAAAAATAAAAAAGGACCTGAAAGCTCTGAAAAATTATTTAAAACTTCTGCAAAATGACAAAAAAATGTGTTCAAAATCACCGACTGACTCCTAATCTGCCCATAAAGACTCAGAATTTGTCCAAAATGATTCAAAATCTTCCCAGAATCCCCTTCAGTTCGTCCAACACCACCCATGTGTCCATTATGACTCCTAAATGACTAACAGTTGTATATTTTTGAACAATTTTTTGTTGTTTTGATCAATTTTATGTAGTTTTAAACATATTCCGAGTCATTCTGTTTGAGTTTAGTCATTGTAGACGAGTGAACATGAAACTGAAACGACCTCTGACTGTCTTCATGATGATCAGAGTCAAATTTAAAGAACTGTTCATGTTGCCGTTGTTATTCACGGTTCTTGTGTCTTTAAATGACAAACGAACGGAAACAACAAAACGATCCTTTAAGGTTCTAATTAAAGATTCTCCTGAAAAACATCCAACAAATATCATGAACCTTTTTTCTAGCTTTTGTCTTTGAGAACTAATGGAGATCTACATGTAGAAAGTATTTGTGTTTACAGGGTTTCTTAAAGTAACGAGCATCAGAGGAACCTGGAGGGGATTTCATTGGTCTAACTGAGATCTTTTGTTTCTCAGAAACATCCGATCAGCTGATATTAGTGGAGATGAAACAGATAATGAAGCCTCAGGAGAACAAACTGCTTCGTTCCGTCAAACAGGAAACAAGAAATTTAGTCCAATTTATGAGAAACTAAGAGTCATTGAGAGAAGCTGCAGTTTGTCGGTTCGTCTGGAGGAAACCAAAGAATCCAGAAGGTTCTAAACGTCGGACATGAAACTAAATGAAAGATAGAAAAATCTAAAGATTCTGAGGAGGAACTGAGGAGGAGAAGGAAGATCTTCATAGACGATACCATCTTCATCTGATTAAATATCTGTGAAGTTCTCAACAGGAAGTCGCAGCAGCAGAAACAGGAAGTTGGATATTTACCTGCTGCAGTCGACGTCTGTCGGTTTAACTTAGAGCTCAGTCCGAACTTTTTTCATTGTCCTTTAGGAGGTTTTTGTCATTTTGTGTGTTTGTTGTGTGTCTGTGTGTCTAAAGGCTCCCTGTTGTGTTAAATATCGTCAACATAAAACAACCAGAATGAAGACGAGGACGAAGATTTCACAGAAGATGATGTTCAGAAGACCCGACAAAGTCCTCCACCCACATGGTTTGTCTCTTTGTGGTTGTTTTGTCTCTTTGTGGTTGTTTTGTGTCTCTTTGTGGTTGTTTTGTATCTTTTTGTGGTTGTTTTGTGTCTCTTTGTGGTTGTTTTGTGTATTTTTATTGTCATTTTGTGTCTCTTTGTAGTTGATTTGTGTCCCTTTGTGGTCATTTTGTGTCTGTTTGTAGTTGTCTTGTGCCTCTTTGCTGTCATTTTTATATCTTTGTAGTTGTTTTGCATCTATTTTGTAGCCTTCCATTTATTATATTTACTATATTTATAATATTTACGCTCTTATTTACTTCATAATTTACTTCATAATATTTACTGTATTTATAATATTTATTATTATATATATCCATAATATTTCCAGTTTCATCATCAGTCGTAGCTGCAGCCAGGAGGTCTCACTCTGATCCTAAATCACTGAACTAAAGGAACTCACAGGAGTTTGGATCGATGCCCATGTGTGTGTTACTGTGTGTGTGTTTTAGTGTGTGTTACTTAGAGTTGTGTGTGTGCTGAGCCGTCAGTCAGTAGTTGATGGATGGATCACTGCAGAGCTGCAAACACTCGGCTCGGTTTATGAGACGACATCCAGAAAAACTCTCCATCGTCCTCCATCAGTCACAGGAAGAGGAGCTAAAGCTGCTCCATATTTAGAATAAATATAAATATAATAAACTTTACAATAAACAGAATAAAGTCTGCTGACGACAGAAATGATCCAGATGATGGTTGGAATCAGTAAAAGACAGGATTTAACAGACTGAGGAATGTTTTAACCCACTGTGGATCATTCTAACTCACTGTGGGATCATTGTAACCCACACAGTGACTTAAAATGAATGAACAAAATCAGTCCTAGGTTTGAAATAAAGAGTCAAAGTTCAGATAGATGGAAAATTCTGAGATAAAAAGTCAGAATTTTCAAACAGTCAAAATTATAAGAAAAAAAGGTCAAGATTAAGGAAAAAAAGTTTTTTTTTAAAAGGGGGAAATAAAATAAGAAATAAAGAGTCTAGATAGAGATAAATGACTTACAATTGTGAGATTAATCAGCTAAACTGATGAAATGTTGTCAAAAATATGAATAAAGTGTCCAAATGTATGTCTATTTTTATGTAAATTTAGTTCTCATGGCAAATAGGGTGGATGTATTTATGTAGAAAATGTTTTAATCTCCACCTCCTTCTTCTTTTTCTTTTCCACTTTCATTAAATTGATCCTTTAATGTCAGATTTGTGGCGTATGAATAAAGTTTTAATCCAGGTGTGTTTCCAGGTGAATCTGCGGCAGCCCAGTAACCATGGCAACAGCAGCATCCTCCACCAGGAAGTGAAGCCGCAGTAAAAGTGAGCGTTTTCTGGCAAACGGCGGCTCCAGATCCATTAGACTGATGAGGATCCATCATCATTTCGACCCCGAGGACAAAAATCTGGAGGTTCTGGTGCTGGAATTTATCTGCAGCTGGATCAGAACCAGAAGCTGCAGAACACAGATTTAAGGATGGTCTCAGAGGAGAACATTAGTGAGAAGTCAGTCAGTCAGTCAGAGCTAATGTTAGCTTCTGTCATACAGCTGCCTAACCTATACTTAGCTAATTTTATATAGCTGTGTAATATTAAATGAGCTTCTTTATTGTAATTCCTAACATATAGTTAGCATCTTTCCTATAGCTGCCTAAGACATAGTTAGCTTCTTTATAGTAGCTCCCTAACAAAGCTATAGTTATCTTCTTTATTGTAGCTCTAAACATATAGTTAGCATCCTTATTGTAGCTCACTAACATAGCTATAGTTGGCTTCTTTCATGTAGCCACATAACTGTTAGTTAGCATCCTTCGTATAGCTGCGTAACATTAAATTAGCTTTTTTTTATTGTAGCTCTCAAAAATATAGTTAGCTTCTTTAATGAATTAATATAACTCCCTAACAAAGCTATAGTTAGCTTCTTTCATATAAATGTGTAAGACATAGTTAGCTTATTTCATGTCACTCCCTAACATTAGTTAGCTTCGCTATTGTAACTCTCAAAAATATAGTTAGCTTTTTTACTATAGTTCCCTAACAAAGCTATAGTTAGCTTCTTTATTGTAGCTCCCCAACAAAGCTATAGTTAGCTTCTTTATTGTAGCTCCCCAACAAAGCTATAGTTAGCTTCTTTATTGTAGCTCCCCAACAAAGCTATAGTTAGCTTCTTTATTGTAGCTCCCCAACAAAGCTATAGTTAGCTTCTTTATTGTAGCTCCCCAACAAAGCTATAGTTAGCTTCTTTCATATATTTGTGTAAGAGATAGCTTATTTCATGTAGCTCACGAACACTGATTTGTTTCTTTATTGTAGCACCCTAATATATAGTTAGCTTCTTTGTTGTATCTAACAAAGCTATGGTTAGCTTCAGCCACATAGCATATAGTTTGATTCTTTTGTTCAGACATTAGGTGAACGGATGGATGTTATTTACCTGCTTGACAGTTTCAGCGAACACTCTCGCCTTCCTCAGAAGCGTCTCACTGACAGCGTGACGTGTCAGAAAACAAACTGAAACGCTGGATTAAGGAGGCGATGGAGATCAGGAGGCGGGCGGAGAGGACCATGAACAGGGACGAGGGAGGCTTCATGCTCTCCCACACCTGGTACACCATACTCCAGAGGAAATAGGACGGCGGGGATTCGGCATGCTTGGTGGGATGGTCGGGTCCGCTGGGCTCACTACGACACGCCATTACGGTGTGGGCGTGGCTCACCACGACATGCCATTACGTTACGGTGTGGGCGTGGTTGGTCCGGCGGATCTGGCGACTCTACTGGGCCGCAAATGGCGGCTGTCAAAACCTGCCGGCTGATACGTCACGCTGTCAGTGAAATGCTTCTGAGGAAGGAGAGAGTGTTCGCCGAAACTGTCAAGCAGGTAAATAACATCTATCCATTCACCTAATGTCTGAACAAAAGACTCAGAAACTAAAGTATCAACAAGACATGATGAACGTTTTTGAGCCCCATAGCATATAATTAGGATCCTTCATATAGCTGCTTCACATTAAATTATCCATCCATTAGCTATACACCGCTTGATCCTCACTAGGGTCGCGGGGGGGACTGGAGCCTAATCCCAGCTGACTCGGGTGAAGGCAGGGGACACCCTAGACAGGTCGCCAGTCTGTCGCAGGGCTACATATAGGGACACACAATCACTCTCACATTCACACCTGCGGGCAATTTAGAATAATCAATTAACCTCAGCATGTTTTTGGACTGTGGGCGGAAGCCGGAGTACCCGGAGAAAACCCACGCATGCACAGGGAGAACATGCAAACTCCATGCAGAAAGATCCCGGGAAAGCCGGGACGCGAACCAGGGATCTTCTAGCTGCAAGGCGAAAGTGCTAACCACTACGCCACTGTACAGCCCCACATTAAATTAGCTTTTTAAAATTTTTGTCTTTATTGTAGCTCTCAAAATACACTTAGCTCCTTTTTTGTAGCTCTCTAACAAACCTAAAGTTAGCTTCTTTCATGTAGCTGCGTAGCATTAAATGAGATTCTATATTGCAGCTCCCTAACATATAGTTAGCTTTCTTATTGTAGCTCACTAACATAGCTATGGTTAGCATCTTTCAAATAGCCGCCTTCATATAGTTAGCATCGTTCATATGGCTGTATGACACATAGTTAGCATTCTTCATATGGCTGTATGATAAATGGTTAGCTTCGTTCATTTAGCTGCCCAACATAGTTAGCTTTTTTGCTAAGGCGGCTACACGTTAAGGTGGACGTTAGTTTCTAACTTGAATGAAGCTAACATCCACGTTAGCTAGCACTGAAAGAAGCTAGCGTTAGCTTCATTCATATCGCTAGCTGAGGTGGACGTTAGCTTCTTTGTTAGCTTATGTTAGCTATGTAAGACTCCTGATTTTTTTAATTTTTTTTTAAGATAAACATTACTACTATATGCTCCAAAGTCTTTTTTTACTGTGAAAAATCAGATTTATGAGTTAAAAAAGAACTTGAACCTGGAGTCTTTTTTACATTCATTAAAAAGGTAAGTATATTTCTATTTCTATTTCTATGTTGGAGGCAGACGTCCCTGGAGATCTTCTGAATAAATCAGATTAAACTGAACCTGAAGCAGCAGATTTAACCTCAAACACTAAAAACAGACGACGATCGTTGCTGATTTTATTCAGATTTCAGCTTCAGACTGAAAATATTTCCTCCAGTCAGTCTGGAAATAAAGATTATTTCATGAAAACAGACTTTTAAACACAACACCGTTGTTTTATTCAAAGTTTACTTTGTGAAAACGTCTTAAACCTGCAGAGTATTTTCATTTCCTGACAGTTTTCTTCATTCTGCTGCTCCACTGACCCACATTTCACTGCAGATATTTACATAAAACCACCAAATATTAGGAGGTCAGTCTGAGTTTATTCAAATGGATCTTAGGAAATAAAACCTCAGAGTTTGTTCAGAGTTTATTCATTTGATGTTTGAGGCCCAAACATGCGCTATTTAGTTATTTAGACGTGGATTTTTTGGGTTTGCAACCTCTAAAATAACAAGAAACCATTTTAAATGTTCGGCATCTCCATAAATAAAACTAACAGCCAGGAAATGATTGAATGATCCAACAGAGGACAAAAGTTTAATTATTGGACCTTAAAAATGGGGAAAAAATGCAAAATGTTCAACCTTAGGTGGTCTAGTGTCTCCATAAAGTTCCTGTAAGTGTTTAAAATGACTCGATTTCTCATAATGTCTCATAATGTTCTTAAATGAGTTGAAATATGTCAAAAATGACTTGAAAGTCTGAAAAAATGACCAAAAAAAATCCAGAAATCATCCAAAATGTCTCAAAATTGTTCAAAATGATATAAAATTTGCCCAAAATGATGGAAAATTTGTCCAAAATAAGATAAAAATTGGCCAAATGGCTTGAAATTGGACTAAAATGACAACAATGAATGATTATTTTCCCTTGAAAATGGAAATATATGTGGCACAAGAAGGTTCTAATTTTTTGGTTCTTTAGACTTGAAACCTATTAAAGATGACTCAGAATGTCCAAAAATCTGATAAAAATGATGTAAAATGACTCAAAAAGTCCTAAAATGACAATAATGAATAATTATTGGACCTGAAAAATGGAAAAAGTTTTCAGACAATAATGGTCTTGTGTCTCCATAAAGTTCCTGTCAGTGTTTATCTATGGATGGATCCATATTTCTGCTAAAAATTATTGTCCAAAATGACTCAAAAAGGTCAAAAATGACTAAAATATGTCCAAGAAAAGATGATGATTTTTGAAAATGTCACTCATGAATCATTGTTGGACCTGAAAAATGAAAAAAAAAGTGCAAAAATATCCAAACAAACATTTTATTTCTCTTAAACGTTGTTTAGAGGAGAAAAATTCAGCTTCACATGTTTAAACTGGATTAAATTTAATATTAAACGAGAGATTAAATCAGAAGACTGTAAATATCTGTAGAGCAGCTGGAGATTTACTGAAACAAACAAACAAACAAACAAACAAACAGCAGACGGCAGGTGGAGGTCGGAGGATTATGACGTAACGCCGTCTGTGTTTCTGGGTTTGGTTTTTATTGATGGAAAAGAAGCTCAAAAACTCTGAAATCCTCCAAAAAAAAATCAGTCGTCGCCTTTAGTTCAACTGACAAACTTCAGAATTATTACAGCTAACTCTTAAATATAAAATATACATAGAAAATAAACTGGATTAACTAAAACTCAATTAACATTTTTTAATATTAATCAACTCAAAAATGTGTCTTTATGCTCCCAGTGTTTAAATAATTAAAAATTATTTATTAAATAAATTTATCTTCTTTTAACTGAACAAAAACATGGAAAAAATACTGAAGAAAATCTAATTAAAGCAACTTATTTAAAAAATTAAGTCAAATAAAAAAAAATTTGTTTAAAATTACGATAATTAAGAATCTAACATAAAAATATCTTTAAAAATTTGGAAAACTATTTCATTTTTACAAATAAGTAACGTATAATCTTCTCTTTCTGCTACTGATTATTAAAGCTGTTCATTAGTTAAAATTAATTTTATTAGAATTTGCCTCAAATAAAATAAAAAACAAAGTTTTTATTTTGCTCAAATGATTGTTTTTTAGCTGAAAATATTAATGCAGCGACTTCAAGTTTTACCTCAAGTGTTTTCATTTTTACTTTGTGTTTTTTTTTCTGCTTCAGTTTGTTTTTATTTTACATTTTATATCAGGGGTGTCCAACATGCGGCCCACGGGCCAAAAGCGGTCCTCCAGAGGGTCCAATCCGGTCCTCAAAGTGTCAAAATGCCATAGAAGACATTAACTGCAGGTTGTAAATTAGTAAAACTATGAATTTAAAATCATTTCTAGACCATGACAAGTTGTTTGGATCAGAATGTAAAATACTAGATTGTTCATTGTTCTTTTGTGTCTCATTTTTGTAATTTTGTGTTTCCTTTTGTCTCGCTTGTTTTATTGTCTTATTTCTGTCATCTTTGGTCTCGTTTTTGTCGTTTATGTCATTTCTAATCTGGTTTTTGTCAAATTTTTTGTCATTTTTTGTTTTGTTTCGTGTCGTTTGTGTCATTTTTTGTTGTTTTGTGTCTCGTTTTGGCAATACTCGTTTTTGTAATATTTTGTCTTTTCTTTGGTGTTTTTCTGTCTTTTTTGTCACATTTTGATGCTTGTCTCATGTTTTTGTCGTTTTGTTTCTCACTTTTGTAAAAATGTATTTCCTGTTTTTGCTGAAGACAGAATCGGGATGAAGAAATCTGCTGCTGTTTTTCCTTCTATGTGCTCAGAATCATCTCAAACATCTGGATCTTCTGAAATACAAAAACCTGCTGCGCGCCCCCCAGCTCGTCGGGAGCGCGCAGGAGTCATTAAACACAATCAGGAGGCGCGTCCCGGAGCCTCCATGTGACCGGCGGGGATCCTCCGGTGACACGCCCCCAACCGGAGAGAGAGAGAGAGAGAGAGAGAGAGGAGCTTCCGTCTCTCAGCACCGGAGACCAGAACCGCGTCTCCTGCCGCCGAGTCCCGTCTGTCCGGTTTGGCTCCGCTCGGCTTGGCTCGGCTCAGAGCGGATCCACCGTCCTGCTGCTGCGGTTTCTCTCCGCGTCTCTCTTCTGCGCTGCGGCTGCTCGGTGCGGGCACCGGGAGGAAGATGCCTGCGGCGGACCGGACGGAGCTCCGAGTCCCGGTGCGGAGCGGCGGATCGCGCTGACTTGTTGCTGAGAGAAGCTGGATTTACCGAGATTACCGGAGAGGAGCGGAGCTGCCGGAGAGTTTCTGTTTGTTTTCCTATTTCTAAACTGACCGGGAGGACCACCGGCAGGGTTTCTGCGGCGGCTCTCTGCTGCTTTTACGCGTCACTTTCGTGCGTAAAATCCGCTTCCTGCATTCAGCGGCTCTTCTTCCATCTGTTGCCTGCCGAGGCTCTTCCCCCCTGGATGTCCTCCAGCGGCTCCGCGGCTCCGTGATCCTCCGGTACCGAGCCTCAGCATGGCGGCGGGAGTGGCGGCGTGGCTGCCGTTCGCCCGGGCGGCGGCCATCGGCTGGATGCCGGTCGCCACCGCGCCGATGCCGGTTCCCCCGCAGGAGAAGCGACGCGGGAAGGACGGACTGATCGTGCTGAACGTGAGCGGCACAAAGTTCCAGACGTGGCGGGACACGCTGGAGCGCTACCCGGACACCCTGCTGGGCAGCACCGAGCGGGACTTCTTCTTCCACGAGGACAGCAACGAGTACTTCTTCGACCGCGACCCGGACATCTTCCGCCACATCCTCAACTTCTACCGCACCGGGAAGCTGCACTACCCGCGGCAGGAGTGCATCTCCGCCTACGACGAGGAGCTGTCGTTCTTCGGCATCATCCCGGAGATCATCGGGGACTGCTGCTACGAGGAGTACAAGGACCGGCGGCGGGAGAACCAGGAGCGGATCCAGGACGACGAGGAGGCGGACCCGGGCAGCGAGCTGGTGTCACCGGACCTGAGCTTCCGGGAGTCCATGTGGCGCGCCTTCGAGAACCCGCACACCTCCACCATGGCGCTGGTCTTCTACTACGTCACCGGCTTCTTCATCGCCGTGTCCGTGCTCGCCAACGTGGCCGAGACGGTGCCGTGCGGGGCCGCGCCGAACCGGGCCAAGGAGATGTCGTGCGGGGAGCGTTACGCGCTGGCCTTCTTCTGCCTGGACACCGCGTGCGTCATGATCTTCACGGTGGAGTACCTACTGCGCCTGCTCGCCGCGCCGAGCCGCTACCGGTTCGTGAAGAGCGTGATGAGCATCATCGACGTGGTGGCCATCATGCCCTACTACATCGGCCTCGTCATGACCGACAACGAGGACGTCAGCGGCGCCTTCGTCACGCTGCGCGTCTTCCGCGTCTTTCGGATTTTCAAGTTCTCGCGGCACTCTGCGGGACTTCGCATCCTGGGCTACACGCTGAAGAGCTGCGCTTCGGAGCTGGGCTTCCTGCTCTTCTCCCTCACCATGGCCATCATCATCTTTGCCACCGTCATGTTCTACGCAGAGAAGGGCTCCAGCGCCAGCAAGTTCACGAGCATCCCTGCGGCCTTCTGGTACACCATCGTCACCATGACGACCCTGGGGTGAGTGAAGCCGAGGGGGTCAAAAAACGGGCGGGGCTTGTGATCCAAAAGTGGGCGGGGCTTCGAGTTTGTTTTGCTTTGGAAAGTTGGCATGAAAGTTTAGTTTTCAGAATGCTGAAGTATGTTTTAACGTATTTGTTTTTGGTCAGATTTTGGATCCATGAATCTGTTGGAATGAACTTGAGAATGAAGGGGGCGGAGCTTTAGGTCCAAATGGGCGGAGCTTAGAGTTTGTTTGGCTTTACAAAGTTTGTGATGAAAGTTTTGGTTCAAAAACGAAACTGTCTGGAAGAAAAAAACTCCCTAAAAACTGAGTTATAGTGTCACATTTACAGGAACTAAACCAAGTTTAGTGAGTTTTTAGAACGCTGAAGGTTGTTTTATGATCAGAAATTGTTGTCAAAGACGCTGCTGGATGATTGAAGTTGTTTAAAGTTGATTTTAGATCCATGAATCTGTTGTAATGAACCTGAGCGTAAAGGGGGTGGGGCTTATGTCCAGAAATGGGCGGATCTTCATATTTTAGTCGTTTTACATCTTTTTGGGGTTGTTTTGTGCTACATTATGGTCGTTTTACATCTTTGTGTGAAGATTTTACGTCTTTATGGTCATTTTGCATCACATTTTATGTCTTTTAATCATTGTTTTTGTGTTATACTGCCTGCAGTTGAACCTGAAAAGTCACAACTGAATCAGTCATGGAGAATCAGAACCAGGAAGAAGATTCTGGTTTTATAGACTCTGGTTAGAACCAGCAGTTTTCACTGGATGATCAATGTTTGGCGTCTTTTTATGGTTGTTTTGTGTCATATTTTCGTCGTTTTATATCTTTTTGTTGTGGCTTTGTGTCGTATTTTAGTCATTCTACTTCTTTTTGGCCTTGTTTTGTGCAACATTATGGTTGTTTCACATCTTTTTCTGTAGATTTTATTACTTTCATGGTCATTTTGCTCCACATTTTGGTTATTTCATGTCTTTTTGCGGTTGTCTTTGTGTTACACTGTCTGCAGTTCAACCTGAAATGTCACATCTGAGTCAGTCCTGGAGAACCAGTTGGAAATGGGAGGGAAGAAGTTTTTGGTTTTTACAGAATCTGTTTAGAACCAGCAGTTTTAATGGATGACCAATGTTTGATGTTCATATTTTCCTTGTTCTACGTCTTATTTGAGTCATTTTGTGAGTTTTACATCTTTTTTGGTCATTTTGCATCAAATCTTTTTGTTGTTTTATTTTTTTATTGTTTGTTTCCGGGGTTGTTTTGTTTCATATACTTGTCCTGCATCTTATTTGTGTCATCTTGCAGGAGTTCTAGTCAGTTTTTGGTTCATTTTGCATCACAATTTGATCATTTCTGTCTTTTTGTGGTCATTTTAGATCTTTCTGGAGTGGTTTTGTGTCATGTTTTCCTCATTCTAGATCTTTTTGTGGTTGTTTTCTGTCACATTTGGTCGTTTTATATCTTTTTGTGGTTATTTTTGTGTTACACTACCTGCAGTTCGACCTAGAACTATTTTTTAGGGAGATTATAGGTAGAAATCCTGAACTCAAGGTGAAGAAAACTTAACTTAATGAAACCAGTTTCATTAAATTTCCTCAACTTAAATTCAGTTTAAATCAACAAATGAGGAAATTTCAGTTTAAATTAGACAAAACATTGCGTTGATGGAACGTTACCATGGAAACTATTAAATAATGTTTGCAACTTGAAAGTTTTACATCAGTAAATTTACATTTTTACGGAGCCGTTTTGCTGGTAGTGGCTGGAACAGGAGTCTTTAATGACTTTTTAGATGGTTTATTTTCTGTTTTATTTGGTGATTTTGAATAACCTCCTTCCTGTTTGTCCATTTAAGGCCACCGTAGCTCCGACCTGTGGCCTGATTCGTGTTTCTGAAAGTGTTTCCAGGCTTCGGTGTCGAGTTTCTCCGGTTACAGATCAGAGCTGCAGCAACACGACGCCGCCGATCGACACCCGATTAACCCGATTAACTCACGTTAGAAGCTCGTTTATCTGCTCGATTCCAGCGTCTGAATTAACAGGAATCAGATCAGAGGGAGCTTTATTAGTCCTGAAGGAGACTTTGGTGTCAGGAAATTATATTAATATGAGAATTAATGCGGCGTCTGATAGAAAAACAGGAAGATATGAGAATAAATTACTAGAAATTAAAGTTCAAGACCTAAAAAAGTGAAAAAAGTCATGATTCTGAAGCAGTAAAGTAAAATTAAACAGGAAATCTAAATATTCTTTAGGAAATGAAAGCGTAAAATGGGGGAAAACGTCATCATTTACCATTTTATAGACTCAGAATTAATGACTTTATTCACTTTTACAGCAAAACTTTAAATATTTGTAGGTTGTTGCTGCTTTTCTTAGTCTTATGTCACATTTTAAGTATAAAAAGTCTAAAATTAACGGTGAACATGTTGGATTTTTGGACCAACGGAGGACAAATCAGCCTTTAGAAGTAGTTTTGATGGGATTTTTTTTTACATTTTATAGACTCAATTAATGATTTTGGTCAATTTTAAAGCAAAACAGTCAAGAATTTTCCAGCTGTTGCTGCCTAAATGTGAGAATTTGCTGCTTTTCTTGTTCTGTTGGAGTTTCAGTGAAAAACAGTTGAATGTGTTGGATTTTTGGGCTGATTGAGGAAGAATCTGCCTTTAGAAGAAGTTTTTTTGCAGAGTTTTGATGAGAATAATTAATAATTGATTCATCTGTTGGAAAATTTGAAGCAAAACTTTATAAGATTTGCAAATTTCAACTGTGGATTTGCTGCTTTTCTTAGTCTTATGTCACACTTTAAATATAAAATGACTAAAATTAATGTTAAATATGATGGATTTTTGGACTGATAAAGAGCAAATCTGTCTTTAGAAGAAGTTTGAACTGCATTTTTTTCTATTTTATAGACTCACAATTAATGATTTTGGTTAATTTCAAACCAAAACATTCAAGAATTTTCCAGCTGTCGCTGCTTAAATGTGAGAATTTGCTGCTTTTCTTGACGTTGTGTTGGAGTTTGAGTGAAAAACAACTGAATATGTTTGATTTTTGGGCTGATGGAGGAAGAATCTGTCTTTAGAAGAAGTTTTGATGGCATTTTTTCCATTTTATAGACTCAAAATTTGTCATTTTAGTCACATTTAAAGCAAAACCTTGAAACATTTTCCAATTGAAGCTGATTAAATGTGATGATTTGCTGCTTTCCTTGGTGTTGTGTTGCAGTTTAGGTATAAAAAGACTAAAATTATTGGTTAATATGTTGGATTTTTGGACTGATGGATACAAGTCAGCCTTTAGAAGAATTTTGGATGGCATTTTTTACACTTTATAGACTCAGAATTAATTAACATTTCTTGGTCTTGCGTTGGAGTTTTAGTCAAAAACAACTGAAATAAACACTAAATGTTGTTGATTTTTGGACAAATTGCCTTTGGAAGTGGTTTGGATGGTGTTACATTACATTTAATAGACTAAACAAAGAATAAAATGAGTAATCTTGGTGACATTTAAAGTAAAACTTTCAAAATTTGGAGATTGTTGGTGCTTAAAAGTGATGATTTGCTGCTTTTCTTAGTCTCATGTTGAAGTTTAAATCAAAAACAGTTGAATATGTTTGATTTTTGGACCGACAGAGGACAAATCTGTCTTTAGAAGAAGTTTTGACGGCATTTTTTACATTTCATAGACTCAGAATTAATGATTTTTGTCACTTTCAAAGCCAAAACCTTCAAACATTTTCCAGTTGAAGCTTCTTAAATGTGATGATTTGCTGCTTTTCTTGGTCTCATGTTGGAGTTTAGGTGAAACACGACTGAATATATCTGATTTTTGACCTTGAAACTACAATTTAGTGAGAAAAAATGTGTCTACAATGAAGAAAATGAACTCACAGTGAATAAAAATGAGAAATGAAGGATAAACGAGGCCCGGATGTGCTGTTCGGAACGTTAAGCTGGTTCAACAGCTTCGTCTCTCTGCTGAAGATGTAAAAACCTCCGTCTTCCATCAGCAGGACGGAGAACAAACGGCCGTAAAATCCATCAGCGATCAATAAAACACGATCAGCTCCAGAAAACAGAGCAGCTTTTCTCCTTTTAATGCAGCTCTAGAGGAAAAACTCGTTTTAAACAAACCTGATGGACCTCTTCGTCCTCCTCCTCCTCTAATCATCCTCCGTCCAAACATCCGTCCAGTCGTAGTTTCCAGGTTGAAGGTCTCCATGACTTCATTACTGAGCTCATTAGGAACCATCACTGTGTGTTAACGCATGAATTTAATTAGCGGAGGATCGTCCCACTGAGAGAACAGAGCAGGAGAAAAGATGTCAGAGTTTAAACCGGCTCCTTTTAAATCACTACGGACAGAACGAGGCTCACGATCAAACCATCTGTGATCGATTAGCTGCCCTGGCAGGAGGACAGGAGGGAAAGTGACCAAAGTAGTGATGGAAATGAATCTAAAGGGAGGAAAAGTGAATCCAAAATGAGGATAAATTAATCTAAAGGGAGGATAAATGAATCCAAGGTGAGATGTCAGAAATCTGTGAAAAACAAACCTTTTAAATAAAGACTGATTCTCATTTTTCTTCTTTTAGGGTTCATTTTTCCTCACTTTGCGTTTATTTTTTCACACTCTGGGTTCATTTTTACCCACTGTGGGCTCATTTTTCTCACTTCTAGTTATTTTTTTCTCATTTTGGGATCATTTTTCTCCACTGTTGGTTCAGTTTTCCTCATTTAGGGCTCATTTTTTCTCACTATGGGTTAATATTTCTTCGCTGTTGGCTCATTTTTCTTCGTTTAAGCCGATTTTTCCTCATTTGGGGATCATTTTTATATACTATGTGGTCATTTTTATCCACTGTCTGGCCTTTTTTCATCGCTGGGCTCGTTTTTCCTCACACTGGCTCAATTTTTCTCACTTTGGGTTTATTTTTCCTCATTGTTTATTTTCTTCATTGTGGACTTATTTTTTCTCACTGTTGGTTCATTTCCCTCATTTTGGGTTCTTTTTCTTCATTTAGGCCAATTTCTTCCCATTTTGGGTTCATGTTTTTTGCACTTGGAGTTAATTTTTCTCACTGTGGGCTCATTTTTCCTCTTTTTGGGTTCATTTTTGTCCACTGTTGGTTTATTTTCCTCATTCAGGACTAATTTTTCCACACTATGTTGACATTTTTTCCTCACTCTGGAAAATTTTCTTCATTTAGGGCATTTTTCCTCATCTAGGGCTCAGTTTTCTTCACTGTTTCTTCATTTTCCTCACTGTTATTTCCATTTCCTTCATTTGGACCAATTTCTTCCCATTCAGGGCTCATTTTTTCTCTCTTCAGGTTCATTTTTCTAAGAGTTTTACCAACACTGGAGCATTCAGCTGATTTTAGTTCCATTTTAAAATCAAGCCCGACCAAAACCTTCCAGATGTGTTTTAATGAAATGATTTATTTTTGGTTAAACTTTCACTGATTAACGGAGAACAAAGTGTATTTAAAAGGTTCATTCTTTGTGTTTTGTGGTTTTTAAATCATGCATTAAACCAGCAGCAGCTTTTAGAATGTCTTCTGAGGATCCAGATGTTGGTTTGGATTGATCTGATTTCGCTGTTCTGGACGAGACCAGCCTCTTCTCCATCCTCCGTCGCTTTGTCAGCCAAAAAACCCAACGGAAAACAATCGCTGCTCCGGCTTTTAGACACCAGAAATGAAATAATAGACGGCGAGTCGGGGCTCATTGATCCGGAGCTGCTGTGAATATCAATGACTGGAGATAAACGCTGCTACAGCTGCAGCTCTGCTCAGGAAAAAGAGGCTTTTATTGGACGAAACACAGCAGCTCCACTCAGAACCCAGAGATCCATTTATTCTAGAAACACAGCAGCTCCACTCAGGGAGAACCTCGGATCAGATCCTTCATTTTCTGGGTTCTCAGTCGAACTGACGTCAGCAGAAAAGATGGAAGATCTGAACCTGGTCCAGCAGAAAGAGTCGGAGCAGACGAATACCGGAGGTTTCCTACCGTTAACCCAGAAATCAGCATCCTAGGAGGAAGAATGATGGATAGAAAATCTACAAGAGCTTAAAAATGATAATGAGTTGGAGCAGCTTTAGATTAATACATCCAAAATGAGGAAAAATGAACTCAAAGTGAGGAAAAGTTAACCCACAATGAAGGAAATTTAGGAAAAATGAGCCCGAAATGTGGAAAATTGAGCCTACAGTGAGGAAAAATTTGTTCACATTGAGGAAAAAAATAGTTAAAAAGGAGGAAAAATGTTCAAAGTGAGGAAAAATTTGCCGTAGATGAGGAAAAGCTAACCCACAATGAAAAAATTAAGCAAAAATGTGGAAAAATGAGCTTACAGTGAAGAAACCTTGGTTCTGAGTGAGGAAAAATTCACCCACAATGAAGGAAATCAAGGAAAATGAGCAAACAGTGAGGAAAAGCAGCGTCATGGTTTGGGTCTGAATGAAACGCTGCTTAATTTAAAACCTTTAAAGAAACAGCTTAAGATGAAGAGAAATTGATTTTTCAGCACGACAACAACCCAAAGAACTCTCCAAATCAGATCAGCAACAACGTCATGGAGCATGGTGGCGGCAGCATCATGCTTTGGGACTGTTTTGGGGGATTTCTGGTTAAAAGAGTTTTTTTTTCTTCAGAATAAATCGGTTCTATCAGAACATATTGACCCTGGTGGTGGTGAGCGGCTCAGCTTTCTGTTTTTCTGCTGAATAAACCACCGGATCCATTCACTGGATGGAAACAGTTTATTAGCTTCAAACCTTCGTCCTCCTCTGAGGTTTTACTCTGCAGCTCTGATTTCTTTCTTTCTTCTGGGGTTTTTCTGTGAATCTCTGATGAAAGCTGACGAGATAAACGGAGATTTTGTTTCTTTTTCTGGTCTCAGAATCAGAGAATTCAGCCGCAGACGAACCGAGAAACGATTTTATTTCATGTTTCATGTTTGAGGATCGAACTGGAGCTGAGAGTGGCTGAGAGGCGTTTGGGGAACATCTGGAAACTGCAGTACTGATGACTGGGAGGCGTTTAGGGAACATCTGGAAACTGCAGTACTGATGACTGGGAGGCGTTTAGGGAACATCTGGAAACTGCAGTACTGATGACTGGGAGGCGTTTAGGGAACATCTGGAAACTGCAGTACTGATGACTGGGAGGCGTTTAGGGAACATCTGGAAACTGCAGTACTGATGACTGGGAGGCGTTTAGGGAACATCTGGAAACTGTAACTTCTACTGTAGATTGTGAAGCGTTTAGGGAACATCTGGAAACTGCAGTACTGATGACTGGGAGGCGTTTGGGGAACATCTGGAAACTGTAACTTCTACTGTAGATTGTGAAGCGTTTAGGGAACATCTGGAAACTGTAAATTCTACTGTAGATTGTGAGGCGTTTAGGGAACATCTGGAAACTGTAACTTCTACTGTAGATTGTGAGACGTTTAGGGAACATCTGGAAACTGTAACTTCTACTGTAGATTGTGAAGCGTTTAGGGAACATCTGGAAACTGTAACTTCTACTGTAGATTGTGAGACGTTTAGGGAACATCTGGAAACTGTAACTTCTACTGTAGATTGTGAGGCATTTAGGGAACATCTGGAAACTGTAACTTCTACTGTAGATTGTGAAGCGTTTAGGGAACATCTGGAAACTGTAACTTCTACTGTAGATTGTGAAGCGTTTAGGGAACATCTGGAAACTGTAACTTCTACTGTAGATTGTGAGGCATTTAGGGAACATCTGGAAACTGTAACTTCTGCTGTAGATTGTGAGGCGTTTAGGGAACATCTGGAAACTGTAACTTCTACTGTAGATTGTGAGGCGTTTAGGGAACATCTGGAAACTGTAACTTCTACTGTAGATTGTGAGGCGTTTAGGGAACATCTGTATCTGTCCTGAAGGTTTGAGTCTAATCAGAGAAGCAGGGAGTGTTTTTAACAAACGGCTGAACTTGTTCTGAGTCTGTCTGCGGAGTTTTAATCAGATTTATGTGTTTTTTGTTCAGTTTTAAACAGATGTATGAGTTTTTTTGTTCAGATTTAATCAGGTTTATGAGTTTTTTGTTGCGTTTTGAACAGATTTATGAGTTCTTGGTTCAGATTTCTCCTGAGATCTGGTCTAAGCAGAGCTCTGATTGTGTTTCTGTGTGATTTAATTCACTTCCACTCTCTCTAAAGTCGACTTTAACTGGATTGATGGACACTTTATCGATCCTCTGGAGGAAACAGCAGCAGTTAACAGCAAACACACAACTCTGACTGAGGAAACACAAACGCTGCTGGGAGATTTATTCACACGTGAATCAGAAACAGATAAATTAACGCATTGTTCGGCTTCTCAGGGAAATTTCTGTCTTATCCTTGTTTTCTGTGTTTGAATTGGATCTAAACAAACAGAAAAACATCCACAGAGATACAAAATAATGAGAAAAGATGCAAAGCTACAATAGAATGGGCAAAAAACACATAAAATGTGCATAAAAGTACTACAAAAAGATGCAAATAGACCACAGAGATGCAAATGTGACTGAAAACAGATGTGAAATGACCCGAAAGAGATGGAAAACTCACCAAAAAAGATGCAAAATAACCATGAACAGACACAAAATTACCACAAAACCACTCCAAAAAGCTGCAAAGAGATGGAAAAATGTACACAGAAAATGCAAAAACAACCAGAAATATGCAAAAGTCCCCAAAAGTTGCAAGAATTACCTCAAAACAACCACGAAAAGAAGCAAAATCACCATAAAGAGACGCAAAATTTCCAGCAAAAAAGAGAAAATTACCCAAAAAGGTGCAAAACGACCAAAAACAGGCAAAATCACTATAAAAAGATGCAAAACTTTCCACAAAAAGACACAAAATCACTATTGAAGGTGCAAAATCACCATGAAGAGGCACAAAGTGATCTCAAGAAGGTGCAAAAGGACCACATGGAGATGGAAAAATTTACACAAAGAATGCACAAGACCCCAGAAAGATGCAAAAATCACCAAAAAAAGATGCAAAACGGTCACAAAAAGACGCACAAAGCACAAAAAAACAAGCAAAAATCACTACAAAGGTGCAAAAATGTCCACAAAAGATACAAAACTGTGCACAAAAAGTCCCAAAAATGAGCAGAAAAGATGCTAAATCACCATAAAGAGTTTAAAAAGCTGTAAATGACCTGAACCAGGAGTGAATCTCCACCTGCTGCAATGAATCCAGGATCTGGTTTCTGATCTGAGGTCAGTTTACCTGAGAACAGATCACCTGTCTGCACCTGGACATGTGACCTGTGACCTCACCTGAACCTGGAGGTTAGTTTAACGTTTGGGTTCCTTTCAGGTCACGTCTGCTCAGTTTAGTCGCAGCTGCTGAGGATTCTGGGATCTGGAGTCTTCAGGTTCTTTAACAGCTGCAGCCTGACGGTAAAAAATATAAATAAAATAGTTTATTATGAATTAATCTGCTGCTTAATTAACAGAAATGTCAAATTAAGATGTAAAATTATCCAAAAACAGGTCAAATGTCCCCAAGAAGATGCAAAACGACCATAAAACCGGAAGCGTTCCTGAAGCGTTCCTTAAGTGTTAATGCAGTGTTCCTACAGCGTTCCTGCAGCGTTCTGCTCTAACCCTCCCATCCTCTAGTCCAGATAGATGATCGGTTGTGCATCTGTTGTGCATCTATTGTGTGAATCCATCGACGGTAGAAGAACCTCCGTCTCCCAGAGCACTCAGGATTTCTCTAGAACTCGATAAAGTCGGTGAACCCTGGAGGAAGTGGGTTCTGACTGATGGAGAACTCTAACAGCCGGTTCTCCTCTTTATGACGCTTTTCTCATTAGAGAACAAATAAACGTAGAACCGTTAAGATCAGAGACACATTAACAACAGAACAAGGAACGAGGAGAATACGACCTGCTGTAGATCAGACTGATGCAGAACACGCTGCAGTAGAACCGGTTTAAGAACAACTAAGAACACGCTGCAGTAGAACCGGTTTAAGAACAACTAAGAACACGCTGCAGTAGAACCGGTTTAAGAACAACTAAGAACACGCTGCAGTAGAACCGGTCTAAGAACAGAAGAACATGCTGCAGTAGAACCGGTTTAAGAACAGAAGAACACGCTGCAGTAGAACCGGTTTAAGAACAGAAGAACACGCTGCAGTAGAACCGGTCTAAGAACAGAAGAACACGCTGCAGTAGAACCGGTTTAAGAACAACTAAGAACATGCTGCAGTAGAACCGGTTTAAGAACAGAAGAACATGCTGCAGTAGAACCGGTCTAAGAACAGAAGAACACGCTGCAGTAGAACCGGTCTAAGAACAGAAGAACACGCTGCAGTAGAACCGGTCTAAGAACAACTAAGAACACGCTGCAGTAGAACCGGTTTAAGAACAACTAAGAACACGCTGCAGTAGAACCGGTTTAAGAACAGAAGAACATGCTGCAGTAGAACCGGTCTAAGAACAACTAAGAACATGCTGCAGTAGAACTCTGTGTTTCTGAGGACAGAAAACAGAACCGTGGAACCTGTAGGACGAGATTCAGACTGAGGAGAACCAATGGAACTGACTAAGAACCTACAGTGATAGAACAGAGAACCTACAGACATAGAACATAGAACGTAGAGCAATGAACCTACAGTGATAGAACAGAGAACCTACAGACATAGAACATAGAACGTAGAGCAATGAACCTACAATGATAGAACAGAGAACCTGTGTCTCTTTGTGGTCGTTTTGTGCCTTTTTGTCATTTTGTGTCTCTGTAGTTGTTTTGTGTCTCCTTGTGCTTGTTTTGTCGGTTGTTTGGTTGTAAGAGCTGCAGACGTTCTGATAAACTGTCGGTCCGGTTCCTTAAAGCTCAGCGGTTCCAGATGAATGTGGAGGAAAACAGCAGGACTCTGAACGTCTCAGCAGTAAGTGATGAAAAACAAACGAGGCCGGATAAAGACGGATCTGACAGCAGCTTTGTTCCTGCACAACAATAGAACCAGAAATAGACACAAACAGAACGTCCAACAGTCAGACTCGTCATCACGTCTGGAGGAACAGCAGTCAGGATGGAGGGTCCTGGATTCTACAAGAACCACAGAAGAGCACAAGAAGAAGATGAAAATCAACACGACAAAGCAAAATAACACCCAAAAGATGCAAGACAACCGCAAAAATGGGCAAAACAGCCCCCAGACACACACAATTCCCCAAAAAGAAGCAAAACAACGAGCAGCAAGTATGAAACAGCCTCCAAAAGATGCAACATTCGCACAAGAGATGCAGAAAGACCAAAAATAGCAGGCAAAACAAGTGCAAAAATATGCAAAATGCCCCCAAAAACATTGAAAGTCACCAAGAGGTGAAAAATTACAGCAAAAAGATGCAAAATGTTCCAAAAAAGATGCAAAACAACAACAAAAAGATGCAAAATGTCCCTAAAAAGCTGCAAAACAACCACAAAAATATGCAAAATGTTCACAAAAAGATCTCTTTGTTTTGATTTTGTGTCTTTTTATGGTCATTTTGTGTCTCTATGCAGTCATTTTGTGTCTTTTTGTTGTTGTTTTGTGCTTATTTTTTGTCATTTTGCATTTATTTGTGGTCATTTTGTGTCTCTTTGTGATTGTTTTGTCTGTCTTTGTGGTTGTTTTGTGTGTCTTTGTGATCATTTTGTGTCTCTTTATGGTTGTTTTGTGTCTCCTTGTGGTTGTTTTGTGTGTCTTTGTGGTCGTTTTGTGTCTCTGTTGTTGTTTTGAGTCTTTTTGCTGTATTTTTGTGTTTTTTTGCAAGCATTTTGCATCTTTTCTGGTTGTTTTGTGTGTCTGTGCCACTAAATTGTGTCTCTTTGTCATCTTTTTTATCACGCGTCCCAAATGATGCGTTCAAGGACCGTTGGGAAGCTGAAAACAAACGACTCTTCCTGTTTCTGTGCAGCTTTTTGTAGTTTTTAGTTTTTCCTTCTTGAGCCGCAAAGCTGGAATCTGACTAAAAACCAGATTCCACCTGATGTTCACAGCAGCAACAGATGATGGAGCGCAGAGGTCCAGTGTGTTTACCCAGAGTGTGTGTGTGTGTGTGTGTGTGTACGTGCACAGTGTTTATCTGAAGAGACGCCACCAACTGAATGAGGCTAAAAATACTAAAGCAGCTGCTGTCGGAGCTTTTTTCTTTTCTCTTCAGCTCAAAAGACTCGTTAGCTTCTATACGCTCAGTGTACTGAAAACACTCCGTAAATACACAGAGTACTCAGAAAACACTCTGTAGATACACCAAGTACTCTGAAACCACCCCGTAAATACACAGAGTACTCTGTAGACACCCTCTAGTACTCTCTAGTATAATCTAGTACTCTGTAGTATGTCGTATATCCGCTGCTTGAGGTTCTTTTATCGGATCGTTCTAAGACGTCAGTCTTGTTCGTCTGTTTTTCAGTTTCATGATCCAAACGCTGCTACACATTTACTGGATGTTTGTTTTTATTTTGTGTGTTTTACACGTTTAATCTAAAGAGAACCTTTCCACATTCTGCAACAGAAAAGACACGGGTCTTAAGAAAGTTCTAGTTATCATGGATGAAGTTCCAAAGGTCCTGTAGGACGTTCTAAACACCTCTAATGTGGTTCTTGTGGATTTTTAGAATCATTTCAGTGACTGTAGTGGTTTGTAAGGTGTTGTTCTGTAATGTGGTTCTAGTGGTTTTTAGGATGTTGTAGTTGCAGAACATTTCAGTTCACTACCTGGCTACATAGAATAAAACTTGGTTTAGAGGTGGAACATGGTAGAAAGGAAGAACCTGGTCCTTCAGATGGTGTCACTGAAGAAGTTCTAAGGTTCCTGTAGGTGCTGTTGATGATATTTTGGATGTTCTAGTTGCCTTGTAGGTAGTCAGTAGGTTGTAACGGTCTTACTTAAGGTGTGTGTAGAGGTTCTTGAAGAATCTGTGATCCTTTTGTTCTGTTCTGTAGTAGGTTTTAGTTGTCACTGATGAGGTTCTAGCGGTCCTGTAGGATGTTCTAAACACCTCTGATGTGGTTCTTGTGGTCAGTGAGGATTTTTAGAATCATTTCAGTGACTGTAGTAGGTTGGGGAGGTTCTAGTAGCTTCCCAAACTAGATCTAGGTTTTAGGTGGCTTTATGTTCCTTCAGGAGGTCGTAGAGGCCTCACAGGTAGTTGCTGGGGTTTAGGTGGTTCTAGTGGAACTAAAACAGAACGTTTCAGACAAACACTGAGGGGAATAAATGTCCAGCATGAGAGCAATAATGTGTTCCTCAACATTAAAGTTCTTCTAGTTTTAAACCTGTGAATGAGCAGAACATGGAGCAGAACACCAAAGATCTGTTTCCCTGCGTGGCTTCATGAAGCAGGATAAGTAAACAATGCGGTCTAGAACCGGTTTATTGTGTTCTCCGATGAGAACGTTGGATGTTTTCTATGATTCTTTTATGTTCTGTTTGCTGACGGCCGGTTCTCCTGAACCTGAAACCTTCAACCTCATCATCCGTTAACAGGTCATTACATCACCTGACAGCTGTGTGTGTGTGTGTGTGTGTGTGTGTGTGTGTGTGTGTGTGTGTGTGTGTGTGTGTGTGTGTGTGTGTGTGTGTGTGTGTGTGTGTGTGTGTGTGTGTGTGTGTGTGTGTGTGTGTGTGTGTGTGTGTTATATAATCCATTTGTCCTGGAGGGTAATTACAGCAGCAGGTGTGGAGCTGAGAGGAGAAACTCACCTTATTACTACACAACACCAGGATACACAAACACACAATAACACATAAACACACACAGTAACACACATAAACACACACCAACACACACACTCGTGGCTGTTGTGTAAAACATTAATCCCTGCTGTCTAATCGGTTTTAATTCCTCCTGAAAACAGAAAAACATTTTGTTGTTCTGTTTTGTTAAAACCACAGAAGAAGAACCCATCCAGTTCCAGACACCTGAGTTCATCCAGGTTCTAAAGGTCATTAGGAGAACTTAAGTGTCTTTTTAAACGGTCTTTGGTTCTACCGGTTCTTAAGAAAGTCTTTTTCAGTCCCAGTTCCCTCGCAGTTATTAGTGGCTACTAGTGAGGTTAAAGTTTTGTCATCAGGTTCTACTTGAGGTTCTAGTATTGCTAAGGAGGTTCTTGGGGTCTGGTCAGCGATAGAGACGTTCTGATGGTCACTTGTTTTTTATTTGTCTCAAAAAGAGAAGAACACTTTGTTGTTCTTGTTATGTTTTGTTCAAACCACAGAAGAACCGATCCAGTTCCACACATCTGAGTGTGGTTCTATGGGTTCTTAAGAAAGTATTTTTTGGTCAAAGTGTTCTTGCAGGTATCAGTGGTTGTTGATGAGTGTTGGTCAGCAGGTTCTAGTTGAGGTTCTAGTGTTGCTGAATAGGTTCTAGGATTCTCGTAGGTGGTATTATTGATGTTTTGGAGGTTCTAGTAGTCTTGTAGTCAGTAGAGAGGTTCTTCTGATTATGCACTTGTTTTTTATTTGTCTGGAAAATAGAAAAACATTTTGTTGTACTTGTTCTGTTTTGTTGAAACCACAGAAGAAGAGCCGACTCCGTTCCACACACCTGAGTTCACCTGAGATCATCCAGGTTCTAAAGGTCATTAGGAGAACTTAAGTGTCTTTTTAAACGGTCTTTGGTTCTCGAGGTTCTTAAAGTCTTTTTGGTCACAGTGTTCTTGCAGATATCAGTGGTTGTTGAGTGTTGGCTAGGAGGTTCTGCATGAGGTTCTAGTGTAGCTGATGAGGTTCTAGGCGGTATTGCTGACCTTTAGGAGGTTCTAGTAATCATTAGGGAAGTTGTACTGGTTTTGTAAATGGTTCTAGAGATTTTTCAGGATGTTGTGGTTGTTTTGGTGGTTCTCGTAGTTCAGGAGGTTCTAGTGGTCTCTTCGATATATTTGTGGTCCTGTAGTTGGGTATTAGGTTCTGTAAGGTGGTTCTAGTGGTTCTTCAGCATGTTTTTGGTGGTTCTTTGGAACATTTTAATGGTTCCGAAACAGTTTTGTGGTCAAGGGAACCTTTAGGGAACCTTTGGGTGTTTTTTTCTTGTCATTTGAGTGGTTTCAGTGGTTTTGTTTCTAGTTCTAATCGACTCTGGGGTTCTACAGGATGGTTGTTGTGGTTCTTTAGGATGTTGTAAAACTATTAAAGAACCTGTAGGTGTTCTTAGAATCACTCAGGAGACATCAGTGGTTTTACAGGCAGTTCTAGTGAGAACTGAGGAGGTTTTACTACTACTATTTTAATTGGTTGAAAGGTTCTGTCTGATGGTTCTAGTGGTTCTTTAGGATGCTGTAGAGTTATCAGAGAACATATCTGTGGTTTTATGCTCAGTGTGGTGGTTCTAAAGGTGGTTCTAACAGTCAGAGAGGTTCTCCTGGGCCTTCAGAGTGATCTAGAGGTCAATAAATAAAAAAAACAATAAAACCTCCCAGAGCTGCAGCAGAACGTTCTGTTTTCCCTCCGTCAGCCGAGCAGGAACAGCAGGAATGCAGCAGCTGTCAGCGATCGATCAGCGGCTGCGGTTCCGTAATGATCTGATCGGCTCAGACTGATTACTGCAGCCGTGGTTCTCAGCGGAACGTCGCAGCGCTGAATGTTTATTCATGTTCCGGTGATGGACGACGTGCCGCTGGTTCTTTATTGTTTCCCCGGGTTCCGTATCGACCGCTCGCCTGCAATTCACCGACCTGCTTAGCGCGCTGCCGGTTTGTTTCTACGGCAACCAGCGGGTCGTGCGAGGAGAACGGCGCTGGTTCGATTCCCACAGCGGAACCGACCAATCAGACGGAACAAACTGGCTGCGTCAGATCTGGAGGTTTTATTCATTCAGTTCCTCTGGGTTCCAGTGAGATTCAGGTGTTTTTATTTTATTTATCACCTCATAAGAACTCAATGAGAGCTGGAACATCTAATCAGAACCAAACAGAACACTAAAGTAGTTTATTTATGTTCTCTTTGTGTTCTAGTTGTTTTCTTAATGTTAATATTTAATGAAGGTGTTTTAAGGGGCTTTTAACAGCATGATTAACGGTCAATAAATGATTAACAGAACATTCCTTTGCAGGTTTATCTGCAGTTCTGATCATGCTGCTGTTCCTAGAGTTCTTCCTGCTAGTTCTGTTGGTCTTAAGAAGGTTCTAGCAGTCAGTGGTGAGGTTCTAGAGGTCTTTTAATCGTCCAGTAAGTGATTCTTATAGTCAAAAAGGAGATATAAAGAACTTCTGTGGTCCGTGATGATGTTCTAGGCCTCGTTTAGTTAGTTCTTGTGGTAAACAAGGAGATTTAGAGAATGTTAAGGTCTTTCATGTGGTTCTAGTGGTCACTAATGAAGGTTCTAAGCTTTTTTTTATGTGGTTCTTTGGAAGATTCTTGCAGCCTTAAAGGGTTTTTTTTGTGGTAAATGAGAATGTTCTAGACATCTTTTATATGGTTCTTTCGGTGGACAAGGAGATTTAAAGAATGTTTTGGCCTTTTTACTGTCTTTTATGTGGTTCTAGTGGTCACTGACAAAGGTTCTAGGGTTTTTTGAGGAGGTTGTGGTGGTTCTTTAGAAGGTTCTGGTGGTGTTTAAGGAGGTTTTGTAGGAAATTAGGATTTTCAAAGAGTTTTTTTTTTGGTTTTTGGGATCAACAAGGAGATTTAAAGAATGTTTGGTCTTTTTATGGTCTTTCATGAGGTTCTAGTGGTCACTGTTGAAGGTTCTCATCCTCATGAAAGACCAGAAGACGACCAAAAGATGATCTAAATCTCTTGCTCTGTGGTTGAGCTGCAGCTCTTTGTGTTGTTTAGTTGATGTTCCTCAGCAGGTTGTGGTTCTAGACATTGTGTTGTTCCTCAGCAGATTGTTGGTTCTCGATGTTGTGTTGTTCCTCAGCAGGTTATGGTTCTAGATGTTGTGTTGTTCCTCAGCAGGTTGTTGGTTCTAGATGTTATGATCTCCTCGTGTTGTTCTCCTCGGCAGGTTGTCGTTTCTTCACGCTGGGTTCCGTTGTGTTGCTCAGCAGGTTCCCATGTTTGTAATCTCAGCAGCGCAGCATGTTAAACCGCGTGTTCCGTGTGTTCTGGCGTGTTCTACCCGTTAGCGCGTGTGTGTGTGCTCAGATCAGCAGAGCGTGAACTGTGAACGTATCGCCGCGGTGACCAGATGGTGCTGCTTGGAGACCATCGCCAAGGTGACCGCGAGCCGCCGGGGGCAACAGCATCCATCACACTCAGAGGACTTCCTGGACCTGCGAGGACCTCATTAGCATAATTTATGCGCTGACCTCTGTGAACTCCTGAACCCTCGATGGGACGAAAAAAAGCACAAAAAATGACACTTAAAAGGTTCCTTTTCAATTATTATATTATTAGAATGACACTTAGCCAAAAGAATGTGGACGGCTGAATGCTTCTGATAATGATGATTAATATAGAATTAACCCCAAAGCGTCCACATACTTTTGCCACTTCTTCTTCTCTAAACTTTTAATTGAATTAAAAACATATTCTGTCCAAAACTATGTGGCAAATACAGTGTAAAATATATGGTAATGGGCTTCCACATACTTGTGGCTGTTTACAATATAAACATACAGAAATGTGCTGATTTCTTTACAGCAAAAACGACACTTTGCCAAAAGTATGTGGACAGCTCGATGTCCTGTCATATGCGATTAACATGGAGTTGGCCCCAAAGGTGTCCGAATACTTTTGGCTGTGATAGTTAAACAGATTCAATCCTAGGAACAAAATGTGAGACTTTAATTTTTAATTCCCTAAACATGCTGGTGCTGTTTAAATGAAGCTAAACGTTAATGCAGATGTTTCCTTGGAGAATATCTGGAGAACGTTATCCTGATCTGTCAGTTTTCAGTTTGTTTCTGTCGTCGTTCATCTCATTTAGAAACTCGTTTGCTGTTTTAAATCTGCTCCAAGTGTCAAAACGGGATAAAAATATAAATACAATGAGTCAAACTACCAACGGCTTTGGCGTCTTAGATTTTTCTGTAGATTTATTTTCAGAAATTGAAGTGTTCTTTCACATTTCTGCTCATAATAAGGTTTGGATAAAGACATAAAACCAGAGCTCAGCCATACTCACTATTTATTTACATTTTACATTTATCTGTTTTCTGTCATTTATAGTCATTTTCAGTCGCTTTTAGTTGTTTTCAGTCATTTTTAGTCATTTTTAGTCGTTTTCAGTCACTTTTAGATGTTTTGTGGTTTTTGGTCATTCTGAGTCGTTTCCTTTCGGTTATTTTTTTTTGTCATTTTCAGCACCTGTTTATGGTACTTTGCTTTTTTTTCACTACTATTATTTCAATCACTGTTTTGAGTCATTTTGATGCTTTTTCTGCTGCTGTTTTTGGTTGATGGTTGGGTTTTTGTTGTTTTTTTTGACCGTTTCCTGTTGTTTTCACTTCCTGTTTACATCTTCACTCACTGTTTACTGCTGAAAGAAAATGTTTTGCTGTTTTTATGATCTTTCGCGTGCTTCTAGTGGTCATTGATGAAGGTTCTAGGGTTTTTTGAGGAGGTTGTGTTGGTTCTTTAGAAGATTCTGGTGGCCTTTCAGGAGATTTTGTGGTAAATCAGGATTTTCTTGGGATCTTTTTGTTGGTTTTTGGCATCACCAAGGAGATTTAGAGAATGTTTTGGTGTTTTTATGGTCTTTCGTGTGGTTCTAGTGGTCACTGATGAAGTTTCTAGAGTTTTTTGAAGAGGATTTGGTGGTTCTTTAGAACAGTGTTGGCTTTTAAGGGGTTTTGTGATAAATGAGAGTCTTCTGTGGTTCTAGTGGTCACTGATGAGGTTCTAAGCTTTTTGTTTTAGTGGTTCTTTGGAGGACTCGTATTCAAATTTTGTTCTTTTTCTGGTCTTTTGTTTTAGTTGTTTTTGTTGCTTTTTGTCCTAATTTTCTTTTTTTCCTGCTTGTTTATTTCACAGATTTTCAGCCACTGTTTTGAGTCATTTTTAGTTGTTTTTAGTCGTTTTAAGTCGCCGTTTTTAGTCTTTTCAGTTCCTGTTTATTTCCACTTTTAGTCGCTGTTTACTGCTGTTGGTTTCAGTCTTTTTCAGCCACATGTTTTAGACGTTTTGTTGTTTTCAGTTGCAGTTTTCTGCTGTTTTCAGTCAAGTTTTTTCAATCATTTTGGGACATTTTTAGTTGCTGTTTGTCGTCTTTTCCACTTCCTCTTTAGTATCTGTTTCCAGCTGCTGATATCGTGTCTCTGCTGCTGCTGGGAGTTTATTTTAGTCGTTATTATCTTCATATAATTTGATCCATTCGTCATAAATCCACGGAGCAGAAAACACCTGATTCCTTCAACATGTGTAAAAACACCGCCGGCTCTATATTTAGGCCCGTTTCCACGGCGACCACATCCAGATGTTCATCCATCACCGGCAGCAACTCGTTAAGTTTTCACACTCGGGAGGTCGACGAGTCGATTTATGACTTCAGAGAAAATGTGAGAAACAGAAGCTTAGAAATAGAAATAAACTCATTAAATCAAGTGTTTGATTCATACTTTACATCAGAAAACGTGAAAATCTGATTTATTTCGTCAACAAATCTGCAAACATCACCTTGGAACTCTGTCGATCCTTTTAAAAATATAAACACCTTCATATTTTATATTATTTTATTATTATGAAATGCAATTAATTATGTAATTTATTGTTAAATTAAGAATTTTTAAACGAAATCATATTTAATTTAAAAATGATCAGCAATAAAAAAAATGCCAAAACAAGTGTAGAATAATGAAAAAATATAAAATAATAAAAAACAGTGAAAAAGAATTACAATTTACAGACTATAAAATATATTTAATTATTAAAATTAATTTTTTGCTAATTAGAAAAACACTTTTCTGATGAAGTCAAATTTATTTAAAAACAACAAAAGTTGAAAAATTAAAGCCATAAAAACACAATAAGCAAATAATTAATGTTAAATTCTTGTTTTCACATCTTTAATAAACTATGAAGAATTATTATTATTATTATTATTATTATTACTATTTACATGACTAAATAAAAAGTAAAAATATCAATAAATTGTTGAACAAATCTGCATAATTTTTCTTGTTGATCTTTTTTAACAATAAACTAGAAAATATTTTAAATTATTAAATAAAACAAATTACATAATCTATTGATAAATGAATTAAATGACTTAAAAAAACAAAATTGTGTTTATTTTTTATTCTAAATTATGACAAACAACTAAAATATATTTTTAATTGTTTAATTTTTTATTTGCTGTCTTCAGTAGTTTTCTTTTATCTTTCATTAGTTTTCAGTCGTTCTTAATCCCTGTTTATTTCCTGTCTAATTATTTCAGACGTTGTTTCTCTGTTCCGTCATTTTCAGGCTGTTTTCATTTGCAGTTTAGTCGTTACGGATTCTGAATATTTGTTGTTTCTTTAAAAGTCGCTGGTTAATAAGAGCAGAAACTTTCCAGCTTCAGGTTCTGGTCCAGATGATTAAATGAATCTCCAGGTTCTGGTCCAGATGTTTAGTTCTGGTCCAGATGTTTAGTTCTGGTCCAGATGTTTAGTTCTGGTCCAGATGTTTAGTTCTGATCCAGATGTTTAGATGAATCTCCAGGTGTCTCTGACTCTCAGGTTGGATGTTAGAGGTTTTTTGTGCAGCGACGACTTAAAGGATTGAAGGAAAGATCAGAGGTTAGAAGAAAAAGAGGATTAGAACGGCTGCATGAACGGATTCAACTGGAGGCTGACAGAGTTATTGATCAGTGAGTTCTAATGAAGAGGCAGCAGAACCGATCATATTATTATTGATCAGTGAGTTCTAATGAAGAGGCAGCAGAACCGATCATATTATTATTGATCAGCTTCAGGTCAGGTGATGAAGGCGGCGTGTAACTTCCTGCGTCAGCGGCTCCATGGATCAATGACTGTGATCGGTTGGTAGATGACATCATCAGGTCGGATCAGGTCGTTTATTACATCATCACTGATCGATGAGGTTTTTATTTCATGTTGGAATCAAACAGCAGTTCAGACGTTCTGGTTGAAAAGAGGAAAAAAATCAGAAATTTACTGCAAATTTTTTATTTTTTTTTTTACAGAAAAATGCAAAAAAAAATGAACAAAGTGAAGTAAAATTAAAAATCTCAACAACAAACTGGATTAGTTTAATATCTGCAGGTTTTAGAGTTTAATGTTTTAAGGAATGAGAAACGTCATTTGCAGTCATTTGCAGTCAGTATTTTAGCCGTTTTTCTGTCAAATCTGTTGCTGTTTTCAGTCACTGCTTTTGATATTTTTAGTTCCTGTTTTCAGACATTTTTATTTGCTGTTTTGGACATTTTCACTCACTGTTTTCACTCATTTTTAGTAACTGTTTCGATCATTTTCAGTCACTGTTTTTGGACATTTTCATTTGCTGTTTTGACTCATTTTGAGCTGCTGTTTCGGGTATTTCCATTCACTGTTTTCAGACATTTTAAGTCGTTTTCAGCTGCTGTTTTTGGTCATTTTTAGTACGTGGTTGAAGACATTTTCAGTCACTGTTACGAACACTTGTTCTCAGTTCCTGTTTTTCAGTCATTTTCAGCTGCTGTTTCAAGTATTTTTCATCCCTGTTTGCAGACATTTTCATTAGCTAGTCATTTTTAGTCACTGGTTTCGTCATTTTTTGTCAATTTTTTGTCGTTTTTACTTATTTTTAGTCATTTTCAGTCACTGTTTTTGGTCATTTTTGGTCATTTTTAGTCATTTTTGGTCATTTTTAGTCATTTTTAATAGTTTTTATTCATTTTTAGTCTTTTTAGTCCCTGTTTTAGGATCATTTTCAGGCAGCATTTTAGTTGTTGCTGTTTTCAGTCACTGTTTCAGACGTTTTTAGTCCCTGTTTTCGGTCACTTTCAGGTGCTGTTTTCTGCATCACTGAATTAATCAGTCGTTCTGTTTTCCAGTGAGACTTTGTTACAGTAAATAGTTCCAGAATGTTTTTTCTGGGTTATACATGTTTTTTCATGTTTCTGGCTTCGTCACGTCGCTTCAGGACAGAAACCGTGTGAGTTCTTTTCTGCTTCAAACAAAAGGTTTTATTCTTTTAAAGCTTCCAAGACGTCGTTTTGATGTCGAACTTCTTGAGGCGGCAGCAGATGGAAACGTGGCTTTAAAGGGAATCAAATCCAACATTTCTGACGCCAGCAGCAGCTTCAGGAGACGTTTTCATCAATTATTAAAAAAATAAACCGACGACGAAGCTAATCTGAAATGTTCTCAGAACATTTGATGTTTTTTCTGTTTGTGGAGAAAATGATGAAAAGAAAAGGAAGAATTACAAACAGTTTGGGCAGAAATAAGCTTTTTTTTTATCCTTATTTATTTCTGCTGAATGTTTTGATGTTTTCTGACATTTAAGAAAAGAGTTTAATCATTTAAAAGGTCTCCGTTAGCTTAGCGGTTTGTGTATTTAGTATTTTTCTCTCAGTATACTGTCAAAGCTGCAGGATTTTAGTGTTTTTAGGGTTTAAAGTTTCATCCTTCTATTCAGGTTCTGTGAGGATTTAATGAGTTTCAGGCGTTATTTCACTGTTTAATTCATTTTTATTTCTTCTGCGAATAAGTTTCTGTTGAGCTAGGCTAAGCTAAGTTCAGCTAAAGCAGGTTAAGGTGGGTTAAGCTCAAGTTCAGGTAGGTTAGGTCAGTTATAAGTTGGTTATGTAAGGCTAGGATTTAGTTAGGTTTAGCTAAAACGATGTATGTTAGGTAGGCTAAGCTAACTTAGGCTAAGTCAGGTTGAAGTAGGGTAATGTTTGAGTTAAATTAGGCTAAGCTAACTTAGGCTAAGTCCAGATTGGTTAAGCTAACCCAAGTTAAGGTAGGGTAATGTTTGAGTTGTCAGGCTAAGCTAATTTAGGCTAGGTCAGGTTAAACTATGGTAATATTTGAGTTTAGTTAGGCTAAGCTAGGGTTGAGTTAGGCTAAGTTCAGGCTAAATTAAAGGTTAAGTCAGGATTCCTGTTTGTTTTCAGGATAATTTTCTTGTGATTTCCACTCAGAAACGCGTCAAAGCTGCAGATTTCTGTGATTTTAGGGTTAAATTTTAACTCGTCGTTCTTCTGTTGCGTCTCTGTGAGGATTTAAAATGTTGCAGACTTTTTTTTTCATTGTTTTCTGTCTTTTAAATCCTCCTCGTTGCTCCCAGAAGCTCCGATCCATCTGAGCTTCTCTCTTTCATCTCCAACCTTCTTCACATTCTTCCTCCTGCAGAAACGTTGAGAGTTTCAGAGTTTCATGAATAAATAAATAAACAAATAAATCCTTCTGCAGATCCTGACGGAGAAAAACTCAGCTGCTGCAGACGTCAGGAATCGATCGGCTGCTGATGGAAAAAAAACTGAAAAATCAGGAAAAAAAACGCTTTAAAAATACAAGAAAACATAGAAAAACACAAACAGAAATTATTGATCATTGATTATTGGATATTTATTGATCGGAATCATCTGTATGTGAAAAATATCAACTAAAATATATAAAAATCTGCTTTTATTGCGAATAAAGTTGGATGTTGTATTTTTTTATTCCTAATTACAGCCATAAATCAACATATTGATCCACGATTTTATCAATATAACTTATAAAGAGGGAAAATAACATAAAATATATTTTAATAAGCATTTTTCTGTGTAATTTTACACTTAAAGGAAAAAAAAACACAAATATGTATATTTTATACTTTTATTAGTAATTTCAATATTGCACAGAAGCGTTATTAAATTAAATCTGTATGATTTTAGAAGCATCTTAAATTCATGTTTTTATGGGTAATTTTAATATTATGCATGAAGTAATACACCTTAAATCCATATTTTATTGGTAATTTTAATATTATACATTCAAAAAAAATAAGTAATCTGTGTTTTTAAAGGTAATTTTGATATTGTACATGAAAAAAAATTAAAATCCATGTTTTTTTAAAGTCATTTTAATATTAAATATGGCAAAAACATCTTCAATCCACATTTTTAATATTATACATTAAAATAGATAAATAGCTACACATTTTTACCGGTAGTTTTAACATTAAACAGTAAATAAATAAATAAATAAATCTAGGTGTTTACAGATAATTTTAATAAATAAATGTAATAAAAGTGTTTATTCTTCACGTATTGTTAAATGTTTAATAAAATCAACCAAAAACTGGTTTTAAATCAATGACTTGATCGATCAGAGACAATCAATAACTGCCGTCGTTTGTGTCAGAGCTCAAACAAACAAACAAACAAACAAGCGGCTGCTGTTTGCTGCAGAGTTCAGGGAATTTCTTCTTCTTCTGTGGTTTCTGAAGTTTTAATTATTAAACGACGCCTGAAGAGAAACAAGAAACTCTGAAGGTTTTTATTCAACAAACTTCAACCAGAAAGTCCAGAAAGAAGAAAAAAGGAGCCAAGATTTCAGTAAAATCTGATTAATTTAATTCAGTTTGGTTGAAATCCGTTGATCAGGAAGAAAAATAAAATAAAATAAAAGCAGAAAGTAGATTTGAGTTTCTGTAGCTTCAGTCAAGATCAGAAAATCTTTAGTTCTACTTCAGTTTTCCTGTAAAATTACACAGAAAATATTTAGAAAAACATTCTAAATGTATGTTTATTCTATTAAATTAAGTGCACTGTGAAAAATAATATTCAACATTTTTTATCAGTAATTTCTTTAAAAACAAAACCAGCTTCTCAGATTTGTTTAACCTATTTAGGTAAATTATAAATAATGTCTAGTAAATGATCAGATTATTAGCAATACTGTTTTTGCAAAATTTTATGAAAAAATTTTCCAACAATACATGAAATTTTCCAAAATACTATCATATTATTCAAACATTATGTAAGTTTTTTTCCAAAATACATAGATTTTTTCAAAATTATGTAATTTTTTTCCCAAAATGATGTCAAAATTTCCAATATCACGTAAAAATTTTCTAAAATTACACAATTTTTTTTTCCAAATTATGTAATTTCCCCCCAAAACTACGTAAAATTTTTCAAAATGTTGTAATATGTTTCTAATGTTAAGTAAGTTTTTCCTAAAATTTTATAGTATTTTTCTAAAATTGCATAGTTATTCCAAAATTACATTAAAAAATTTTAAAGCTCTATAAAATTTCCCCCAAAAAATAGCTTAAGAAATGTCCAGAATGTGTAAAAAATTACATAAAATTTCTTTAAAATGATTCAAATGTCAAAAAAGATTTCTCCCAAATCTGTTTGAAATAACATAAAATTTTCTTTAGTTACTCAAAAAAAATGTCCCACAATTCCGTAAATTTTTTTCCAAAATTATGTAATTTTTTTCTCAAAACTGCATAATTTTTTCCCCCAAATTACATACATTTTTTCAACAATTACACAGAATTTTCCAAAATTACATACACTTTTTCCAAGGCTACAAACATTTTGTCCAAAATTTTTCCCCCCAAAATTTGCTTAATAAATGTCCACAATGTCTCAAAATGCATCCAGAATGATCAAAAATTTTTAAAAATGATTCAAGATTTCTCTGAAATTACCAAAAATGTGTCCAAATGACCCCAGAATCGTCCACAGTGGTTTTAAAACGGGTTTGAAATGACAAAGTTTGCTGGAGTGACTCAAAAATGTCCCAAAATTATGCAAAATTTTTCCAAAATACTTTTAAAAAATTTTCAAAACTTTAGATGTTTATTGTAAATAAATAATGAATAAAAAAAATCTGTATTTTACAGACACTAATTCATTCTTTTACAGTGTCTGAGTGTAAAATTCCAGTTTTGTTCTTAAATCTGCTCTAAATGTGGTTCTTTTACTGAAATCTGTGGATATTTTTACAGTTTTGGAGCATCTCAGGTGGTTCCTCCAGGAGATGAAGGTTCCTCTAGAGATCCTGAAGGTTCCTCTAGAGATCATGAAGGTTCTGTTAGAGTTCTTTGAGGAACGTTGTTCTGAGTTTTGATCAGTCGTCTTCAGATCGTCTCCTGATCCTCGTGTATTAAACCATCATCCTCCTCTTCCTCCTCCTCTACATGCTTTATTGCGTTTCCTAATTTGGGCAGAGGAAGTGGGGGCTGATCTCATCGCCGCGGCGACCCCGAGGGATGCTGCTGTCGCCGTGGAAACCCCCTCATCACTCCTGCTGGAAACCGTTTGACTCCATTTAGTTGAGTTTGTTCATCAGATCGACTCCCTGCAGTCAGAACGCAATAAAAGCTGCAATAAAAGCTGCAGCAGCGCGACGACCACAACAACAGAAAGTGCATTTAGTCACTTATACACAACGACAACAACAACAACAACAGGAAGCGCATTTAGTCACTTATACACAACGACAACAACAACAACAACAGGAACCGCATTTAGTCACTTATACACAACGACAACAACAGGAAGCGCATTTAGTCACTTATACACAACAACAACAACAACAGGAAACGCATTTAGTCACTTATGCACAATGACAACAACAACAACAGGAAGCGCATTTTGTCCTTTCTACACTGTAAAAAATAATCCTGGGAGAGAAAACATCCCAGAAAAACAGGTTAAAACACGAGGAAACGCTCCAAAAGTGTACAAACATCCATAGATGATATATTTCCTGATTGTGGAAATGTTTTATGTAATTTAGGAAAAATTTTATGGTGTTTTTGAAAATTGCTAGAGAAATTAGAAAAATTGTTAGGAAATTTTTGAACAATTTTACATAAGTTTGGATCAATATTACACAATTTTTGAAATATTTTGTGTAATTTAAGAAAAATCTGTGTACTTCAGGAAGAAAATAAATAATTTTGGAAAACTGTTATATAATTTGGGAAAAATTTTGCACAATTTTGGAGTTTTTTTTTACATGACTGTGGAAAACTTTTATTTGATTTTGGATTTTGTTTAGATAAATTAGGAAAAATTTTACACATTTTTGAATAAAATCTGTGATTTAGGGAGAAAAATCTTACGTTACTTTGGAAAATTTTTCTCAAAGTTTTGAAAAAAATGTACACAATTTTTGACAGATTTTATGTAATTTAGGAAAAAAAATTACATAATTTGGGATTAATTTTACCTAACTTTCGTACATTTTAGAGTGAATCCACAAAGTTTAATGTAATTTCAATGTAATTTCGTGAAGGTTCCAGGAATCCTGTGGCGATCTGAAGAATGTTTGTTCTCAGAGTCGTCACAGATCTTCAGTCTTTCAGGAGAACAAACTGAGGAGTTCTTGGAGGTTTCTATGAAAAGTTTCCAGACATCTAAAAGTCCCTGAGGTTTAAGAGAAGCTCTCAGATATAGCTGAGGTCCACCAGGAGGTCAGAGAAGTTTTACGTGAGCAGGTTTCATGAATCTTAACGAGCTTTTATAGAAGGTTTGAGAACATGGAGGTCCTGCAGGAGTTCTGGGAGTCCTTGAAGAGCTTTAAAGGAGAACGTCTGAAGGTTGTGGAGATCTTGGAGAGATTCCAGGAATCACTGAGGAGGATTTTAAAGAGACTTTAATCAAACATGAGTCAGATTTGTATCTACAGAAACTATATTTACTGAAGCTTTACCTCCATACTGTGAATATTTTAGACTTCCAGGTTCTTGAAGAACATTTAGATGTTTGTTTCTAATAGTTGTGACCAACAGGAGCCTTAAAGTTCACCCAGAATCACCTTTAAAGTTTCTCATGAGAATGATTAGAAACCAGAAACACATCCAGGGAACAAAAATGATTCAACATTTCTCCAAAATGTGTTCAGAATGACATAAAATTCTCTTGAGTGACTCAAAAATTTACCAAATTGCTTAAAATTTTTCCAAAATTGCATCTAATTTTTCCAAAATTACATCTAATTTTTCCAAAATTACATCAAATTTTTCCAAAAATCTGTAAAATATTTCCTAACCTATGTAAATTTTTTACAAATTTATGTAAATCTGTCCAAAATTACATAAATGTTTTCCTAAATACGAACAAAATATATTTTGTCCAAATATACGTATGTTTTTTCCTCAAAATAACATTTTTCAAAATATCATTCCCAAAATCATGATTTTTTTTTTCCAAAATTAAAAAAAAACTGCCCAAACTTACTGAAATATATAAAAGAATACTAACAATGACTCAAAATGTGTCCAAAATTACCAAAAAATTAGCTTAAATGATTGATTCCTAAAATGTTTTCAAAATTGCAGATTTTTGCTAAAACTAAGTTTTTTTCCCCAAAATTAATATTCCAAGATTGTTTTTTTTTTTTTTTTTTAAATTTCTGTGAAATTTTTATAAAATTATATCAAGGTTTTCTAAAATACAAACTAAATTTATTTTTCCAAATGTATGTTTTTTTCCCCAAAGTTACAAAAACCTGTCCAAACTTTTCTCAAATATTCAAATATATTAAAAGAAATACTCACAATGGCTCAAAAAATGTCAAAAATGACTCAAAAAATTTCCAAAATTACCAAAACGTTGGCAAAATGATTGATTTGTGATTCAAGATGTCTTTAAAATTAACCAAAATTTGTTGAAAATTATTTTTAAAAAAATCTGTTCAAACGTAGTTAAAAATTGTCCACGTTGGCTTTAAAATGTGTTGCAGTGACTAAAGATTTGTTCAAGATGACGTGAAAACAAGATTTAGATTTTTTATGAGGTGAAAATCGTCTCCAGAATATTTATTGCTGTCTCTGACGTTTACAGAACTAATGTTTTATATATATTATTATTATTATTACTGTTTGCTCCCTTGGATTTATCAACACATTGAACAAACTGAGCGTTCTGCTGCAGTAAAACTAATAATGGATCTCAATGTTCTTCTGAGGCCTGAGGAGCTTTTTGTTTCCTTCTGCTGCTCAGACACTCAGAGTGAAATTAAAACCTGGTTTTGCACCTGTTCTCCGGTTCTACCTGTTCAGCCGGCGGCGCCTCGCTGTCAGGAATCCGCTGCCAAACATCAGATTCCACTTGGCTCCGTGTCAGGATGAATAATAGATCCAGCGGCTCGGTCTATATGCTGGAAACAGCACTTTCTGCAGGTTTCATCTGACATTCAGCTCCTGGTTAGCTCCTGCTTAGCTCCTCATTAGCTCATGATTAGCTCCTCATTAGCTCCTGGTTAGCTCCTTGTTAGCTTCTCATTAGCTCCTTGTTAACTCCTGTTAGCTCCTCATTAGCTTCTCATTAGCTCCTGGTTAGCTCCTCATTAGCTCATGATTAACTTCTCATTAGCTCTTGGTTAGCTCCTCATTAGCTCATGATTAGCTCCTCATTAGCTCCTGGTTAGCTCCTGATTAGTTCCTCGTTAGCTCCTGGTGTGCTCCTCATTAGCTCCTCATTAGCTCTTGATTAGCTTCTCATTAGCTCCTGGTTAGCTCCTCATTAGCTCATGATTAGCTTCTCATTAGCTCCTGGTTAGCTCCTCATTAGCTCATGATTAGCTCCTGGTTAGCTCCTGATTAGTTCCTCGTTAGCTCCTGGTTTGCTCCTCATTAGCTACTTGAATGACAGAAAATTTTTTAAATGATGAAAAAAATGCCCAAAATTCCCAAAACATCAACGAGAACATCTTAAAATGTCCAACATGATATAAAAAGTGTCCAAAATTACATAAAAATTGCCAAGAATCATTCAAGATTTTTTTCAAAATTTGTTCGAAATTTTCGAGTGACTCAAAAATGTCCCAAAATTGTATAAGATTTTCCAGCATTCCGTTTTTTTCCCCAAAAAATTCAACATTTTGCCAGAATTGCATATTTCTTTCCAAAAGTACATAAAATTTTTCCAAAGTTCCGTCATTTTTTTCTCCGAAATTATGGAAAATTTTCCCAAGAATACGTTTTTTCCCCCAAAATTAGATTTAAAAAAGTCAGAAATTACATAAACTGTTTCCAAAATTGTTCTTTTTTCAAAATTACATATTTACTTTCCAAAATTACATATTTTTTTTCCAAAATTAGACAATATTTTTCTGAAACTGCATGAAATGTTTCCAAAAAATGCTAAAAAAATTTTAAAAAAATTATTTTCTCAAAATTACACAGTTTTCTTCCAAAAGTACATAAAATTTTCCCCAAAAATTACCTAAAGTTTTCAGAAAATTACATAAAATTTTTCCAAAATTATGAAATTGTTTTTCTCAAAATTACATATTTTTTGCCAAAAGTACGCACATTTTATAAAAAAAAAGTTAAATATGTATGCCGTTATTTAAGTGTGACTAAATACTGTACAGATATTGTAAATAATGACAAAAATGTACAGAAAACTACTCTGAAGATGCAAACCAGACAAAAAAAATGACCAAAAGAGACACAAAACAACTCGACAAAACACAAATTCAACACAAACAGGAAAACAGTGTAAGATAAAGACACAAAACAAACAGATTTTAAAAACTGAGTTCTCTCATGATGATGCTGGATCGTTTTCCTTGTTTTTCTGTTGTTTTATTTTTGTTTATGACTTTTAACGTGTCTTCAGAGCAATTTTGTTTCTTTGTGATCATCTTTTGTCTCGTTTTTGGGGTTATTTTGTCTCATTTTTTGGTGTTTTCGGGGTTATTTTGTCTTGTTTTTCCTTTTTCTGAGATTATTTTGTCCTCTTTTTGTCATTTTGTCTCCACATACTGTAGATATTTAATTATTTCCATGTTTACTTTAATCACCTGACGGTTTCTTTCTTTAACATCTGATCGTTGAGTTTCTTATTAAAATGCTTCTAATAGGTGGATTATTTCTGCTGTGAGGTATCTGGTTGGTTTCATGTGTCAAACCTTATAAAAAGGTCCTGTTTATTTCCTGAAAACCCTCTATTTCCCAGTGGCTCCAGCACTGCTCTCAGCTCTGTGTATTTACTGGCTCTGGATATTTATTCTAAAACATATTTCTATTGTTACCAGGCTGGCTCTGTGTATTTGCTGGAACACACTTCATTTCCCAGAACTGCAGATCAGCAGTTTCTCTGTGAAGAAATTCCCCCCGACTCTGGGTATTTGTTGGAAACACCTGAGTATTTGCTGGAAGAGATCCAAACTCTACAGCTTGGGAGGAAACAATCGACCCTGCAGAGCTGCCCGGCGGCTCGGTGTATTTGCTGGAAAAAGCGGGCCGCTCTGCGACACGTTTCCACGTTGTTGTTTCAGTGTGAAGGTTTTCTGTGGATGTGAGGCGGCGGAGTGAGCAGAGTATAAATATTAAAGTGCACTCAGAGCTCCAGATACCTCCAGCCCAGCGTATACGCCTGACAGTTTAATGAGTAGAGCCGTAAAACGCAGCCGACAGAACGTCCTCGCTGCAAAAAGCCACTTTCACTCGCAGAAAAACAACCTTCTGACTTCAGTTCTGTCATTGAACTAAAACTGTGTTTGGTTCTGGTGGTCGAATTTATATTTCTGTCTGTGTTGATGTCAGACATGAAATATGATGATTTAAGGAAGTTTCAGGCTGAATTTAGATCTTAAAAAATACACACTTAAGATGTAGATCAGCATCGTGAACCCAGCTCTATGTTTTTAAATTTTATAAAATGTCATTATTGTTGCACACACCGCAATTTTTTTTGTCAAACTCTATGATATTACTGGCAGTACTGTAATTGCAGATATACAGCGGTACATATCTGCATATGGATTTAACCTAATAGGAACTTACAGGTACAGTAACTAACTTTAACTGGAGTTATCTGTAAATTCCAACATTTTTTTTCTTTGAAACTATGTAAAAAATTCTGTGAATTGCGGATATATACCATAAATCCCACCATAAAACCCCCACAGAACCTTCCTGGAGGGTTCCTGTGTTTCTAGAATGTGTCTTTAATATTTCTGATCCACAATTGAGATCTTTACTGTAAAAAAAATACCCCCAAAAAATGTAAATGCTGATATATAGCGGTGGATCGTCTGCATACAGATTTAACCTAATAGGAACCTACCGATGCCGTAATTAGCTTTAGGTTCCAACATTTTTTTTTGAAACTGTGTAACAACTGCTGTGAATTACAGATCTATACCATAAATCCCACCACATAACCTCCACAGAATCTGCAGAGTACATTCAAAGAACATTTCCTGCAGGTTCCCCGAGGGTTCCTGTGTTTCTAAAATGTGTATTTAATATTCTGATCCATAATTAAGATCTACGCTGCAAAAAATGATAAAGCTGTAAAAGAATGTGAATGCACATATACAGCGGTGCATGGTCTGCATAGAGGTTTAACTGAATGGGAACTTAAAAATGCAGCTCTCCACAAGTTAATTAAATTTAAAGTGAAGTTTAAGTCTACTGCTAACATACTTTTGGACATGTACAATTTAAAGAATTTAAAATATGTTATAAATTGGTGAAATTGTGTAATCATCAAAAACAGTTTAAAAAAATTAGTAAAAATAATGGCAAAACTATAAAATTATATTTTTAGCTGATTTAAATCATGAAAACTGTAGATTTTACTCACATGTTGTAAAAGAACAAATTACTATTTGTAAAAATACAGATTTTTAATGTGGACATTATTTACAGTTTGGTTTTTCAGTCAACATGTAAATCACTACTTTTTACATGATTTTATCAGATATTATCTATAATCCAACAAAACAGGGAAAATCTGTAAAATGACCATTTTTAAATCCTTAGCATTCATAGCGTTTCTCTAAAATAATGCTATTTTTGCTGATTCAAATACGGTAAAAACGTGATATTGTGGTCAAGCATAAAACAATTAATTGTTTTTTGTAAAATTTAGATCTTTGATTGTGGACATTTCTATACTACTTTTTATGGTTTTTTTTAATGTTAAAATGTACATTAACAGAGTTTTACTTCCAGTTTTATATTTGTTATGACAGTATTTCACTATTTTTAACATATTTTTCTGGCATCCTTGCTGCTAATTTTTCACAATTTTTGTGCTATTTCTATTTTTTACAGTCCTAAATCAACTTGAGAGCTCGAGTTAACCCTGGTGTCGTCCTGCATGTCAAATTGACCCGTTTTAAAGTTTGAAAATATGGGGGGAAAAAAGCATATTTTCAAAGTAAAAATGTCCACATTTTCAACATTTTTGTAAATTTTTGAGCATTTTTAGGTGGAAAAAAAGAAATGTAAAAAAAGGTTTTTGTTTACGAACATTCACAAAAAATGATTTTTTGGTGAATGTTCTTAAAGAAACTATTAGAAGTTTTACTGATATATATGGAATCATTTTAGATAGTTTTAGGATAATATTTACAAGAATTTTCTTGCCAAATTTGGGGGATTTTTTTTTTTTTTTAAAGAAAACTTTTAAGGAATTATTGAAATTTTATTCCTGAAGGTTTTGTCAATTTTCAGAAATTTGGGAATTTTTTTGCAGAATTTAAAAAAAAATTTTCAGACAAGGAAACAATATTTTTTAGTGCCTGTAAATGAAGACAACAGGAGGGATAAACATGTTTTGAGGGACTGATAGATATTTATTCCAGATTCTGTCAAACCTACAGGTGAAATGTTGTGAGCGGTTTAAAAAACTGGAGTTTTAGAGACGATATCGACGAACCGATTGACCAGTCGGCCTGATTTTACAGCTTTATTGACAACATCTACGTAGAAGTAAGAGCAGAAAAGCTAACTGTTGAAAACACAAGTATAAAACCAAAGGGAAACCTTTAGCTTGAAGGAAAAAGGTGAACCAAAGACCCAAACAAAGCTGATTTCTGTTTTATTGTCTCACAATAACTGCAGCAGGTTGTGGTTTTATTCTTTATGGAGAATTTATCTGGGAACTGTTCTATTAATGGTTTGTTTGATGTTTGCTTCAGAACCAGTTGTGAGTCTTTATCGCTTCATTGTTCTCTAATCAGTCACATGTGTTGCTGCTATTGTTGTTGTCTTGTTGTGGTCGTGCAGAAGACAGCGAACGCATCAACACGCCTGATTAAAAGCAGCTTCACATGTCGTGATGCACACGCATGTGAACACATTGGAGCCACATATGGAGCCATAAATAAATCACGGTTATCAGCCACAATCTCACATTTACCCCCGGATGGAGCCTCATGACCCGAATGTTTAACGCTGCTCTAATCACAGCCGCAAGTAAATCAGACGAAGCTGCAACAAGCCGGGAAATAAAAACATGTAGAGGAGAACGTTTACATGTGAGAACCTCAAGAACCTGCTGCTGGGAGAAAGAACCTGTTTCCACCCGGTTAGAAATGAATAAAATACAAAACTGTGCTGCAATAAAAGAATTGTAGGCTGAAAATGACCACAAAGACACAAAAATTACCTCAACAAGACAATAAATAAGTATAAAGACACGTAAAACAACCACAAAACATACAAAGCAACACATAAGAGACAAAAAAATGACTACAAAGACAAAAAACTACCTCAACAAGATGCAGAATGACCAAAAAGAGACAAAAAATATCGCAAGTAAGGATGATTTGATGAACAACAACCAGTCTAGAACCAGTCTAAGAACAATAAAAACCGTCTTACACCAAGTCCAAACCAGTCTGAAACCAGTCCAAAACCACTCAAAACCAACTCAAAACCAGTAGATATCCAGTCTAAGATCAAATCTAAAATAGTCCAAAACCAGTCTAGAACCAGTCCAAGAACAATAAAAATAGTCTTCAACCAAGTACCATTTCCCAAACTTCTCTAAAACCCAGCCCAAACCAGCCTAAAACTGGTCTAGAGCTGCTCAAAAAAACAGTACAAAGACTAGTCTTAAACCAAGTCTAGAAAAAAAGTCTAAACCCAAGTACAAAATCAGTCCAAAGCCAGACTAAAACCAAGTCCAGAACTAGTCTAAAACAACACAACAACACAAACACAAAGCAGGTCTTTCACCAGTCCAAAACCAGTTCAAGTCTAAATTTAAAACTGGTCTAAAATCAGTCTAGAACCAGTCTAAGAACAGTAAAACCAGTCTTAAAGCAAGCACCATTTGCAAAACTACTCTTAACCCAGTCCAAACCAGCCTGAAACGGGTCTACAACCGCTCAAAAACCAGTACAGCTACTCTTCAACCAAGTCTAAAACGTCCCTAAACCCAGGTCTAGAAACTGTACGAACAATAAAAACAAGTCTTAAACCAAGTACAAAACCATTTCCTAAACTACCCTAAACCCAGTCCAAACCAGCCTAAAACTGGTCTTGAACCGACTCTTTTGTGCCTCTGCATGGTTTTTTTTTTTTTTGTCTGAAGTGGTTCTTTTCTGTTTCTTTGAGGTGGGTTTACATCTTTTTTTGTCTCTTTTTTTCACCTTTTTGTGTTTTTACATTGATTTTGTGTCTCTTTGTGTTGATTTTGTGCATCTTTATGGTGGTTTTGTGCCTTGTAGTTGTTCCTTTGCATCTCTCTTGGGTGGTTTTGCATATTGGTGTCATCTTTTTGTGTCTCTTTTTTGTTGATTTTCAGTCTCTTTGTAGTGGTTTCATGTCTCATAGTTGTTCCTTTGCATGTCCTTTTGGATTTTGGATTTTACATCTTTTCATCTTTTTGCGTCTCTTTGTATTGGTTTTGTGTCTTAAAGTGTTTCTTTTGTGTCTTTCTGAGGTGGTTTTGCTTCTTGTTGTCGTCTTTTTGTGTCTCCTTGCTGTCATTTTGCGCCTCTTGGAGGTTCTTTTGTGTCTTTGTGTTGTTTTTTTGTCTCTTTTGGTTGGTTTTGTGTCTTAAAGTGGTTCTTTTGCATCTCTCTGATGTGGTGTTATATCCTATAGTCGTCTTTTTGTGTCTATCTGGTTGTTTTGTGTCTCCTTGCTGTCATTTTGCGCCTATTTTTAGTTGGTGTCATCTTATTGTCGTCATTTTGTGTGTCTTTGAATTGGTTTTGCATGTCTTAATGGTTCTTTTGTGTCTCCTGGCTGTCAGTTTGCTTCTATTTTTAGTCAGTATCATCTCTTTGTGTTGGTTTCTGTCTTTTTATGTCTTTACTGTAGAGTCTTGGGTTCTCCGGTTCCTGTAGAGAACATTAAACTGACCGTTAGAACCTCACCTAACCAGCAGATTTAATCCTTGAATTGATCTCTGCTGGTTGAAGTGTTTCTGGTTTGGATTCTTCAGACGTTCCAGTCTTTGTTCTGATCTCCGGGTTCTTCTTGTTCTTTATAATCTGATCTGTAATCAGAAATAGAACCCAGCGGCGGCCGTCTGAGGTTCTTTCAGAGAATCCTGGATGCAGCGATACGATCCGTCCATTAGCGGAGAGCTCGCAGCTAAACGCTAATCTGCTAATAGCTCCGTGATGAGGCGGCGCACTGTCATTGGCCGGCTTAAGTCCTGATAAATGGAGGAGCAGCGAGGAGACGCTAATCTGCTGGAGGCTTCGCTGCTCCTCCTCCTCATCATCATCATCATCATCATCCTCTTCCTCTTCTTCTGATGGAGGCTAATTCCTGGCAGAGGTCAGAGGCGACGTTCACAGTAGAAGAAGGATGATGATGATGATGAAAACGATGAACAAATGACACAGACGAGACAAAAGGAAACACCACACAATAAAAACATGACACAAACGACAAAAATCAGACAATAAATGACAAAAATACAACAAAAACAGAGACAAAAATGAAACACAAAATGACAAAAATGAGACAAACGACATGAAACAAAGCAAAAAGAGACAAAAAAGTTACAAAGCGACAAAAAAATAGGCAAATGACAAAAACGAGAAAACAAAACCAGAAAAAAGACAAAAGCGAAAAACAAAACAACAAAAAATGAGACAAACAACACGAAACAAAACAAAGGAGTCAAAAAAATTGGACAAAAAAGTTACAAAGCGACAAAATTGAGACAAAAAATGACGAAAGCAAGAAACAAAACAACTAGAAAACAAGTGAGACAAAAAGCACAAAACGACAAAAATGTGTAAGAGACAAAACATTACAAACACGAGACGAACGTCAAATATCAGACAACAAAAAAGCCAAAAAACAGCAAAAACAAGACAAATTATTCCAAAAATGAGACAACAGAACAATGAACAATCTAGTATTTTATTTTATGATCAAAACAACTTGTCATGGTCTAGAAATTATTTTAAATTTATAGTTTTACTAATTTATAATCTGCAGTTAATGTCTTCTCTGGAATTTTTACACTTTGGTTGAACCCTCTGGAGGACAGCTTTTGGGCCGTGGGCCGCATGTTGGTCACCCCTGGTTTACAGGATCAAATCTTTTCACTGTGGAACTAAAAAATCCTGCAGAACATTACAGACTGAAGTGAAAAGATTATTTTAAGCCATTTTAGAGATTTTATACCAGAAGAGAAAATCAGATTTTCCCTGAATTCTGACTAAAATATTAAACATTTCTCTTCGTCCCATCTGACTTCTGTCCAATTTTACACAAAAAAACCTCCAAGCTCACAGTTTTTTCTGACTTATTTCACTTTAGTTTAATTAATTTCAGGGCAAAGATCTGTGATAATCCATCCAAAGCCTTTGAGCAGCGTTTGGCAGAAAGAGAATGAGATCAAAATGTTCCAAAATTCATCCAAACCTGCCGGAATTAAACTCAGTTCTGCATTAAATCAGAAACATGAGTGAAGTCTGAGTCCGTTCCACAACTTTTCCGAAGGTTCTGATGGTTTCAAATGCTGCTGCTCTGTTCTGTTAAATAGAAACAAGTGTTTCTCTGTTTACCAGCAAACACCAAAAATCCCGAAAATGTTCTTCACAAGAAAAGTGGTTAATTTTCCCATTTTCTGTTTTGAAAAAAAGGCACACAACATAAGTAAAGCAATGAATTAATTTTTCATTTCTTTGTTTGAAGCCAAAAGTTGGAAAAAAACCAAAAAAAATTACATATTTTTGTTTTAATCTTTAAAGGCAAAAAAACAAAAATAAGGTAGGGTTAAATCTGGAAAACAATTACGGAATTTTGGAAAATTTTATGTTCTTTTAGGACATTTTTTTAAGTCACTCAAGAAAAGTTTATGTTATTTCAAACAAAATTTTTAGAAATCTGAAATCATTTTTGACAATTTTTAGGCAGTTTTGGACACATTCTGAGTCATTTTCGACCGTTTTTAGGGAAAATTGTCTGCAACTTTGGAAAAATTTTACATAATTTTGGAATAAATGTATGTAATTTTGGAAGCATTTTATGTAATTTAAAAAAATATATATAATTTTGGAAAACTCGTTTAATGTTTATATTTCAATATTACCAATGTAATATGTAAAAGTATGTAATATTCGTCGATATGCAGATGACATGCTTTTGTTGTGAATCAAACTAATTTGCTCATTCTGATTATAGTATTAATTATTTTTATTATTATTATTATTTTTTTTATAACCAGGACTAGATGACCTTCATTTTAAGACCTATATTTCCCTGCATTCTCCCTGTTCTATGATGAAATAAAACTTTAAATACTTTCTAATCGACTACTTGCAAAAACGATAAAAGCACCCAAATTCTCTCTTTGTGTTTCTTTAAAAATAAAAAAAAGTTCCGACTACATCACAAAGCATAATTTAGTAACATTAGGACGTAGCTTTTAGGACGCTGGGTTGATATAAAAAGATGCTTTTAACTGCTTAGATTTCATTATTATCAATATTCTATGTAAAAATGTGGAATATTCGTCACCGTTTTATACTTTTGTTGTGAATCAAACTAATTTGTTTATTTTGGTTGTAGAATTAATTATTTTTTATTAGTTTTTTTTATAACCAGGACTAGATTTCCTTCACTTTAATACCTATAATTCCCAGCATGCTCCCTGTCCAATAATGAAATAAAATAAATTGCTTGCATTAACTAAATCCTGAACATTTCTGCCTGACAACACCAATAAATAAATAAAGTTGCTTCTTCCACCTTCACTACTGCTCTCAGAAGTCACAGGAGCAGAAATATGTGCATTTTTATGAGTTATTTCCTCCGTTTGCTTCCTTTATTCGTCTCTCAAGGTTCCTGTTTAGCATAAAACAAACAAACGGCGAGAATCTGTGGAAATATTCAGCATCCGGATGATGAACCGGAGCTGCAGCCGAGAGACAAACAGATAAAAACCAATAAATAAAAGCAGAGTAAAGCGCTGCAGGCTGATTGTTACCGACGCCATGTGAAGGATGAGCTGCTACGAGTTAAACAAGAAAAAACAGCAGCAGAGTCGCTTATTTACACTCATTTACATTTAAATCTAATTAAAGTGCTGTAATCTCAACTGGACGAGCAGCAAACACTCAAGAACATTAATATTAATGTCTGTAGGACGGAGAGGAATAAAACAGCAGCTTATATTTATAAATCTGATTCTTTTTAACACAAAGACAAAAGCTGTGTCTGATCTTTGCTCTGCTAAATGCCGCTAAAACAGTCTTTGTTATTTAATCTGCAGCTTTTTAACGAATTCTTCAGTTCATATTAATTTTCTTATTCATGCCATTTATTATAGGATAAGACAAAAGATTACAAAAATGAGACACAAAATGTCAAAAACATGAGACAAACATCAAAAATCTGACAAAAAAGACAAAATATTTCAAAGGCGAGAAGCAAAACGACAAAAATGAGACACAAAATGACAAAACCACGAGACAAACGTCAGAAGTCAGACAAAAAAAGAACAAAAATAAGACAAAATATTGCAAAAATGAGACAAAACGACAAAAGCAAGAAAGAAAACGACAAAACAATGCACAAACGACGCTAAACAAAACTAAACACAAACGAGACAAAAAATGACAAATGTGAGAAACAAAATGACAAAAAAATAGACAAAAAATTCAAGCGAGGCAAAAAGAAAACAAAACGACAAAAATTAGTAATAAAGACGACAAAAACGAGAGAAATAACAAAAAGACAAAACAAGACACAATATTACAAAAATGAGACAAACAACACAAAACGAAAAAAGAGACAAAAAATTTGCAAAGCGACAAACAATGGACAAACAACACAAAAAACAAATCCCCCCAAAAATACAAAACAACAATAACAAGACAAAAAACACAAATGAGACAAAAAGGAGACAAAATATCAAAAACAGGAGACAAACAACAAAAATATGATTTAAAAAAAAGACAAAAACAGCAACAAAAATATTCCAAAAATGAGATTAAATTAATTGCTTCAGTTGGTAAAACACAATTAAATTTATTTTATCCAGTTAATTGTTATTTATTTACTTTGTTTGATGGAAACGTGCTGCTGTTGGATTCTCCTGTTTTTTAGGTTTTTATGAACAGATTTGTGGTGGTTTTAAGGTGGTATTGGAGGATTATTAGCAGCGTTTTTATCCACAGTTAACTGTGTTTTCATGCTTTATTTCTGTCGTAATAAAGGAGGTCACAAATCCTTCAGAGACAACAGAAGATCTCAGCTGTAAAAAAAACAAAAAAAAAACAAAAACCCTCCAGGCAACGAATTAATAGAACTCACCTGCTGATGATTGAAATGGAGAGAAAGGAGGAGAGAAAGAAGAGAAAGGAGGAGAGAAAGGAGGAGAGAAAAAAGAGAAAGGAGGAGAGAAAGGAGCAGAGAAAGGAGGAGAGAAAGAAGAGAAAGGAGGAGAGAAAGAAGGAGAGAAAGGAGAATTAGACGTTGGGGGAGTTTCTGGTGGAAACGAGGATTTAAAAGTCTGCCGTCAGCAGTAGATAACAGCAGGAACCACATCTCCCAGAAGGCCGAGCTGTTATCTGATTACAGCAGCTAGTCTTTATTCACAGTCCTGATTGAATTATTCACCACAGAGGTCCCTGAAGGCATCACGAGGAGCGGCAGAGTTACTATCAATGATATGGTTTTTATCTGAATCAATGTTCTGCTTCTCTGAGAACTTTAAAGTTCAGCTGCAGACTCAGAAAGATCAGAAACATCCGCTTAGAGTCTTACTTTGAGTGAGATTCTGGATCTGTTGGACGGTCTGGAGTCTTCTAGAGATTCTGGATGTTTGGATATCTAGATGTTTAGATGTTTGGATGTCTAGATGTTTAGATGTTTGGATGTCTAGATGTTTAGATGTTTGGATGTCTAGATGTTTGGATGTTTGGATGTCTAGATGTTTGGATGTCTAGATGTTTGGATGTTTGGATGTCTAGATGTTTGGATGTCTAGATGTTTGGATGTCTAGATGTTTGGATGTCTAGATGTTTGGATGTCTAGATGTTTAGATGTTTGGATGTCTAGATGTTTGGATGTTTGGATGTCTAGATGTTTGGATGTCTAGATGTTTAGATGTTTGGATGTCTAGATGTTTAGATGTTTGGATGTCTAGATGTTTGGATGTCTAGATGTTTAGATGTTTGGATGTCTTGATGTTTGGATGTCTAGATGTTTAGATGTTTGGATGTCTAGATGTTTAGATGTTTGGATGTCTAGATGTCTAGATGTTTGGATGTCTAGATGTTTAGATGTTTGGATGTCTTGATGTTTGGATGTCTAGATGTTTGGATGTCTAGATGTTTGGATGTTTGGATGTCTAGATGTTTGGATGTCTAGATGTTTGGATGTCTAGATGTTTAGATGTTTGGATGTCTAGATGTTTGGATGTCTAGATGTTTGGATGTCTAGATGTTTGGATGTCTAGATGTTTAGATGTTTGGATGTCTAGATGTTTGGATGTCTAGATGTTTGGATGTCTAGATGTTTAGATGTTTGGATGTCTAGATGTTTAGATGTTTGGATGTCTAGATGTTTAGATGTTTGGATGTCTAGATGTTTGGATGTTTGGATGTCTAGATGTCCCTTCGTTGAGGATCTTAGAGATGATCACAGATTGATGAGTTCATCTTTCAGCTGGTTTTAGTGACTTGGAAATGAGTTCAGGATGAAGATAAACGAGGTGCTGCATGTTTTCTAGTTTTCTGGTCTGTTGTGGAGGTTTTCTGTGATTCTGAGCTGCAGATGGAGGCGATGATGTTCAGCTGCTTTAATGAACTCTCGGGTCTCTGAGGATTCCTCGTGTTCGTCCTCAGCTGCAGCTTCTGTCCTTTAAATAAACCAGATTCCTTCACTTCCTGTTTACTGACGAGAAAAAATGGGGGGAAAATGAAGCAGAGCTGCAGAATTTTAGAGGCTTTTCTGTCCATAGCTACAAATAAAATACCAATAAAATACCAATAAAATACTAATAAAATACTAATAAAACACCAATAAAATACTAATAAAACACCAATAAAATACCAATAAAATACTAATAAAATACAAATAAAACACCAATAAAATACTAATAAAACACCAATAAAACACCAATAAAATACTAATAAAATACCAATAAAACACCAATAAAATACTAATAAAACACCAATAAAATACCAATAAAACACCAATAAAATACCAATAAAATACTAATAAAATACCAATAAAACATGTTAAATGTTTTATAAAGAGAAAAGTCAGAATTCCCTCCTAAACGATCAACACTGTTGGTTTTAGTAAATTAATGATCATTTATCAGCATCTGGCTTCATTTTATCATCAATTATGTTCATTATTAAAACTGTACAATTCATTTTAGTTCTATGTTTTTACATTTTTGTTGTATTTTATCCCTGAAAGCTAAATATTGTATTGCAGGTTCTTGGCTGCAATGTTTAATAAACCAAATTTACCTCATTTATAATAATATATACACAGCAAATATCATTTTTATTTATCAGTTATTGTCTGTAATTTAACAAAACCGAGAAAATATGTAAAATAATACACATTTTTAGTCCTTAATACACCGAATTATTCTTTCTATGACCAGCTAATGCCTTTATTTTTAAATATATATAAATATTTAGCAGATTTACAGTAAAATTAGTGTTATTTTAAGGTGATTTTATTTATTTTATTAAAATAATAATAATGATTTTGACATTATTATCCTGTAAATGAATATTTTATGCTGTGAATTTAACCGTGATCTGAAATTAAACGGTAAATATCTTCTTCTCAGTGAAACGTCTCCGAGGAACAAACTGACCTCATTTCTTTCTTTTCTTCTGTTTTTTTATGATTTCTGACCTTCGGCTTCTTTTATCTGAAGCTGAGAGACGAAGAGCGACTTTATTCTGAAGATCTCTGAGGATTCAGATTATTTATAGCCGGGAGGCGTTCAGGGACCTCCGACAGATTTCAGTTTCAGCTGTTGGTTTAGTCTCAATCTGACCTGAGTTTGGTTTTAGTTTCAAATTAAACCTGATTTACTGCAGTTTTTCAGTTTTTACGACTAGTTCCAAGATATTTATTGACCATTTTTTGGTTATTTTGCATGAGTTTCCCACATTTTATGCAGTTTTTAATTATTTAGCAGCAGTTTCACAACATTTCTTGACCATTTTTACCTTATGTTGGATTAGGTTCATACATTTTGGACAGTTGTTGAGGATCTGGCACCAGTTTTAAGACATTTATTGACCTTTTTTGGGTTAATTAGGATGAATTTCACACATTTTGGACAATTTTTATGTCATTTAGCGCCAGTTCTATGATATTTTTATGTAATTTTTGCAGTATTTTGCATGAATTTCATACGTTTTGGATAGTTTTTGAGTATTTAGCACCAGTTTCACAGCATTTTTTGACCGTTTTTTGGTTATTTTGCATACATTTCCTACATTTTAGACAGTTATTGAGTATTTCGCACTAGTTCTGTGACATTTTTATGTCATTTTTGTAGTATTTTGGATGAATTTCCCACATTTTTGGCATTTTTTTAAGTCATTTAGCACCAGTTCCAACACATTTTTTGTCATTTTTGCAGTAATTTGCATGAGTTTCATACATTTTGGATAATTTTTGAGTATTTCGCACTAGTTCCAGGACATTTATTGATCATTTTGGGGTGATTTTGCATGGAATTCCTACATTTTGGACAGTTTTTCAGTATTTAGCACCAGTTCCAAGACATTTTTTGGTCATTTTTGCATTATTTTTGATGAATTTCCAACATTTCTGGCAATTTCTAAGTCATTTAGCACCAGCTCCAATACATTTTTATTTCATTTTTTCAATATTTTGCATGAATTTCCTACATTTTAGACAGTTTTTGAGTATGTAGCACCAGTTTCAAGACATTTATTGACCATTTTTGTAAAATTTTGCACGAGTTTCATACATTTTATTCAATTTTTGAGTTATTAACAACAATTCCATGACAATTTTTGAACATTTTTGGGGTATTGTGGATGAAATTCAAACATTTTGTCCCAATTTTCTGCTGATTTATGAAGGTTTTAAGTCATTTTGCTTTAAAATGAGGTGTTTTAATGTCAGCTTTACCTGAAAATGCTGAAATCGTCAGTATTACAGCCGATTGTGTTGATTTAGTTGTGGGAAGAAGAAAACACATGATTTTTATCGGATTAATGTCCTCATTAGAGTCTTAATATTGACAGTATTTGTAATAGCTGAGGTCTTAGTGGAACTTATTTGGAGGTAGATCTGAGTTGTAAAGCAGAATAAATCAGAGGAACGTTGTTGTTTTTCTTCCCTCCTGACTTTTTTCTCTCATCAGACCTACTTTCTGCTTCAAACTTTCCTCTGGCAGCGACTTTTTAAAACCTCAATCCTCTTTTTCTGGCTTCAGTCCTGAAAATTAGCATTAAATAAACTAAGAACACCTTCAGAGCTTTAAACCCTTCAGGATCCTCTGATCATCTGAGACGTGACCTCAATTTACTGTCAAAAATAAATAAAAATCAGCAAAACTGAGAAGTTCTGGCAGAAAGATTCATTTAAAAACAACTAAAACATGAAAACTGTCTCCTGTTTATCCTTCAGACACTAAATACAGCTGATTTTATTCAATTATTTATGCTAATTTAATGAAAATTAAATGTAAAATGGATTTAAAATGCAGAGAAAATCCTGTAAATATTTTAAAATTTCTATTAAAATGGAAAAACGTTAAAAAATAAAAACTCCTTTTGGGACAAAAATGGTTGTAAAATTTCTGAAAAATCAACTGTAAAACTGAAACTAATTGCATGTAAATATACTTCGTGTTATTTTACTAATTATTATCTGTAATATATTAAAAATGGAATTTGTACATAATTATTATACATAATTATTACTGTACATAATTCTTCTGTCAAATGATGAAAAATATATGTAAAATAATATTATTTTGTTAAATATCATATTTTTTGGCTCAATATTATTTTTTAAAATGTAATAATAATAATAATAATAATAATAATAATAATAATAATAATAATAATATAATTAATTATTATTATTATTATTATTATTATTATTATTATTATTATTATTATTATTATTATTATTACTGATTTTACTGGTTATTAATTTAACGAAATGTCTCTTTTTTTAAACAAATTTTATATTGCAGATTTTATTCATTTACTTGTAATTTAATGAATAAAAACAGAAAATATTTTAAATGCACCTAAAATGGTCAACTTTATTATTTAAGTAATTTTTAAAAATTAACGAAAGATAAATAAAATCAAATTTGATAATTAAAGATAAATAAACATAAAATAAAATGTAATTACTATTCTGCTTTTTATGGTTTACATGTTAATTACATGTTAATGTTTAAAACATCTAAAAGAATCTGTGAAATAAGGTTTTTTTTGGCTGATTTAAATACAGTTAAGAATAACTTTATGGTCAAATATTTTTATGAAATAAAATAAATTTAATTAAAGATTAAAAACAAATAAATAAAGATGAAATAAAGATAAATAAATTAAAAATAAAGTCAAATTAATTTTCTTATTTTTTTTAACTGATTTTACTCTGAATTTTTTTTAAAAAGCTAAAAGAAAAAAATGTTTTTGGTGATTTAAATGTAGTTAAGAGTCATTTTATAGTCTAAAGATTATTTATAAAAATGTAATATTATTTTATTGTTTGTTTCTATGGTTCATATGTAAGTAATACTTTAATAAAATGTATTTTATTAGTATTAATTTAAAAAACGAAAATAAATCTGTAAAATAACAGTAAATTAAAGTTAAAAAGTGTTCGATTACAGATAAAACAGTAAATATCAGAGAATTTATTGATCGAAAAACTGAAGAAAAATGTGTGAAAATATGAGTTATAATAACAATAAATTATTTTAAATATTAGTTAAAATCACTTGTACAGTGAGGGGGATTTATTTCATTTCTGTAGTGTTTTAATGATTTATTTCATTTATTGAGTGTTTTTCCTTCTGTTTCTCTGCAGTTTCTTGCTGCTGGTTTCAGTTTTTTCCCTTCAGGACTGAATCTGATCTGGTTTTTCTGATTCTGTTCCCAGTAATTAGTCTGCGGCAGCTTTTATTTCTATATTCTTTATATTTCCCGTCCGTCGCCTCGTTAGGAGGTTTTTCTGCCAGCAGGTCGCAGGTCGATGCTGCAGATCATCATCTGGAGCCTCAATTAGTCACATCAGAGGAGATTTATTGTGGCGGGAGGCGAGACAGAAGAGCTTCCTGCTTCACTTCCTGCCCTCAGGACTCAAACGATTCATTTATCAGAAACCAGCAGCAGAAAGAATTTATTCTGGAAAAAGACGCTGCAGGAAAACCTCATTAAGATAAAAATAAAAAATAAAAATCAACCTGCGAGGCAACACACAGTGGACAGGAAATAAAAACACAAAATATTAAAATCTGGTGTCTGAAAAACCAGAAAAAATAATAAAAGAGAAAAAATAATAAATAAATATAATCTGTTAAAAAAAAAATAAAGAAAAACTGACACTTTCCTTATTGGCAGGAAAATAAAACTGTAAAAAAATAGAAAATTTAAATAAAATAAAACAAAATGAAAATCTGGCTGCAAGATGCCACAAACTGTTGAATAAAAAACAAAAATGTAAATATTAAAGTCTGGCATCTGAAAAGCCATAAATAGAAAATTAAAGAAAAATAAATACATCTAATCCTTCAAAAACTGTATGAAATATTTTAAAATAAGTACAAAAAATGTATTTTTCTTATTGACAGAAAAATAAAACTTCAAAAAACACCAAAAAAACAAAGTGTATCCAAGAAACTATAGAAAAATTAAATTTGCTGCCCACAGATATATTTCAGAAACAACACATTAAACTGTAAATAAATAAATAAAATATTGACAGTCGTTCTGCAAAGACCCCACAAACTGTTAAAAACAGTAAAAATTTAAATCTGGTGTCTGAAAATCCATAAGAAAAAAATGTCATAAAAAATATAAACAAAGGAAAAAAGGCAGAAAAATAAAACTGTAAAAAAACTCCAGAAAAAATAAATCAACATGAATTAAGAAAAAATAAAGTGTAAATAAATAAGTCATCGTTCTTCCTAGAACCATTTATGGTGCTTAAAGGAATCTTTTGTGATGGATCTTTGAGGAACCTTTGGCGGTTCTATTAAAAAACATTTGAAGATTTGGTTTCTTGAAGAACCTATTTCTGCAAAAGTTCTTTGAAGTTTCAGTTCTGAAGGTGTCATTTATTTGGTAGTTATTAGAAGCATTTAAAAGAAAGGATTCTCTGAAGAACATATTTTGCTGGAGTTCTGAAGGAACCATATTTGATGGTTCTTTGACAAAAGTTTCGTCATTGTTTTCAGAAATGGTTCCCTTAAAAGAACCTGTTGTTGCTGTTGTATCATTCATGGAACTAGTTTTCGATAGTTCAGTTAGGAACCTTTGGAAGTTCTATAGAGAACCATTTGAAGATTTGGCTCCTTGAAGAACCTCCATCCATCCATTATCTATACACCGCTTAATCCTCACTAGGGTCGCGAGGGGGTGGAGCCTATCCCAGCTGACTCGGGCGAAGGCAGGGGACACCCTAGACAGGTCGCCAGTCTGTCGCAGGGCTACATATAGAGACAAACAATCACTCTCACATTCACACCTACGGGCAATTTAGAATGATCAATTAACCTCAGCATGTTTTTGGACTGTGGGAGGAAGCCGGAGAACCCGGAGAAAACCCACGCATGCACAGGGAGAACATGCAAACTCCATGCAGAAAGATCCCGGGAAAGCCGGGACGCGAACCAGGGATCTTCTCGCTAACCACTACGCCACTGTGCAGCCCACTTGAAGAACCTATTTCTGCAAAAGTTCTTTGGCGTTTCAGTTCTGGCGCCTAAAGGTGTCGTTTATTTGATAATTGTTGGATGTTTCTTTAAGAACCGTTTGACAAATATGATTCCTTAAAGAGCATATTTTGCTCGAGTTCTAAAGGCACCATATTTTATGGTTCTTTGAGAAAAATGTGGTCGTTGTTTTCAGAAATGGTTCCTTAAAGAACCTATTGTTGTTGTAGCATCATTCCTGGAACTAGTTTTGATGGTTCTACGAGGAACCTTTGGCAGTTCTATAGAGAACCATTGAGTGTGTTGAGAGTAAAAGGTTCCTTTAAAGAGATGGTTCCTTAAAGAACCATTTTTTCTGCTAAAGTTCTTTAGAGCATCATCGACGGTCATTAAGAGAACCTGTTTTGATGTTTTTTTTAGGAACCTTTGTTGGGTCTGAAGAGGATATTCCCCGGAGAACCTCTGATGTGTCGGTTAGACGCAGATTAACGTCTCTTCTTCGTTGGTTCTTTAAACGATTTTCTTCTTCTGTTCTCTAAAACCTTTAATGAGCTTTAATCCAATTAATTTAAACCTCATCACACGCTACACACACACACACACTAGAACACACACTAGAACACACACACACACTAGAACACACACACACTAGAACACACACTAGAACACACACTAGAACACACACACACACTAGAACACACACACACACACACACACACACACACACAGTAGAACACACTCACACACTAGAACACACACACACATACACACTAGAACACACACTAGAACACACACACACACTAGAACACACACACACACACACACACACACACACTAGAACACACACACACACACACACACCCACACACATACACACTAGAACACACACACACACACACACACTAGAACACACACTAATGAAGTCACATGACCAGAAACCCAGAGATGGTTCTCAGTCACTCAGATGTTTTTCCTCCTAAATGTCATGGTTCTCTCTGCTGGACTGATGAAGTTCTGATAAATCTGGACCCACCTCTATGGACTCAAGGACCTGGAATGTTCTAAGTGAGGAGAACATCCCCTGGAGAAAGCTCTAGAGTAGGTGTACTCTCGAACTTTCTCCAGATGTCGGTAGGTCTGCTCTAGAACTTTCTCCAGATGTCGGTAGGTCTGCTCTAGAACTTTCTCCAGTTGTCGATAGGTCTACTCTAGAACTTTCTCCAGTTGTCGGTAGGTCTGCTCTAGAACTTTCTCCAGTTGTCGGTAGGTCTACTCTAGATCTTTCTCCAGATGTCGGTAGGTCTACTCTAGAACTTTCTCCAGTTGTCGGTAGGTCTACTCTAGATCTTTCTCCAGTTGTCGGTAGGTCTACTCTAGAACTTTCTCCAGTTGTCGGTAGGTCTGCTCTAGAACTTTCTCCAGTTGTCGGTAGGTCTGCTCTAGAACTTTCTCCAGGAGACGTTCTCCTCTATGGACTTCAAGGACCTGGAACTGTAGAGACATTCCCAGTCTAAAGGTAGAACTCTGATCATTAATAAAGTTAGTGTGGATGAAGAACCAGATGGTTCTCAAGAGGTTCTGTTCAAGTTCTTCTCAGCTGTTTGACTGAAACCGGAAACAGATAAAAACCATCAGACTGAAGGAAAAAATGTTAAAACCCAAAAATCCCTCCTGAAATATGAGTCTTAAAACTCCAGCATCCTGCCAGCTTCTGTGTGTGTGTTCTAGTGTGTGTGTGTGTGTGTGTGTGTGCGTGTGTGTGCATGTGTGTGTGTTCTAGCATGTGTGTGTGTGTTTTAAAGTGGATTATCATGTATTGTGTAGCTGCAGGTTAAAGGATCAGACACGATGATTAAACTGCCACTGAAGCCTTTTGGCTCCTTAATCTGTTGAACAGAGACCAAAGTGAACAAACAGCCGAAACACACACACACACACACACACACACACACACACACACACACACACACTAGGATACGCACACACAGTGAGGTGTTTTATGTCATATAAATCTTCACATAAACTGAATCTTTATATAAAAGAGAATCGAGTTTTGTTGTTGACAGAAACTGACCACAAAGAGAAACAAAACGACCACAAAGACACACAAAATGACCACAAAGAGACACAAAATTGTGTAGAATCTTGAGCTACATTTGTGTGACTTTAATCTCAGGGGGTTGAAGGTCTTCGTTCAGGTGTTCGGGGGAACAGAGTTCAGGTAGAGAATGGGAGGAGGAGTGACAGGTGAGATAAATCAGGACAGAAGGAGGCGGAGCTTCCTGTTATTACCTGTCAGCAGCTAATTAATTAGCTGTAAAAACACGCCGCCTCTGCCTGTTTGTAAAGAGTTTCACTGAATTATTTATCAGGTTCCCAGCATGCACTGCAGCACCGCCACCGACAGCAGAACAGAGAGAGACTCTGACTGGTTTAAAAATATACACTTAAAAAATGTACGGTACATAATCTAACTGTACAAAAAATGTACAAAAGCAAACTGTACAAAAAACAGTACAGAAACTGTACTGTTAGCGTAGCATTAGCCACTGTGAAAGCAGCTATAGAGTAACCTGTGGCTCCTACTAACTTAGTTGTTTGCTGTTAGCATAGCATTAGCCACTGTGAAAGCAGCGATAGAGTAACCTGTGGCTGCTGCTAACTTAGCTGCTAGCTGTTCGTGTAGCATTGGCCGCTGTGAAAGCAACTATAGAGTAATGTGTTGCTGCTGCTAACTTAGCTACTAGCTGTTAGCATAGCGTTAGCGGCTGTGAAAGCAACTAATGTCCTGATTTGTGTTGATGTTTCTGCTTCTTGACGCGTCTGTCAGTTAGAACACAGAGTTAAAGTTAATCTGACTTTAGAAACATGTTACTTTGCTACAGATAGCATTAGCTTTGGGTCAAGAGGTACAGCTAACCTCTCAGTGTTAGCATTAGCCTAGCATTGTTAGCAGAATCAGTTCCAGCTGCACCAACAGGTGGATTATTCTGCTATTTTTAGTGCAACAGGCTGGGCATGCTCAGATCATGTGCTCATCTGTCTCTCTGCATAAACAATCGCTTCCAGTGACGGACGTGACGTTTATCCAATCAGATCGAGCTGTGGGCGGGACTTTGCTGAGACCCCAGACTGACAATGGACAGAGAAGAGGCGGAACATTCAACTTACTGATAGTTGATGGTTATAACAGTATTGATTATCAGAAAGTGCCAATAATCAGTATAATCCTCTGAATGTTGACACTAAAATAAACTTTTGTTCTAATCCTTGTTCCTGGGTGTTGTTGGCGTATCGTTGTTTATAGAACCTGCTGCCCTGATCTCATTAGGATGAGTAACGTTCTCATGGGTTCTGGTTGGTTTTGGACGGGTTTTTCTTTTCATTTTGGACTGGTCTTGGACTAGTTTCTGGACTGGTTTTGGACTAGTTTCTGGACTGGTTTTGGACTAGGTTCTGGACTGGTTTTGGACTAGGTTCTGGACTGGTTTGGGACTAGGTTCTGGACTGGTTTTGGACTATTTTCTGGACTGGTCTTGGACTAGTTTCTGGACTGGTTTTGGACTAGTTTCTGGTGTGATTAAACTGATCTCATTGAGACGATGACGTTCTGGGCGGAACAGACTGTTCCATGAGGTCAGCGCAGCGTTTTAATGAGTCTGTGTTGTTTAATGAGACTCAACCAGACGATTGAGTCACCATCAGTCTCATCGCTGCTCATGCAGACGTTCTGCTGGTCAGAACCTTAAACAAACACTCCAACAGGATGAGGGATGAAGTGTTCTGAGTCCAGTTAGACCTGATCGATGGATCGACAGTGGGAGGTTCTGGAGGAACCCATGGATTATCTGTCAGCTGTTATAAACGGCTGCAGGTCTGGGAACAGATCAGGGTTTTGATGCATCTCTCTTCGCCTTCACAGCGATTAAACTGCTCCGAGCTGATCGATCACTCTCTGTTCTCACATCAATATCTGTTCTCTCAGTGCTTCAGCAGAAATACTCCAGGTTCCTTAAAGAAGAGATCATTCTGAAGAGCTGTTTCTGATGTCTGAGAGTTTTATTTCCTCGTTTTTTTTTTTATCTCCCTGCTGCAGTTTGACTGAATTATTTCTTTTGTTTGAGATCAAACTGATGAAAGATTCAACCAGAGGACTCGGTTTAGTTTGATGATGTTCATTTTAAAGCATAAATTCAGATTTTAATTGACCGGATCATCAAGAGCAGAACATGAGAGTGGAAAAAAAATCAGAAGATATTTTTTTTTAAAAAATGTAAAACATCAGCAACTACAAAGAGACATAAGACAGCTGCAAAGAGACACAAAATGACCACAAAAAGACACGATAAAGACATAAAAAACATAAAACATCACACATGGAGGTTTACTGATGTCCAATAATCATGTTTAGCAGAAGGATTTCATCTGAGACGCTTCAATCAGATTCTTTAGTGTAATGTTACAGTTTAAACGCAGAATTGAACTTTTATTCTAAGAAAATCAATCGTTTTCTGCAGACATTTGAATGTTTTCTAGTCTGATACTCGCAATATTTAACATCATTTATCTCCTTTCAGTCGGTTAAAAACAGAAATCACTCCTGCAGGGTGTTTTTTTTTTAATCTCCATGAAGGATTTCTTCATTCAAACACGTTTCAGGCAGTAAAACGATAAGAACTGGGATAAAAACAGCAATTTATTTTTTAACCACTTTTCTTAATTGAGGTTGAATTTCCTCGAGCAGAAGAGAATAATTTTATTTATCAAATAATCAGAAGATACACAAACCAAACACCATGAGACTCAGAAAAACTGTAAAATACAGTTTATTTTTGAGAATAAAATCCACAAAATACAACCACAAAGAAACACAAAACAACCACAAAGACACAAAACGACAACGAAGACGAAACGACCACAAAGAAACACAAAACAACCACAAAGACACACAAAATGAGCACAAAAGACACAAAACGACCACAAAGAGACGTTAAATGTCAACATCAGAGATTCTAATAAGGTTTAATACTGTGGAAAAAGCAGAAAAACTGTAAAATATTGTTCATTTTACGGAATAAAATATCTCAGAATCTATAAAAGATGCAAATAATTGTTAGAAAAGTGAGACTGCAGCATTTTCAGGTTCATCGTTGACGAGTTTCCAGCAGATTTTTCCTCTATTTCCGCTGTAAATTCAGTATTTTGTGTCGTTCTGTAAATGAACCAGTAGCTTCCATGATCTGACCTGGGTATTCTACTTCCTGCTGAGATCCTCTAAACGTTCTAAACGTTCTCTGATCCGGTCGCAGGTCGAGAGCTTCTGTCTGCTGTAATTAAGAAGCGATGTGCAGGTAGATTAATGTGATCTGAGCAGGAGGATTAATGATGGAGATGGAGGATCAGAGCTGACGTTAAACCTCCACCACCGTCTGGAGACTGGGGGATGTCTAACAGGGTTCTGCTGCTGGCGTTGGGTTCTATAATGAGGTTCTACATGGTAATAGATGGACGTAGCCGCTGGTTTATGGATTCTACTGTAAAATATATATCATATAGAAAATATTATCCTGGTGTCATTTATGATCTTTAATCTTTATTCTGATGTTTTCTTCTGTTTAAGTCGTGTCTTTCTAGATTCATGTCAGCTGTTGGGGCTTCAGCTCAGACTGGTTCACGACTCGGGTTTTGGACTTGGTCTTGGAGTAGATTTATCCATCAAATAGTGACTTATGTAAAAATGGTAAATAATTTTTATAATTATTTACCATTTTTCAATCCTAAACATACATCATTTTTTCATACTTTTCCCATTTCATGTCAAGATCTCCTGAAGGTGCAGTGGAACCTCCTGCTAGTCCCTTTAAACCCCGTCAGAACCGCTCACCGTCTTAAGAACCCCAGTATCTGCTGTTAGGTGGGGTTCTGTGGGCAGAAACTTACTAACCCACATTCCGGTTGCGTGTTCCGTGTTAGAACCCGTCATTGCAGTAAATGGGTCCATGTATCGGGTTCTCGAGGCAGAATCAGGTCAGCAGGAAACTGTGTCGGTGACGTAAAGTGAAACGGTTGATTCACTGCACCGGTGTCACGGACGTTCTCTCAGTTAGGTTCTATTTTCAGAGCTTATTAATGCAGAATGTGGACCGCTGAGGAACACATTAGTATGTTCTCTGCGTGAGCTCGTCCTCCTCGTTCTCCAGCTGCTGCCTAATGGATGTTTGTGAGTGAGATCCTCCGTTAATGATCCCCAGGATGATGGAGAACGTGGAGGTTTGTGGTATGAAGGACAAACTGTGGATCATTAGACTGTAAATGAGAACCGCAGAACAAACAGAGTGGAGTGATGGACGACGTTTCAGCTGCAGATGTGGCTGATGTTCTGAGGAACGTCTCACAGCAGCTGAGTGATGAAGCTTCACGTCTTTAACTCCGTCATTTTGTTCAACCTTTAACACCAGATTCAGGTCGTTTAGACGTAAAAACATTAATTAAACTCATTTGCATCTATTAAAAGTCATATTTATCATCTCCTGGTGTCTCTGATGGTCTTCAGGATGAAAACATGAAGACTTTAGACTAACAGTTTGTCCTGTTTCCTGTCTCTGACCTCCAGGTGGTTTGGTGTGTTGGAGCCATTTCAATGAGTAACCAGCAAGTGGCACTGTGAATGAGTTACCTGTGTATTTAAAGGCCACACTAATTGCCACAGGTGTGGCGCAAAACGAGAGGTAAATTGTTTTTGACCGTGGCGTGAAAGACTGTTTATTGGAAAGACTTTGTTCTGTGTTAATTTTGATGAACTCCTGAAGATAAATAAATTGATAAATCCGTTCATAATTGTTATTTTTGTTATTTTTTGGACCACGAGAGTACAAGAGCACGTCAAAGCAGCCAGAAAGCCACGCGTTCTGAATGGAATCAAGTTTGCGTCATCAGGTGTCTGAACGTTGTTGAATGTCATTTCTGATCTTTATTCTGATGTTTTCTTCAGTTTAACTTGTGTCTTTCTAGATTCATGTCAGCTGTTGGGGATTCAGCTCAGACTGGTTCTAGACTCGGGTTTTGGACTCGGTCTTGGAGTAGTTTTATCTTCGGGTTAAGACTGGTTGGCCTAACTTGGGACTTGGTTTTGGACTGGTTTTAGACTGCATTTACTCTTGGTTTTGGACTGGTTCTACTTAGATTTTTGGTGGGTTTCTAACTTGTCTTTGGGCTGATTTGGGATGTAGGTTTTGTCTGGTTTTGGACTTGGTCCCGGACTGGTTTTATCCTCAGTTTAGCCTGGTTTTTGTCTGATTTCTGGACTGGTTTCTAACTTTGTTTTAGCCTAGTTTTGGACATTTTTTCTTGTGGTTATCAGTTGGTTTAGGACTGGTTTTATCCTTGGTTTAGAAATGGTTTTGGATTTCTAACTTTGTTTTGAACCTGGTGTAACCATGCACAGTAACACTCCGTCACCGGCTGGTTCAAACCTCTCCACTCTGCGTTGTGTTATTTTTGTAATACATAAGTCGGAAGGCTGAGACGTCTCCTTTTGTGCCGTTTATTCTGGTAAAATACAGAAATCTCTGGTCAGCAGGCTCACTTGTCTCGTGCACAGCAGACTAAAGAAAAGAGCACATGCATTAACTAGTGTTCACTACGTAGCTAGCTCCCAGAGTGTCCCACGCTCCCCAATCACATCTCCAAACACATAAAGCATTAAATACATGTGAACACACCCCATTCAACATCTGGATAAATCATGTTGCACATGTACTTAATAAATAAACAAAAGGACAACCGTTTATGGTCCCGTGCTGTGCCCTCTGACCTACCTCATGCACGCCTCTCTGGAACTGACAGTGCCACCAATGCCAGCTGCACCAGAGCTCCACAGAGGGCGCCACTGTGTGTGTGTGTGTGTGTGTGTGTGTGTGTGTGTGTGTGTGTGTGTGTGTGTGGTGTGTGTGTGTGGTGTGTGTGTGTGTGTGTGTGTGTGTGTGTGTGTGTGTGTGTGTGTGTGTGTGTGTGTGTGTGTGTTAGGAGGTCGGAGGTCCAACCAATCAGGCTGTTTTCATGCATTCAGATCAGAGTGTGTTTGTGTGCTTGTCTACTCTTGTGAGGACCAGTCAGACCTCGTTTCTGGTCCTCGCTCTGCTACAAATCTTTACAGGACAGTTTGAGATGTGATTTTAGGTTCAGATTAGGGTTTTAAAGGCGTGTGTGTGTGTGTGTGTGTGTCTGTGTGTGTGTTGTGTTAATAAATGTCCTCATAGAGGCGGTGAATGTGGTTGGAGGATGATGGATGTTGACTGACAGCTCCAATCCGTCACCATGACGCGTTTAAAAATAGATGAATAAAAGCTGTGGCCTTTAGCTTCTTTCTTCTTCTTCTTCTTCTGTCGTTGTTTTATCAGAGCGACGAGGCTCTTCATCCTCTTCCTCCTCCTCACTTCACAGCTGCATTTAGATTCACAGATCAGAGCCCAAGTCTTGTTGGGTTCTGGTGCTTGTTTGGTTTGAAGACGAAAAGAAACGTTCGACTTGTCTGCAGGTGGATCAGGGTGAATGAAGGGACGAGCTAGGCACCAGTAGGAGACACAAAACGACCAAAATCAGACACAAAAATGACCAAAATCAGACACAAAACGACCAAAATCAGACACAAAATGACCAAAATGAGACTTAAAACAACCAAAATGAGACTTGAAACGACCAAAATGAGACTTAAAACGACCAAAATGAGACTTGAAACGACCAAAATGAGACTTAAAACGACCAAAATGAGACACAAAACGACCAAAATATGGCAGAAAACAGGCAGAATGAGACACAAAATTACCAAAATGAAATACAAAATGACAAAATCTGCCACAAAATCACCAATATAAGATGCAAAATGTCAAAATGACACAAAATGACAAAGATGAAAGACTACATGATGGAAAAAAACAAAATCACAAAAAATTTACACATAATGACCAAAATGTGGCACAAAATGACAACAAAAGACCAAAAATTACCAAAATTTGGCACAAAAGGACTAATATAAGCCATAAAATGATGATTGTGACAGAAAACAGCAGAAATAACACATAAAATCACAACAAAATTACACAAAATGTGGCACAAAATGACAGAAATGAGGCAACAAGCACCCAAATTAAACACAAAATGACAAAACGAGGCCAAGAATTGCCGAAGTTAGGCACAAAATGACCAAAATAAGATGAGAAATATTAGTGATCAATGATGAAAATCTCATTTACAGTGAAACAGTGTGTGTCTGTTGGTGTGTATTAGTGTGTGTTAGTGTGTATTAGTGTCTGTTAATGTGTGTTAGAATGTGTATTATTGTGTTAATGAGGTAAACACACACCAAAGTCGGCACACTCGTCCTCCATGATAAAAGACGTTGTTACATGACACTAACACACACCAACACACAATAACACACACCAACACACAATAACACACACTAACAGACACCAGTACACACCAACACACATCTGTTTTCTGTTGTTTTGTGACTCTGAGAATGAGAACTGAAGGTCTCCTCCTCTGATTGGTCGGTTCTGACACTCTGAGACTGAAGGTCTGAAGGATACAAGTCATTTATCACCGAAACAAAGTCCACGGCAACCTTGGACGGGATGGTAACACACAAGGCAACACAGCAATATACACAACAACACAGCAACACAAAGTCTTTGTCTCCTTGGACGACACAGCAACTTGGCAACATGAGTACACAGAAACATACACGCAACACAAAATCTATGTCAGCCTTGGACAGGACAGCAACACACAAGGCAACACAAAGTTGACGTCACCTTGGATGGACGGCAATATAGACGGTAACACAAAGTCCACAACAGTTTGATCAACATGGCAACATAAAGTCAGTTTATCCTTGGATGCACGGCAACACGGCAACATGAGGACAAACATGACAACATAGAACAACACAAAGTCTACGTCAACTCAGGATGACAACTCAGCAACATACACAAAAACACCAAGTCCACATCACCTTATACGGGACGGCAACACAAAGATAAACACAACAACACAAACTCCATGTCACCTTGGACGGCACGGCAATGAGGCAACACAAGGACAAACACAGCAACATGAGGACAAGTCAATACACACAGCAACACAAAGTCCATTTCACCTTGGACAGTGAGACGGCAACGTGAGGACAAACGTGGCAACACAAAATCCATGCCAACCTTGGACAGGACGACAACATAGCAACATACAGAAAAACGCAAAGGCAACACAAAGTCCACGTCTCCTAACATGAGGATGCATCAACACAGCAACAAACACGGCAACACAAAGTGTACATCACTTCGGACAGAACAGCAACACACAACGCAACACAGCAACACAAAGTCCACGTCTCCTTAGACGGGACGGCAACATGGGAACTCGGCAACACAAGGACAAACACGGCAACACAAAGACAAACAGCAACATGAGGACAAACACAGCAACTTTAAATTAAATTCAGTTTTAGAAACCTTTATTTGTCCTTTAGAGACAACTCAAGAATCAGGAGTTTTCTGTTTTCTGGTTTCCGTTTTTCATTATTTCCTGTATTGATCGATCAGCTGTTTGTCTCTAAAACGTCTTAAAGGTAAAATGTGGATCAAACGTCTGTTTAGTTCAGAAATCTTCAGTTTCCTGTCATAAACCAGAAAATATTCACAGTGAAGAAGATGAAATCACAGAATTTAATCAGTTTTTATTAGAAGTGACTGAACAATTGGAGGTCGATGGATTAATATTCAGTTAAAGTACTTTTACTAAGAGAATGAAAATGAAACCAAAAGATGTCCAGAAACAGAAGAAGCCTGTAAACATTGATAAACTGACTCCAGATCAGTTTCCTGTTGGATGGACGCTGAGCATTCTTGGAGATGGAGGCCAGTGAAAGTAGGCCAGAGGCTTCCTGTCTGGACTCTGAGGAGGTGATGGATGTTTTTACTGCAGGTTAAAGCTGCTGCTGCGGATCTCTGGCGCCTCCATGTGGCCTCATGAGGAACTGCAGCTCATTCTGGAGGCTGAAAATGCTGCGTCAGCCTCGCTTTCTGCTGATCGACTGAAAAAGTCATCGAGTTTGTGTCACCGGCAGCTCGTTATTCACAAAGCAGACAGAAGAAGTGGATGGAAGCTCAGATGATCGGATAAAAACTGGATTTAATCCGTCCAACCTGCAGATAAATCAAAGAAATGAAGCTTTAAATCACTCAAACCTGATCATAAACCCAATAATAAGAATAAGAATAAGAAGAAGAAGAAGAAGAAGAAGAAGAAGAAGAAGAAGAAGAAGAAGAAGAAGAAGAAGAAGAAGAAGAATACCAGACCTGCAGCAGCCTCTATCATATAAATACAGAAATAATGTTATAAATGCACATTAAAGGGGTCTTTTAGAGTTATTACTGAATTAAAATGAATACATTTTTTATTATTTATCAATTTCCAAATAACTGAAGCGTCTTTCAGCAAATCAACAACAAATTTAAGTTGAGTTTCTAATCACCAGAATGTCTCTTAAATTAACATCAAATCAGAAGATCAAAAACTGTTGTTTTAGTGTTAAATTAACTTTATTTTTAGGAATTGTGTACATTTTGTGATTTTGTGTGAAATTAGCTGGTTTCACAAGCCTGTTTTTGATCTCATATTTTTCTAAAAAATACTCTTTTTACAGCTTTAACTTTCATCCAAGACATCCGATATTTAGAATTACAAGTACTACAAATACTACTACTAATAGTAATACAGAAACAAATGGAAGAATATGAGAGTTAAAGAGATTAAATCCATGTGTAATTGGTTTAAATGTGTTTTAGGAGTTGACGATCTTCACCCCAACTTCCTGTTCCAGGAACCAAAGGTTGCTTATGGAATCCAATTTACGCCCAAATATAGTACAAAAAAAAATCATGAATATCAAATAAAAGAAAGATTTTGGAAGAAGAAGAAAAATGTTAGATTATCCAGTGATCGATAATAATCTGATTGATTGAGAAAATATGAACCAACAAGGCAGAAACAGAATAGACCAGCTGTAGTTCCTGGTTGTTCCACCAGGTGGAGCCTCTTCCTGTTTAATCCTGTAGAGACCAGAGGCAGCAGAGAGCATTGTGGGACACATTTTGGACAAGTTTTGAGTCAGTTTGAACAAATTTCGAGTCATTTCTGATTTTAAAAAAATTTAGTCATTTTGGATGAGAGCTGATATATTTTGGACGAGTCTTTCTCAATTTCAACAATTCTAAGAACTTATGAAAAAAAGGAAATAATTTGTTGGCCGGCTACAGGTTCTACTTCTGAGGTGACATTTATCTGTTCCAGCAGATTTTAATTTCCTCTCAAACTGTTATTTTTGTTTGCTTTCTAGGAAAGTTTGATTAAATATTGGCACAAATGTTGAACAAAATAACAAGAACTTGAAGGTAGAACTAGAAAATGTTTGGGTTTAAACCCTCGTGGAACCTTCACATGTCGGTTCTTCTGCTCTAAACTCGCTGTAAGACTAAGTGGTTTTGACAAGAACCCAGGTTTACCTGTGTTTATCTGTTCTCAGGTATGGCGACATGGTTCCAAAGACCATCATGGGAAAGATCTTTGGTTCCATCTGTTCTCTGAGTGGGGTTCTGGTCATCGCCCTGCCGGTTCCCGTCATTGTCTCCAACTTCAGCCGGATCTACCACCAGAGCCAGAGGGCCGAGAAGAGGCGAGCACAAAAGGTGAGGACCCGTCCACCGACCCCGAGCTCCTCCCAGACCTCCCCCACCTCAGTTCTCTTTAAACGTTCTCCGCAGCAACCAGAAATAAAGCAGGTGTGAGACCAGCATCACCCGCCAGCAGCTAGAACGTGTTAGACATCATGTTTCCGTCAATTCTTCATGTCGCTGCAGCAGACGGAACTCATTCGCTCGGATCACAGCTGAGTCTGTTCTTCAGCTCTTTGTCTTAATTTAGAACGTTCTGCTCGTCTCTGGAGGAACAACCAGGAAGCAGCGTCCAGACAAACTTCCTCCCAACAGCAACAGATGAGTTCTCTGGTTGTGCTGAGATCTTTGTTTATCCCACCGGGAGGCAACAGAACCACCGAGCTGGACGGGTTCCGAGTCCTTCCTCTGAGATACCCAGAGCAGAAAACAGAACCTACTCTGTCAGTGGAGAACAAAAAACCGAGATCTTCTTTCTCTCCTCTACGGTTCTATCTTTAGTTAGTTTTCAACCCATCTTACACGCTATTATTTGTTTAGTTTAAAATTTTGTCTTGAGTTCGGACACTCAGAAAACCAGTGATAGTGGTTCTCAACTCCATCACCAACTTTTTCTTCTTTTTCATTCTTTCCAGATGTTATCGAGGCCTCAGATGAGCGTCTTAGATGTGATAATTAAACAAGGTGGATTGCTCTGCCTGCAATATTTAAAAATGCTCTGAGAATGTTCTTGAGGGAACTCATGATAGAACGTCTTTCTATGTTTCTACAATTATATTTTAAAAAAGGATGTTCTCAATGGAACGTTCCAAAAAAAGGCTTCTATGATGTTATGGAGATCTCAGATGATAGAACGTTCTCTGTAGGGCTCTTCTATAATGGGATGTATTAACTGAGGTGGAACGTTCTTCCAGCAATATTTAAAGATGTTCTGAGAATGTTCTTAATGGAACACATCATCAAATGTTCTTTTATTAAACATTCTCAAAATGTTCAATGGTAACAAAGGATGAATTTTTTCCCGATGTTCTTGAGGTATCAGATAGCAGGATGGCTTTTATACAGAACGTTTTAGAACTTTCCTATGATGTGATATGTAAAAGGTGGAACATGTTGCCGTCTTGTTGAGGGAACACCTCATAGAAGGGCCTCCTATGTTTCTACAATTATAACAAAGGAAAGATGTTCTCAATGGAACATTAAAAAAATGCTATAGAGATCTCAGATGATAGAACGTTCTTCTGTAATGTGATGTATTAACTGTCGTAGAACATTCTGCCTGCAATGTTCCGATGATGTTGTTAAGGGAACACATGATAGAATCTCTAAAATGCTTGGCTGTGGAACATTTTGTAAAGCCTTTATTGTGTTCTTCAACAATATCTTCAGAACATTGCAAGTTCTACCTTAGTTAGTTAATACATCATATTGCAGGAATTGCTGTGTAAAAAAAAAAAATAAAAATTGTCATCTCATTTCTCGATAACCTCCCTAAAACATTTTTGAGAACCTTTTTTTTGTTATCATGGAACATTGTGAGGAAGTTTTATAGGTTCTACAATGTGTTCCCTCAGCAACCTCCCCAAAACATCCTCAGAACAGTTCCGGAAAAATGTTCCACCTTTGTTAGTAAATCACATTTCAAACACCTGCGGCCTCGATAACATCTACTGTTGCTTTGAGAACGTTCTTCCTTTGTTATCATAGAACAAAATATGAGTTCCTGGAAAAAGTCAAGCAAACATCCTTAAATGTTCCAGATCAAAGTTCCTTTAACCTCATTGGAACATCATTAAAAATTATAAATATCGTTCAAACATTCTTTTAAAATCCTATTAGAACTTGTAGATAATTAATGTTAGCCAATGTTGTGGGAACGTTCTGTCCTCAAAGGATTGTTCCTCATCCTTTAGATCCAGGTGGAACTCTTGTTCTCAACAACCACATTCTGGATGAAGATGTTCTTGTTTTCAGTGGGTTAAAATGATCCACAGCGAGTTAAAATGATCCACAGGGAGTTAAAATGATCCACAGTGGGGTTCTGTGGGTTAACGGTGGCTCTGGGTCGACAGGAACTGTTACTGTTGAACTCTGATTCTAACTTCATCTCTGAACATCTTCCTCAGCTTGGCTCTGAAGGCTCCCATTGGTCGGCTCCACTAACTCACCTGTGCATGAACCTGTCCTCAGGTGTGACCAGCAGGACGCCAGTAGCTCCGCCTCCTCCCTCTAAGCCCCGCCTCCTCCCTCTTATTCTTTTTCTTCTTCCTGTGTTTTGTTTGGGCTCATCCCGATCAGCTCGACCCACGGATTGGCCTTCCCTGCTCATGACATCACCGCGACATCATCGCCATATGGACGAATGAGGCTGCATGTCGACCGGCCGGCATGCCCGGGGGGGCGGAGTCAATGTCACGCAGGTGGAGGGCGTCAGCGGGGGCAGTCCAACTCCAACACCTGCAAATTTTTGAGTATTTCTGAATAGAGTTGGGCACAGTTTTTCCTCTGACCAGCTGTGAGCATCAGTATTATGGGATGTATCCTAATGTGAACAGTTTAGAGTCCTAGAAACAATCAGTGGTATCCTGGATGTGTTTCTGGTTTCTGATAATTGACCAGAGAAAATTTTAAAAGTTCCTCCTGTACACTCTAAACAAAGTGAAGAACCTGAGAACCCTAGAGGTAGCAGAACCGCAGTCCTGTAGACCTGAACGGACTTTAGTCAAGTCTTTAGTCTTACCGTGTCTGTGAGTCCACTAGAATTCCTTGCAACCATTAATTTGGTGATCTCCACAAGCCACAAATTCATCAGAGGTCACTGAAGTGCTTTTAAAGTTCTCTGAGAAGGTTGCAGAAGTTCTGAAAGAGTAGGCGTTGTGGAAAAGATTCATTGATGAGGTTGCAAGGAACCTTAAAAAGGTTCTTTTGAGACATTTTATTGCTATTTGTAAAGGTTTCAGAGGTCGAAGATTTCAGAGAGTATTGAGAAGGTTTGAAAGGTCCTACAGGAGGTTCTAGATGACCTTGCAGAGGTTTCAGACATCTTTTAGTCTGTTTTAACTCCTATAAGATATTAGATGTTACAGAGAAGTTCCGAAGTGAGTCCAGGACTCCATGAAGAAGAAGTGCTCCTTTGAGATGGTCACTGAGTAGGTTGGAGAAGTCCTTAAGGTGGTACTAGAAGCTGTGGAGGAGGTTCTAATGTTCGGGATCCTTAAAGAGGTTCCAGAAATCCTTAAGGAAGTGGCAGAGTTTTTTCCTAATTATTGAGGAGGTTTTAGAGCATCTGAAGGAGGTTTCAAACATAAAACAACATTTTTGGCTTGTGGTGATCTCCACAAGCCAAAAATTTGTTCCGTAACTTCACTGTAAAGACAACAGTTTGTATAAACGCGTAGATGATCTGCTGTAGAGAACAAAGACCTCCTAGTGGACAGAAACGTGGAACAGCATCCACTGCATGTACGAGGTAAACCATGATCAGCTTCAGGGAGTTCAATGAAGGTTTAACTCTCCTTCTATAATGTTGGACTGCTCCTTTGGTGGTTCCTGACCATCATTCGGGTTCTTTTGTCAGTTCCTCTGGTCACATTCAGTCTGAACCTGGAGCTTCACGGTGGCTCTGTTGGATCTAGAACCACAGAAACACGTCCATCAGAACCCCGCTGCTGTCGGCTGCTTTAGTTTCAACCAGTCAGCGATCGAACTAACTCTGAGCCAGAGGGGATTGTGGGTAAAGTGTTGTGTTCCAAATGTTGCTGTCCGGGTGTCACGGTGGGTCAGAACCTTCGCAGTACTGTGGTTCTAGTGATGCTCGGTGGTCATGTGGTTTCCGTTTGTGTCCTGAAGGCGTCCAAAGAAGCCGGACAGGCGCTGGTGTGTAAAACCAACCCCAACTTTGAGGTTCATCATCATCACCTGCTGCACTGTCTGGAGAAAACCACGGTGAGGAAACACCACAGCACATACTGGTTACCAGTTACCAGTAACCTCCTATGCTTAAAGCAGCCAATTAAAGTTTCAAAAAGCTTAGAGAGAACATCTATAAAATTGTAATCTAATCATCCACCTTTAGTCCTCCCGTAATGTTCCACCTCCGTTCCCTCCAGAACCACGAGTTTCTGGACGAGAAGACGTTCGAGACGAGCCTCAGGGAGGTGACTCTGGTGAAGCAGGTGTCTCGATCTTCATCCATCTCCTCGGCCTCGTCGCCTCACAGCTTCACCTCCTGCTGCTCCCGCCGGAAGAGAAAGACCTTCAACGTACCCAACTCCAACATGTCGGTGGGTCTCCAGGGCAGCATCCAGGAGCTGAGCACCATCCAGATTAGGGAGCGACCGCTCACCAACAGGTAGGACGGCCAGGAGGGAGATCCATAAAGGCTGAGGACCAAAGTCTTCTTACATCCAGGGTTGAAGAGCTGCCTCGAAGGTTCCAGAAGTTATGAAGGAAGTTGTATTGATCCTTAAGATCTTTGAGGGGTTCCAAGTCATTGTGAAGACTGAAAGTTCTCAAAGAGGTTTTAAGAATCCCTGAGGAGGTTGTAAAGGAGATGCTAAAATGGAACAAGTTAGTTTAGATGATCCTTGAGGAAGTTCAGTTTTATTCTTCGAAGAGAAACCAAAGATCACTGAGGACATGACGGAGTCTTCATTTCAGTCAGGTATTGAGGTTGTTGAGGTCTTGAAAAGGTCTTGGGGGCATTAAAGTGGTTTTAAAGTTCTCTGAGAAGCTTGCAGAAATTCTTGAAGAGTAGAAGCTGTGGGAAAAAATTCATTGATGAGGTTGCAGGGATCCTTAAAAAGGTTCTTTTGGGACATTTTATTTCTATTTGTAAAGGTTTCAGAGATCTTGAAGATGTACCTGTTCCACTGAGAAGTTTTCAGTTTCGTTGGTTGTAACTCCTATACGGTATTAGATGTTATAGAGAAGGTCTTAAGTGAGTCCAGGACTCCTTGAAGAAGAAGTGCTCCTTTGAGAAGGTCATTGAGTAGGTTAGAGGAGTCCTAAAGGTTCTAATGTAAGGGATCCTTAAAGAGGTTCCAGGAATTGTTAAGGAGGTAGCAGAGTTTCTTGAGGAGGTTTCAATCATCCTTTTGAAGGTTGTAGAGGTCCTGAAGGAGATACTAGATTCTTTAGAGGAGAAACCATAAAAAAGATCAATGACTCCTTAAAGAGAAAAACCACCATCAGAATGTTTTAGAGGGTTTTTAATCATCCTTTAATGGTTGTAGCAGCAATCCCTAAAGATGTATTACAGATTCAAGAGATGGAAACAGTGTCCAAGAAAAACTAATTTTCCACTTTCAGCTGTTCTATCTCAACAGTTTTTGATGCTATAGAGGAGGTCCTTGGAGACTTTAAGAAGATCATTGACTCCTTCAGAAGAAAGAGCTCCATTGAGGAGGTTTCAGAGGTCATTGTAAAGGTTCAGGCAGCGGAGGTAGTTAAGAAGCTGTGATGATTTTTAAGTGTTCCAAAAGTCTCAGAGGATGTGCCAAAGGTCGAAGATTTGTTCAGTAATTCAGAGGTAAAGATCTACAGTCACCTTCTCTCACAGCTGAACTGTTTCCTAAATTCTGTCTTTTTCTACAGTTCTAATAGTAGAATGGAAATGTCCTTTCACTGGGTTTGGTAGCTTTAAACTGTTAGAACTCCCTGTGCCAGACACACACTGAGTGTAGATGAAGTGGTGGCAGTCGAGGTCATGTGCCGGTTTGTTCCCATGCAGAGTCAGAGAGCAGGAATCCAGAATATGTCCAGCTGTGGGAGGCTGTGGGAGGTCTGGGAACTAAACACTGACAGCTGAGGGCAGCTCCTCTCCGGTTCTGGATCAGCACCATCGCAGCTGAAGAAAATTCATCCGACGGCGCTAATTAACGGGCTAATCCTGCAAATTATAAATACACCTGAAACCAGACTCGTCCCAGAGAGTCTCATTGGGGAAATGGTTTGGATGGAACGTTGGCAGATGTGTGGATAACGGGAGCGTCCACACATCTGCTGATGTTCCACCCAAACAGTTTCACTATTGTCCAGGTACACTGCTGTTAGAAAATGACTAACTGGTTTTATGAAATACAAACATGTCAGACTATTCTACAGCGTCAGGGTTAGAGATGATAAGATAAACCTTTACTGATCCCACGATGGGGAAATCTACAGCTAAAATTAGCAACTTTAACTAATATAGAGCAACTTTGACTCATTTAAAACAACTTTAGCTAATATAAAGCAACTTTTGCTAATGTAGAGCAGCGTAAACAAATATAAGCAACTTTAACTAAATTAGAGCAATTTTAACTTATTTAAAACAACTTTAACTGTAGAGAGTAACTTTAACTAATACAGAGCAACTTTAATTAATATAGAGCAATTTTAACTAATATAGAGCAACATTAATTCATTCAGAGCAACTTTAACTTATTTTTGAGCAATTTTGCTAATATTGATCAACTTTAACTGATGTAAAGCAACTTTAACTCGTTTTTCAGCAACTTTAAGTAAAATAGAGCAACTTTAACTAATTTTTGACAAAAAAATTAACATAAACAAGGTTTTAAAAAAAGAATCTGCACTTGAGATGAAGTAAGCTCAAATTTAAGTGACTTAAAACCACATTTATGTTGATGAGATGCCCAAACGTAACGGAAAACATTTGATTTGCAAAATGTATTAATGTGGCTCTTTATCCATCTGTCTATCGGTTTTAACCGCTTTATTTAGCAAGAAAATCAATCTTGAGATACTAGAAAAACTACATAAAACATGACTTTGCAGCAAACAGTTGGATTTCCAAACACAGTCAGTCGAAATGTGGTAAACACAGGATCTGGTTCCTACAGTAGGTCTGGAGTTACCGTTAGCAACCAGGAAACACAACGATAACAACAACTGAAACTGCAACACAACACTCAAAAGTTTCCCTGTTTCTTTCCATTCCTGAATTTTAGATTTCCATGACTTCACAAATACACTCATCTCCAGTGCTTCATGAACCTGAGCATCCCGGTTCTGAGTCCAATCTGGATCAGAACCAGGACGCTCCGGTTCACAGAACCAGCCGAGTGAATCCCGTAGAATCCACCGACTGTTTTCTCCTCTTTGTCTCCAGTCGTTCCAGCCGATCCAGCCTGAATGCCAAATTTGAGGAGACGGTTCCTCTGAACTGCGAGCAGCCCTACATCACCGCCGCCGTCATCAGCATGCCCACGCCGCCCGGCACCACGCCCGAAGGCGATGACTCCGCCAGCTCCACCGACTACTCCCAGGCCAACATCGTCCGAGTGTCAGCGCTCTAGAAGCTCCCAACCCTCCCGACCCGCCACCGGCCCGGCTGGTCGGCGTCGCAGAGGACGGTTTGGTAGCGGCGTCACGATGGAGGTTAGCTTAAATTACTCTGGTGGAGGGTCGGTCCTCTGGTGCATTCTAGACTCACCTGGATTGAATTATTTTCTGCGTTTTCTTCTGGGAAGCATTTTTACTTGAAGGAGGAAGGAAACGATGAAACTTTAACTCGTCGCTATTTTTTCAGTCCTTTGAATTTGATGTCCTGAAACACAAAGAGAGCTCTACTTCCTCTGGGTCCAGGTTTAAAGGATCGTCTTAAGACTTGTTTAGCACAAAGACGGAAGCAGGAGGAAACTCCAGGTCGGTCCGATGTCGTATCTCCTCGGCTAATACGTTACCCGGGGCTAGCTGACTGGAACCATTGTTTAAATGGATTTCTGTCTTTATCGAGCTTAAACCTTCAAGATGCATCATTTCACAAAACACCAAACAGGATGGAAATGTTGGAAAGTCTTTAGCGACTTTTTCTTCAGGCTAACAGTCTTCCAGCGGCTCCTTAAACAACTTTTCTATTTCTGTTTGTGTGAAACAAACCAGATGTGAAGTCAGTCAGGAGAGTTTGGGAGTCGTTAGATTTTGGGTTGAACTCGTCTTTTCCCACCTGCTTGTCGTCTTTGTGCTAAGCTAATGTGCTAATGATGATAATAAGTCATCGCGCTTTGTATCGCAGTCCTGGAAAACCAGAACATGTTGAAGGTGGATCCTGATTGACGAATCATATCAAGTCTTCATATCGAGGTGGAACCAGGCAGCAGCTGTTGGTTTTTTTTTTATCCCTTCAGGAAGTTTCCAGTCTTCTGAATAAATGAAGTGAATTTTATGAGATTCTATGCAAGAGCTGCACCAACTACTGAAATGAAAATGTTTGCTGGAATAAAAACAATATTTACATTCAGTCTTATTAAAACTGCAGACACCAAAGTCAAGATCTCCCTGTTCAGTGGGAGATATTTTTAATTTTAGTTTAGTTTTTCATAGCAGATAACATCATAAGCAATTAGATTAATATATAAATAGCAGCAGAAACATCGGTTTGCACATTTAAATTAGATTGGTGGTGAACTTACGGTGGATTTCTGGCTAACTTATAGCAAAGTGTTGTTTTTTAATTCCATTTTTTGTTGCAGGTTTGCTAAAATGTCCACTGATTTCATATTTGAGACACTAATATGGATATTTTTCTTGATTTTACACCAATTTAAAAAGAGATTCTGTCTTCATGACTGTAGTTTCATAAAGCATTTCCATCTTTACTTACTTTATTAATGATATATCAACTGAAAGGTTTGGAAGCAGAGTGGTCTGACCCACTTTCTGTAGTTTTTGAGAAAAGTGGGTTCAAAGTTTACTGTTTTCCAGAATGGTCTAACATTCCACTGTGATGCTATATTTGGGTTGTGGGTTAGACCACTCTGACACTAAAATCTAGCCCATAAAATATTACAGAAATCATATAAAACTCAGATGTTTTGTGGGTTAGACCACTCTGTTTCTATCCCCCTCAAATACCAAAAGAACATCTGCAGACTTTAAACACCCATATAGTATAATAACGAGGTGCAGCAGACCATTCTACACAGTGTCACTGTTGTGTAGAATGGTCTGACGGTGTTAGTTTCCCAAACTCTCCGTTTTTGCACATGTATTCATATGAACTGGAGTTTCTAAAAGTGATTTGTGTTGATTGGACGCCCAAACATAAACATTCAATCTGCAAAATATCCGTAACGTGAACAAGTCCTCGACGTCTTTGTCTTTCTGTCCATCAGCTACTTTATCCACCAAGAAAATTAATCTTGAGATCCTACAAAACCCACTTACTTGGCAGAAGTCGCTGTACGTTTGCCAGAAATCTAATTTGCAAATGAAAACATGATCTTACTGGAAATGTTCAGGACGTTGCCAAAAGATAAAACTGAAGGGTTTGGATGCAGAGTGGTCTGAGCCACTTCCTGTAGTTTTTGAGAAAAATGGGTTCGAAGTTTTAAGTTTAGAAGAATGATCTAACATTCTCAGCACTACTGCAACACTATATTTGAAGGGGAGACCATTCTGCCATTAAAATCTAGACCGTAAAATGTTACAGAAATGATATAAAACTCAGATTTTTGGTGGGTTAGACCACTCTGCTTCTAACCCCCTCAACTGGCATCTTTACAACCAGAGGGTTATAGAAAGTTAAACATGTTTGTAGATGATGGTCAACACTTGCAAACTAATGTCTTTGCTACAGATTTAAGTTTAATCCGTTCATTTTAATAATAAAGAGATCATTTTTTATGCTTGACGGCAGCTGAAGGCCTTTAAAGAAAATTCCGGATTACTTTTCGTATTATATTTTTATTTTTTATTTTGTTACGTTTCATTTTGTTTGTGTGTGTGCTTATTTTTTTACTTGTTTATATGCCGGTGATGGTATTTTATATATTTTTATTGTTTCAGCTGCAGTAAGAGAGTCTTGTTGAGGTGCGATGTGGTTTTCCAGGACTGTGATCTGATGCTTCTGGATGAGCTTTACTGTATTTAATCGATTTCAGAGCGCAGGATTTGTGTGCTGGAGACGAGGAACCCATTGAGCATGCTCAGTATCTGTGTGTTTGAGTGCATGGACCCGTGTGTTTCTGCATGATCGTCTGGTTGGAGTCGGTCCGAGAGCTTCTGGTTCTGGTCCCGACTCTGTAAATATACTTTTTTACCTGAGCTGACAGCTTCCTCTCCGCTGTACAGAAACACACTGGAATCGTGACAAACCTTGTTCAAGATGAATCTTCGTTGTTGCACCGGAGCTGCTGTTCGTCTCGTCCTGCTTGCAGATTTATTTAATGCACATGTTGCCTGATGTTGATTTGTTTCTTACTGTACTTTGAACCTCCAACAGTCTGTCGAGCAGATATTGTTTTAGACTATTTTATGGATGTTTCAGGACCCTGACATCTGGAACCACAGCTTCAAGTTCTAAAATTAGGCAGAAAACATAAAATACCCCAAGACCCAGGTGTGAAAGTTAGCAAGGAGTGTGTTTTTACCGCTGAAAAACGTGAAAAGTCAGTCGCTGAGTAAACAATCTGGTGTTGCTGCCTGCATATGTTGTTTTCCAGATTGATATATTAGCCAGGAGAAGCTAACAGAGTCCCTCAACTATACTTTAGTAATTTAACCATTTAACATTTTAAAAATGTAGACAATTTAAAAGTTTAATAATTACATTAAAATAATTTAATATCTTCACCAACATCTCTCTGAGCAGCACCTCGTCCTGTCAGAGAATATACATTAGCAAAACGTTGCTAACGTTAGCTAAACTTAGCTAACATTAGCGCAGCAGCTAAAGTGAGATAGTAGCTTCAGTAGGATCAATTAATCTGATATAATTAGCCTAGCTTAATGCTTGTTTCTTTAGAAATAACACCTCCTTTATTAATTCCACCTGTGTGCAGGTTAAAGGAGGTTGTTTTAACTTTACACAGCTAGCTTGTAGCATGAGGCTAACAGAAAGTCAGACATGAAAGCTAGCAGAGAGTAAACTACAGGTAAAATCCCTGTTTACACCTTTAATCATTTAAAGTATAACGTATAATAAATATGTACTGTCAAACTAAACTAAAAGTTTCATTTTAAATCATTTAATTAAAATTATTCAGTGTCTTCACCACCATATCTTTTAGCTGTAGTTGGTAACGTCAGAGCGTTTTAACGTTAGCTAACCTTAGATAAAGTGAGAAGGACGCTTCAGCAGGATCGGTTTAGCTGATCTAGTTAGCTTTGCTAAGTGCTCATTTGTCAAAAGACATTTCCTCAGATTAATCAGTATAACGTGTGGATTTCAGTCAGTGTGATTCTAACTACACAAAGTCAGGCTAGCTTGCTTTTAGCCTGAAGCTAGCAGATAGCTCTCTGTCTCAGGAAAATCTGACAGAGTACATTTAATTCCTTAGATTATATTTTTAATAATTTCCTTTATGTTCCCTACAATGTCTTATACAGCAGCAGATTTTCTTGTCAGTCGGATAGTTTATTATGTTAGCTAACCTGGGCTAACATTAGCGCAGCAGCTAAAGTGAAATTAAAGCAGTTTATCTTGCATTGTCTGAATAATAACAGTGTCATTACCCCCTGAAGCCGAGCTATTATTAATATAATTCAGATCAGTTCACTAAATATTCTGGCTAGCTCTGACTAGCTAGCGTCTAGCCTGAAGCTAACAAGAAGCTCAGACAACAAAAGCAATCAAACAGTAAGGATCTCTGTTATACTTTAATTATTTAATGTCTTTGAAAAAAAATCTCTATGTACAGAATAATCAACAAGCTGTGTCATTGTTTAAAGCTGTATTTTAAGTTTACGCACAGTCAGGCTAGCTAGCAACTAGCCTGATGCTAACAGACCAACAAGAAACTCAACAAGAGATGGAAACACTGAGTTATACTTTATTAGTTTGTGCACCACAGTGTTTGGACATTCAGAACAGAGCAGCATTATGTACTGTCAGCTTATGCTAATTTGAGCTAACATTAGCTTAGCAGCTGATGTGAAATAAGAGCTTTAACAGGATCGATTTAAAGATTATCTTCAGTTTAAGTACACACAATTCAGACAACAGGTTGGTTGCTATCAGCCATATTTCACGCTGTTCAGTAAATATGAACAGCTGATCAGTTATAGGACCTAAATGTTGTCTTAAATTAGCATTTTTTTAAAAAACTTTTGTTGTTTTTTTTGAGTTAATCTAAAGTGATACTTTAAAAATATGTGTAAAAGTTCATGATGGAAACACGACTAGTGGATATTTACAAGCTAAAGAGAGAAATTTCCCTCAGAAGCTGGTGGAGACCAAAAACAGAGCCAAAAATTTATCTCAAATGCGACAAATAATGTTAAAAACCCGCCTCAAGATACCAGATAAAAGTTTTCTTTTAGCTTTTCAGGTGCATAAACTTCTTCCTTCAAATGGAACTTGTGAACTTATGACCACAAAAATGAAACCATGAGAACGTTGTTGTGAGGACGGTATCGTTGGTGTGTTCTAACCCAACAGATGTAGATTTTAGGTATAAAACATTCTCAGAATCCCGTTTACTATTGGAAACAACAACAACAACATGCAAACGGCAACCTGCGACACTGAAAAACTCAAGTTTGACCAACGGTTTGGATCGTGCAGTAAAGCAGTAATGCTAGTTTTTTAGAGAACTGTGTCCAATTGTTCCACCAGAATAGTTGCTTTAAAGAATTACAAACTAGATTAAGGTTCAGCAGACCATTCTACACAGAATTTTGTTAACCCTCCTGTTGTCTTCATTTACAGGCACCAAAAAATATAGTTTCCTTGTCTGAAAAAATCCAAAAATTCAGCAAAAAAGATTCTCCAAATTTCTGAAAATTTGCAAAACCTTCAGGAAGAAAATTCCAATAATTCCTTAAAAGTTTTATTTTAAAAATTTGGCAAGAAAATTCTTGTAAATATTTTCAAAAAAATGAGTAAAAATCTTCCAAACAAATCCTAAAAATATCTAAAGTGATTCCATATATATCAGTAAAACTTCTAATATTTTCTTTAAGAACATTCACATAAAAATCAACCAAAATCCAGAGAAACTCGCTGGATTTTGGTTGATTTTTATGTGAATGTTCTTAAACGTTTTTAACATTTCTTTTTTTCCACCAAAAAATGTTCAAAGATTTCCCAAAAATGTTGAAAATGTGGACATCAGAAGTTTCACTGTGAAAATATGTATTTTTTCCACATTTTCAAACTTTAAAACGGGTCAATTTTGTCCCACAGGACGACACCAGGGTTAAGGCTAGAGAATGGTTTGACTACGCAAAACTAGCAAGTAAAGTAGAAAATTCAACGGAAATATCAACTCTTTCCTCAGATTTCATGGAATTATGGAGAAAAACTTTAGACAACTCCAAAATATTCCAAAAGCGGGGCATTAACTCCTTCTGCTGTCCACAAAATAACATTCTGTACATTGTTATTTCATCCAAAACACGTTGAAAACTGTATTTCTTGACTCTGTATTTCTGTGTGTGATTTTAAATACATGCAAACAGCAACCTACTACACTGAAAAATGGAAGTTCTGCCAAAAGTTTGGATCATGCAATGAATCGTAATGCTAGTTTTTTAGAGAACTGTGTCCAATTGTTCCACCAAAATAATTCCCAAGTCAACGCCATTGCTGCATCCTGTTGTTAGCTCTGCCCACAATGACTGTGATTGGTTTAAATGGATTACAAACACGATCAAGGTGCAGCAGACCATTCTACACAGTATTTTGTTAGAAAACCCAAAAGGATTTCATAGAATTATGGAGGAAAAACTTTATATGATGACAAAATTTCCATTTAAGAGATCGTGAATATGGGGCTTAAATGGATTACAGACTAGATCAAGGTGCAGCAGACCATTCTACACAGCATTTTTTTGATGCTAAAGAATGGTCTGACTATGCAAAGCAAATGCAAATAATGTAGAAAACCCAAAGGAAATATCGTTTTCCTCAGATTTCATAAATTTATGAAGAAAAAACTTTATACGATGACAAAATATCCCAAAAGTGGGGCATTAAATCTACAAGATAGTATTCTGTACGTTATTTCATCCAAACCACGTTGAAAACTGTATTTTTTGATTCTGTATTTGTGTCTGTGGTTTTAAATACATAGACGACACCTTATTATTCACTGTCAGGACTAGTCTTACACCGGAACGTCGTCCAGTCCGGTGGATATTTAACGGACTGGTTTGGATCCATTTTGATACAGAGACGATGTCAACTTTCTTAAAATTCAACGTTTCCTTCTTCTTCTTCTTCTTCTTCTGGAGGAACTTTCAGGACGAGGACTTCTTGTGGACGTTTCCACGTTTGGATTTTAACAAAGTGAAGCAAAGAGCACAGCGGATTGTATAATCTCTGTTGGAATTTAGCTTTTTTCCTGAACGAACTTAATCAGCTCTCGGGTTTTATTTTTAAAAAGCAGCCCAGTTTCTTTGTTTTGATAAAAGTTGGGAGAGAAGATGCTAACCCTGCTAGCCACCCCTTGGTTTCCCTCCACTGCTTGGCGATAATATGCAACTGACCTGTTTTTAATTTTTCTAAAGGAGCCTCTGCTTTGTATTTAGAGACCTGAGGGGTAAAAAACAACAAATAGAAACATATTTTTGAGAATGATGATGTTGATTTTTGGTCGTAAAAGAAAGGATTCTTCTTCTTCTTGTTCTAACTGTTCTAGTGCACACGTGCTGTAATCGTTCTTTGGTGTAGTAAAATGAGTTCTTATTTTTCCAACAGTTTCCATGAGAATTGGTCGTGATGTACGTTGAGTTCAACATTCCACATGATATTTTTCTAAAGCATGCATGCAGAGGGGGAACAACCCAAGAGGATTATTACTTTTGTTACAGCTCATGTTCTGTTGATAAAAATCTGAATTATTGAGGATAATATTTAAAAAAGAGAAGTGCAGTGTCCGAGTAAATAGAATAAAACTTCCTATTAAACCTCCAACACGTCTCCATGTCTCTGTTCAGCGTGGAAACATTTTATCACCTCCACAGGTCTGTCAGCTGGTTGTGGTTCTACCAGTCCAGGTTCTAGAAGGTTCTGAGAAGGACCAGCAGGACCAGAACCAGAACCAGGAGTCCTAGATCCAGATCTCCTGCTTCGTCAGTGTTTTTAGATTCAGCTGTTCAAACAGGTAAACCCTCGGCAGAATCCAGGATATTTATGGTAATAAAACTTAAATTTAACAGTTTCAACTTTTAAATAAAAAATTATTTTATATATTTGTGTTTAACCCTCATGTCGTCCTGTGGGTCAAAATTGACCCATTTTAAGGTTTGAAAATGTGGAGAAAAAAAAGATTTTCACAGTGCAACTTCTGATGTCCACATTTTCAACATTTTTGGGAAATCTCTGAACATTTTTTGGTTGAATAAAAATGTTAAAAATTTTTCTTAAGAACATTGACATAAAAATCAACCAAAATCCAGTCAATCTGGAAAAGCGCTTTATAAATTAAATTTATTATTATTATTATTATTATTATTATTATTATTATTATTATTATTATTATTATTATTAATTTCACTGGATTTTGGTTGATTTTTATGTCAATGTTCTTAAAGAATATATTAGAAGTTTTACTGATATACACTATATTGCCAAAAGTATTCGCTCACCTGCCTTGACTGGCATATGAACGTCAGTGACATCCCGTTCCTAATCCATAGGGTTCAATATGACGTCGGTCCACCCTTTGCAGCTAGAACAGCTTCAACTCTTCTGGGAAGGCTGTCTACAAGGTTTAGGAGTGTGTTTATAGGAATTTTTGACCATTCTTCCAGAAGCACATTTGTGAGGTAACACACTGATGTTGGACCAGAAGGTCTGGCTCTCAGTCTCCGCTCTAATTCATCCCAAAGGTGTTCTATGGGGTTGAGGTCAGGACTCTGTGCAGCCAGTCAAGTTCATCCACACCAGACTCTGTCATCCATGTCTTTATGGACCTTGTTTTGTGCTCTGGTGCACAGTCATGTTGGAAGAGGAAGGACCAGCTCCAAACTGGTCCCACAAAGTTGGGAGCATGGAATTGTCCAAAATGTCTTGGTATGCTGAAGCATTCAGAGTTCCTTTCACTGGAACTAAGGGTCCAAGCCCAGCTCCTGAAAAACAAGCCCACACCATAATCCCCCCTCCACCAAACTTTACACTTGGCACAATGCAGTCCCACAAGTATGGTTCTCCTGGCAACCACCAAACCCAGACTGGTCCATCAGATTGCCAGATGGAGAAGCGTGATTGGTCCCTCCAGAGAAGGCGTCTCCACTGCTCTAGAGTCCAGTGGTGGCTGCTTTACACCACTGCATCCCATGCTTTGCATTGCACTTGGTGATGTATGGCTTGGATGCAGCTGCTGGGCCATGGAAACCCATTCCATGAAGCTCTCTGCTGAAGCACTGTTCTGGAGCTAATCTGAAGGCCACATGAAGTTTGAAGGTCTGTAGCGATTGACTCTGCAGAAAGTTGTCCACCTCTTGGCACTATGCTCCTCAGCATCCACTGACCCCGCTCCATCAGTTTACGTGTCCTACCACTTGGTGGCTGAGTTGCTGTTGTTCCCACACACTTCCACTTTCTGATAATACAGCTGACAGTTGACTGTGGAATATTTAGGAGCCAGGAAATGTCACGACTGGATTTGTTGCACAGGTGGCATCCTATCACAGTTCCACGCTGGAATTCACTGAGCTCCTGAGAGCGACTCATTCTTTCACAGATGTTTGTAAAAGCAGTCTGCAGCCTAGGTGCTGGATTTTATACACCTGTGGTCATGGAAGTGATTGGAACACCTGGTTCTGATTATATGGATGGGTGAGCCAATACTTTTGGCAATATAGTGTATATGGAATCACTTTAGATATTTTTAGGATTTTTTTGGAAGATTTTTACTCATTTTTTGAAAATATTTACAAGAATTTTTTGCCAAATTTGGGGGATTTTTTTAAAAAAATTAAACTTTTAAGGGAAACTTTTAAGGAAATATTGGAATTTTCTTCCTGACGGTTTTGTAAATTTTCAGAAATTTGGGGATTTTTTTTGCTGAATTTTTGGATTTTTTTCAGACAAGAAAACTATATTTTTTGCTGCCCGTAAATGAAGACAACAGGAGGGTTAAAAAAAAAAAAACAAATTTAAAGATATTCACTGATTTTTTAAGATAATTTTACAATTAAATGCATTAACACAAATTAAACATGTAAATTAGGTTTTTGTAATCTTGATTTTTTTTATTTCCAAATAATGTTAAAAAAAAGCATAAAAAATGTGAATAAAAATAAAAAATAATAAATTCAATAAATAATACATGATCATATTTTAAATCAAATATATTTGAGAAAAAAATATTTTCTTTCAAAAAACAAATTTTGTGGTTATTATTTGTGGTTATAAAATAAAATATGTAAAAGAATGTCAAAATATTCAGTAAATAAAATATGATCATATTTTAAAATATGTTTTGATTTTAGTTACGATGGCATTTTATTTATTATAGCAAATCACAATAATTGTGATTTTTGTTTATCATCTGATAAATTAAAAAAAGTCTTTTTGAAATTTTAATTATTGTAAAAGAAAAAAAACAGAAATTTTATGGTTATTTCTACTTTATTCTTAGATTTAATTAGACCTGGAAATTCTGTCTCTGTTTTTGTAAATTTTATATAAGCATTTTGTTGTTTGTTTATTTTCAAAAATCTGGTAAAAATCTGTAAAATAAGCCTGAAAAAAATCCATAAAATGATAGATTTTCTTTACAACAGCGTTGCATAAGATTATTTTAAGTTAAACACTGAAATTCTAACTAAATTTCTTTTTCATTTATTGTTGAGATATTTTCATGTATTTCAAATATACAGAAAAAATTGTAAAATTCTGTAAAATTCTAATTTATCTTTATAGTGTAATATAGAACAATGAACCTGATAAAAAAAAAAGTTACAATGATTAATAAAACTAATCTTTGTTTGGATGATTAGAATTTACTTTTATGCATCACACTAACTTCAGATTACACTTTTTTCATTTAAACTTTAGCTCTAATTTTATAAGAAGTGCAAAAATTACGTCAGGAAGCCGAAGTTTCTTCGGATTTTTCTGCTGCAACTGAACCTGTTTTCTATCGAGTCGGAAGGAAAAGGAACGAACTCTGGTAATGAAGTTGACTTTCCTTGAACTAAAGTTGCCGTGGTAACTATTTAGAGGGTTCAGATGGTTCCCTTCCATCTACGTTGAAGCGGTGGCTTTAATTAACTCGCTTTAATTGGCTGTTAGTAATTGAAGCCGTGGTTTCAGCACTTTTCTTTCTGCCCAGTGTAAAAATACGTTGGGTGTAAAGTGAGACGGCTAAATGGACTATTAATACTCCGTACAGTGGTTCTGGAGGTGGAATTTCATCCATGGCGGACAGCTGACGGACCGATCTCTGCTCCACTTTCTCCTAACAGCTGCACTCGATCCGGCCGCCAAGCTTCCGTCAGCAGGTTGGACGGAGGCTTCGTCCACCAGACCCCAAACCTTTCAGCACATTTAACATTCTGCTGCCGTTCTGGTCGAGTTCTGAACAAAGTCAACATCGTCTAAAAGCACAGAAGCATTTACACCATTTTCAAACACAGGAACAGCAAATTCTCACCATTAACCCTCCTGTTGTCTTCATTTACGGGCACCAAAAAATATTGTTTCCTTGTCTGAAAAAATCCAAAAATTCTGCAAAAAAAATTCCCCAAATTTCTGAAAATTTGCAAAACCTTCAGGAAGAAAATTCCAATAATTCCTTAAAAGTTTCCCTTAAAAGTTTTATTTAAAAAAAAAAAAAAATCCCCCAAATTTGACAAGAAAATACTTTCAAAAAATTAGTAAAAATCTTCCAAAAAAAATCCTAAAAATATCTAAAATGATGACATATATATCAGTAAAACTTCTAATAATTTCTTAAGAACATTCACATAAAAATCAACCAAAATCCAGTGAAATTTGCTGGATTTTGGTTGATTTTTATATGAATGTTCTTAAAGAAACATTTTTAACATTTCTTTTTTTTCCACCAAAAAATGTTCAAAAGTTTCCCAAAAATGCTGAAAATGTGGACATCAGAAGTTTCACTGTGAAAATCTTTTTTTTTCACATTTTCAAACTTTAAAACGGGTCAATTTTGACCCACAGGACGACACCAGGGTTAAAACATGAAGCACTTATAGTCAGGGACTCGTAAAGATCATGTTCATCATAACAGTCTTTAGTCTCCAAAGACTCCTAGAACTCTGAGTTTTCTACAATAGAATCATTGAAACATGAATCTTTGTCACATTTTGGTTCTTTCAGAGATTAATTAAAGGTCTTCTCAAAAAATGTGAAAACGTCTGCTCAAAAATACACAAACAGTACCTTGAATTATGAGTTTTGTTGATGTAAAAAGTTGTCTTAATCACATTGTCTTAGTTTCATGACCTTTTATCTTCTCCTGAGTGATTCCAGTCGACTACAGCTGCTGACTCCTCTGATCCAGTTTAAATAGAACCATTAGATCCACTCATTAGACTCAAACGCTACAGTGGGAAAGTCTGAGAAGCTCAGTAAAGATCTGAAAAAGACTTTTTGACTTCTTTAGGACTGGTTTCAGACTGTCTTGGTCTTTTTTTAACCCCAAGAACACCAAACCTACCATCAAGCATGGTGGTGGCAGCATCATGCTCTGTGGAACTGGAGCTTTACACAAAGTAAATGGAATAATGACGAAGGAGGATCACCTCCACGTTCTTCAGGAAAACCTAAAACCATCAGCAGAAGGTTGATCTTGGACACAGTTGGATGTTTCAACAAGACAATGAGCCCAAACACACATCAGACGTGGTAAAGAAATGGTTCCATCAGGCTGGAATGAAGGTTCTAGGCTGGTCTCCCCAAAGTCCTGACTTAGACCCATCAAGAACCTGAAGAACCAAGTCTGAGGCAGAAAGACAACAAGTTTAGTATAACTGAACCAATTCTGTCCAGAGGAGTCAAAGAGAAACCAGAAGATTGAAACCAGAAGAACTGAACTGAGGAGGAAACGGACAAATTTAACCAAATATTAGCTTTGAGGAGACCAGCTTAGAACCTTCATTCCAGCCTGATGGAACCATTTCTTTACCACGTCTGATGTGTGTTTGGGCTCATTGTCTGGGTGAAACATCCAACTGTGTCCAAGATCAACCTATATAACCTACTATGATACTGCCACCACCGTGCTTGATGGTAGGTTTGGTGTTCTTGGGGTTAAAGAAACATCCAACCAAGACAGTCTGAAACCAGTCCTAAACCAGTCCTAAAAAGGTCTAAAACCAGGACCAAATTCGTGACCAAAACCAAACCTAAGAACCAAGAAAGTCCAGAACCAGTCCAACATCCAGCCTGAAACCAGTCCAGAAGCTCCTCTAGAAAGCCACAGAGCATGATACTGCCACCAACATGCTGGATGGTAGGTTTGGTGTTCTTGGGGTTTAAAAAAGGCTAAGACCTAGCCAGTCCTAATAAACCAGTCCTCAAAAAGTCTAAAACCAGGACCAAAATCAAACCTAAACCAGTCAGAATACAGTCTGAAACCAGTCCTTAACCGGCCATTAAAACCAGTAGTAAACCAGTCCTAGAAACAGTCCAAAACCAGTCCAACATCCAGGCTGAAACCAGTCCAGAAGCTCTTCTAGAAAGCCCCAGAGCATGATACTGCCACCTCCATGCTGGATGGTAGGTTTTAGGTTCTTCGGGTTAAAGGCCTCACTTTCATCCTTTGTTCCATCTGACCACAGAACTTTACTTTCTATGTTCTTAAAACTGATAATTGTAGTTTGTTTTTTTATTTATGATCCAGCAGATTTTATCTGATTTCCAGAAGAACTTTCATGAAACTATGAAGGAACCAAAATGTGACAAAGATTCATGTTTCAATGGTTCCACCTTAGATTCGGAGTTCTAGGAGTCTTTGGACACTAAAGACTGACTGAGAAACATTTAAACTTTAGTTCCAGACTCCAAATTGGTTAAAAAGGTTCGTAGAAAACAACTGAGTTTGGTTTGATTGAAGAAGAAAAACCTCCAAAAATTCAACGTTTAGTTTTTATTCCAGTGACGAATGGATCCAACGCTCTGATCGCTGTGGGACAAACATTAAATATCCAACACCATGCACACGTTCTCCTATAGAACATCCTGCTGCGTTTGTTCTAATAATCTCTGGGAAGCACTTTGGTCGACAGTCTTTAAATAGCTTCATTAAAAACGACTCCACGACCGACTGGAACAAACTCAGTTCGTCTGGAGTCAAACATTGGAGATCTCTTTAGTGGTCGAACCCCCACAGGAGAACGTCAGTGGTTGTTTCCTTTTAGTGCCACGAACATCCAGGTTCACCTCAGAGTTCAGGATGTTCTAAACAAACAACCTTTTCTCTTCGTACCTTCAGGATTTCTTCCTCCAGTTCTGCTGTTTATTACGTAATTTAGTCCATCAGGAACAACAACAAAGAACTCAAGATCTTTGGTTCCACCTTCTACCTGGTTTATCAGTCAAACTAGAACCTGAGGTGTTCCACATGGTTCTGTCATCAGTCCTCTAAAGGTTCTGTCCTCACCTGATTTCAGGATTTCACTGAAGCTAAATCACTTTAGTCTGGAATAAATGTTCCTCTAGAAGGTTGTGATTTATATTTTAGGTTTTTGAGAGGTATTAGTGTTCATTTGGAGGCTGTGATTTGTTTTTCTAACTTTTTGTTGGGTGCTTTCATGTCAAAATATTCATATCTGATTACTTAAAATCCTGCTAGCTTGTAATGGAGCTGCTCTATGAGGTTCATTAGGGAAGTACCAATCTAGTTTCTTTTGCCTACGATCCAATCTAAGACATTTAATATTGACTATCTACAGACACCAAATCCTGATTTGATACCATTTTCCTCCATAAAACACACTTCAAGTACATAAAGTTATTAAAATTAATCCAGTTTATATGCTTGACAACTGAATATATCTGCAATATATTAGGAAAAAACTACATTTCTGTTTCCAGCTTGTTCCTTAATGTTCTGTTGGTGGAACCTTGTTGTAAAGCTCCAGTAGAATCCTGTTTAAATGTAGTATTAGAGGGTAATGATGGGAAAAGTCCATTAAAAAGTGATAAATCTGGACCCACCTCTATGGACTTCAAGGTTCTACAATGTTCTAAGTGAGACTAAACTTAAACAATGGAATCAAGAAAGGAGAACGTCTCCTGGAGAAAGTTCTAGAGTAGACCTACCGACAACTGTTCAGTTGTCGGTAGGTCTACTCTAGAACTTTCTACAGGGGACGTTCTCCTCTATGGACATCAATGACCTGGAACTCTGGAAATATTCCCAGTCTGAAGGTAGAACTTGCCGTTTTTGTGGTGACTCTCCATGTTTTTGCTGACATATTTGAACGTTTCAGGGTAATTTTGCAAGTTTTTTGAGCCAAATTTGAGTTTTTGCCACAATTTCACCAGTTTTGTGGTAATTTTGGAACTTTTTGCAGTGATTTTGGATGTTTTTGGTGGCATATTTGAACCTCTCAAGATAGTTTTGGCTCTTTTTGGGGTGATTTTGTGTCTTTTTGTGGTAATTTTCAGCCTTTTTTAGTTATTTTAGTTGCAGTTTTTACCAGAACTCAGATGTGTTTTTCCTCCATTAACCTGATGTAGTAAAAGTAATGCAGTAAAAGCAGAGAGCATTGTGGGAGTTTAGCTTGCAAAGGGGCACCATGACAAAGACTTCTATGATGGTTAACATCAGCCCAGTGTTCTTACAGTCTAGAGAAATGTGAACTCAAGATGTTTTTATGGCAAATGTGTCAAAAATGTCTTTTCTATGGTTATTGAGTAAAACATCACTTTCTTGGGTGATTGTAGAAGTTATTAGAAGTAAAGAAGTGGTAAAATAAGAGGATTTAGCAGCAACGGGCACCATGACAGAGACTTCTGTGGAGGTTAATGACCTCCAACCAGAGATGATGTGTTTCAGACGAACTGGGATCAACTAGTTCTTTATTAAAGTTGTTTATTATTAATGTTATTGATTGTTTAAAGAGGAAACTACTGAAAACATCTCTAGCATCCGGCCACTAGTTGCACCGTCTACGTAAACAAAGGATCGGGTTTAGTTAAAGACTTTAACTCCAGGGTTTCTTGGTGTTTGGAGGTGAAACTAAAGGAAGCAGATCGAAGATATGAAGGTATTTTCTCGATGAGTTTGTTGTTTTTGTTCCTGACGTTGGATTAAACCAGCAGAACCGTCCTGTTCTTCCTTCAGGCTGCAGCGTGAAGTCGTTCCATCTCAAACTCTTTGGGTTTGGAGGCCACGTTCGTACTTCCTTTATTCGTCCGGCTGCAGCCCGACTTCGAGGCCTCGGCTGAGGCTCCATTGGTTGCCGTGACGACGGCGAGGTCATCCGGCGGCGGCGGCGTTGGCGAGTCCAGCTCTGGAGCCTTGCGTCCGTAATAAAGCGCCCAGAGCAGCGTTAAGGTGAGCGCCATGGCGAGGATCTGAGCCACGCCGATGGAAACGCCAAGGAACCGAAGAACCTGAAGCTGCTTCGTCCCTCGGATGAAACTGTAGATCTTCGGACCGCAGCCCTGAAACCAAAAGAACCAGAGAACACTATGAGTCTGGAAAAGCTTTGACGACATTAACCCTCCTGTTGTCCTCATGTACAGGCACCAAAAAATATAGTTTCCTTGTCTGAAAAAAATCCAAAAATTCAGCAAAAAAATTCCCAAATTTCTGAAAATTTGCAAAACCTTCAGGAAGAAAATTCCAATAATTCCTGAAAAGTTTTTTTTTTTTAAATCGCCCAAATTTGGCAAGAAAATATTTGTAAATATTTTCAAAAATGAGTAAAAATCTTCCAAAAAAATCCTAAAAATATCTAAAGTGATTCCATATATATCAGTAAAACTTCTAATATTTTCTTAAGAACATTCACATAAAAATCAACCAAAATCCAGTGAAATTTGCTGGATTTTGGTTGATTTTTATGGTAATGTTCTTAAGAAACATTTTTAACATTTCTTTTTTTCCACCAAAAAAATGTTCAAAGATTTCCCAAAAATGTTGAAAATGTGGACATCAGAAGTTTCACTGTGAAAATAGATTTTTTTTTCCCACATTTCCAAACTTTAAACCAGATCAATTTGACCCGCAGGACGACACGAGGGTTAAGATAAGTTTGGAATCATTTTGGACAAAGGTTTTATTTCCACTTTGCAAAAGTTTCAAATTATTTTTGAAAAGTTCTGAAGCCGTTCAGACAGATTTAAGGTCTTTTGGACATTTTGTTTTGTAATTTTGGACAAATTCTGAGTAACTTTCTGTTTTTGGTCACGTTTCAATGCATTTTGGGTACATTTGAAGTATTTATTTGACAGTTTTTGGCTTATTTTTGAATTTCTTTTAGCTATTTTGGACAATTTCGGGAAATTCAGAAGAAGCCGAAATAGAAACACGTCTAGTGATTGTTTCTATGACTCTACCTCATAGACGTTAAACTGTTCACACTAGGATACATCCCATAATACAAATGATCACAGTTGGTTACAACATTAAAAGTTTTGAGGCACTTTGGATAAGTTTGGAAGTGATTTTGGTTCATCTTTCACTCATCTAGTACAGTTTTTCAGTCATTTTGGACGAGTTTTATTAACATTTTACAAAAAGTTCAAACCCTTTTGGAAAAGCTTTGAAGCAGCTTAGACAGATTTTAGGTACTTTTCACCTGTTTTGTGGTGATTTTGGATGTTTTTCCTGGCATATTTGAACCTTTCAGGGTAGTTCGGACTCTTTTTGGGGTTATTTTGTTGTTTTTTGCACCAAGTTTGAATTTTGTTGCAATTTCAGCAGTTTTGTGGTAGTTTTGGTCCTTTTCGTGGTAAATTTGGCCATTTGTGGAGTGAATTTTCATGTTTTTGCAGGCATGTTTGAACGTTTCAGGGTAATTTTGGTTGTTTTGGGGGTAATTTTGCAGGTTTTTTGTGCCAAATTTGAGTTTTTGTCATAATTTCATCTCTTGGGGGTGATTTTGTGTCTTTTTGTGGTAATTTTGGCCATTTTTGTGGTTATTTTTGCATGTTTTTTGGGCCAAATTTGAGATTTTGTCGAAATCTCACCTGTTTTGTGGTAGTTTTGGTCCTTTTCGTGGTAACTTTGGCTGGTTTTGTGATGATTTTGCATGTTTTTTCTGGCATATTTGAACGTTTCAGGGTAATTTTGGCTGTTTTTGGGGTAATTTCGCAAGTTGTGTCTATCTGCTGGACTGATGAAGTTGTGAAGATCAGAAATGATGGAAAAAGTCCATTAAAAAGTGATAAATCTGGACCCACCTCTATGGACTTCAAGGACCTGGAACTGTGGAAACAGAACTTTGAATGGATTCATTAAATGGACTACAGTCACAGTTTCTCGTCCAATCAGAGCGTCTCACCTCCTGGTGCAGGTCGCTGAGGTCATGGAAGTGGGCGTGGCGAGCGCAGCCTGGATACTGATTGGAGCAGCAGGAGTCAGGAGGAAAGTCCATCTCGGTCATTTCCAGCCAATCGGTGAAGTAGATCACCCCACAGCACTTAAACTGCACACAGGTGAGCACACACCTGTCAGGTCACATGACCACACCTGTCCCTGTGTGTAGGTGTGTGTGTGTGTGTGTGTGTGTGTGTGTGTGTGTGTGTGTGTGTTACCTGTGTCTGGAAGCTGTTCCAGGTGTGTGTGTGTGTGTGTGTGTGTGTGTGTGTGTGTGTGTGTGTGTGTGTGTGTTACCTGTGTCTGGAAGCTGTTCCAGGTGTGTGTGTGTGTGTGTGTGTGTGTGTGTGTGTGTGTGTGTGTGTGTGTGTGTGTGTGTGTGTGTGTGTGTGTGTGTGTGTGTGTTACCTGTGTCTGGAAGCTGTTCCAGGTGTGTGTGTGTGTGTGTGTGTGTGTGTGTGTGTGTTACCTGTGTCTGGAAGCTGTTCCAGGTGTGTGTGTGTGTGTGTGTGTGTGTGTGTGTTACCTGTGTCTGGAAGCTGTTCCAGGTGTGTGTGTGTGTGTGTGTGTGTGTTACCTGTGTCTGGAAGCTGTTCCAGGTGTGTGTGTGTGTGTGTGTGTGTGTTACCTGTGTCTGGAAGCTGTTCCAGGTGTGTGTGTGTGTGTGTGTGTGTGTTACCTGTGTCTGGAAGCTGTTCCAGGTGTGTGTAGGTGTGTGTGTGTGTGTGTAGGTGTGTGTGTGTGTGTGTGTGTGTGTGTTACCTGTGTCTGGAAGCTGTTCCAGGTGTGTGTAGGTGTGTGTGTGTGTGTTACCTCTGTCTGGAAGCTGTTCCAGGTGTGTGTGTGTAGGTGTGTGTGTGTGTGTGTGTGTGTGTGTTACCTGTGTCTGGAAGCTGTTCCAGGTGTGTGTGTGTGTGTGTGTGTGTTACCTGTGTCTGGAAGCTGTTCCAGGTGTGTGTGTGTGTGTGTGTGTGTTACCTGTGTCTGGAAGCTGTTCCAGGTGTGTGTAGGTGTGTGTGTGTGTGTGTGTGTGTGTGTTACCTGTGTCTGGAAGCTGTTCCAGGTGTGTGTGTGTGTGTGTGTGTGTGTGTGTGTGTGTGTGTGTGTGTAGGTGTGTGTGTGTGTGTGTGTGTGTGTGTTACCTGTGTCTGGAAGCTGTTCCAGGTGTGTGTAGGTGTGTGTGTGTGTGTTACCTGTGTCTGGAAGCTGTTCCAGGTGTGTGTGTGTGTGTTACCTGTGTCTGGAAGCTGTTCCAGGTGTGTGTGTGTGTGTGTGTGTGTGTGTGTTACCTGTGTCTGGAAGCTGTTCCAGGTGTGTGTGTGTGTGTGTGTGTGTGTGTAGGTGTGTGTGTGTGTGTGTGTGTGTGTTACCTGTGTCTGGAAGCTGTTCCAGGTGTGTGTGTGTGTGTGTGTGTGTGTGTGTGTGTGTTACCTGTGTCTGGAAGCTGTTCCAGGTGTGTGTGTGTGTGTGTGTGTGTGTTACCTGTGTCTGGAAGCTGTTCCAGGTGTGTGTCAGCCACTGGTATCTCTGCAGGCCAAAGTTCTGCATCCGAGATTTCAGACTGATCATATCAGAGCGCTGGACTGAAGGCTGAGGAGAAAACAGCAGGTTAGAGGAGGAAATAGACATTTAACCTGAAAATAACCAAAAACTAACCTGATATTAACCTGAAAATGACACAAAACTCCTCAAGTTTCTCCAGACAGAACATCTGGAAGATAAAAAAGCTCATTGGTATGAAATAAAGAGTCACAAATAGAAATAAATCCTGAGATTAAAACATCTAACTCACGAAATACCAAGTCAAAAATATCTGAAAAAAAATCTGAATTCAATTCGGTTCTATTCTATTTTATTTCTATAGCGCCAATTACAGTCAAATTGTCTCGAGACGCTTTCCAGAAGCCATGTGCCTGAACATTTTAGCCAAGTTAACGGAGTTCTCAGAGCACAAGGTTTAGTTGTTCAAATCAGAATCGTGTTATTTTTAATGAGACATTTAATGAACGATCACGAGTTTAACCACAGATTTGGTGCATTTTCCTGCTTTATTTAACAAGTGATTAGTTCATGAGGAAAGTTGAAAAGCTGATTTGTTTTCTCTCTTTATACAGTTTGTGGCTGATAAATGGGTTCATTGTGGAGGTTTATTTTCAAGGTAACGTTCTTTCAATGCACTGGCAGACTTCTGGGGTTTGGAGGAAATAACTGATCAAAGTCGTCGTCTTTTAAACTCCGCCCACCAACACCTGTCCTCCAGGTGTGTCTGACCTGATAAGATTCACTACGTTACCCAGAAGCCCCTGCAGGCAGCTGAGCTAAAACACACACAGCTGCAGAGATAAACTGAGGCCAGAAAACAGCAGAAAACAAACAGCTGCAGCTTCAGGAAAAATTCTTTTCAAACCAGAGAAACGAACAAACAGAACACTGCAGAAACTACGACACTAAAACACCAAATATTCTGCAAACCTGTGAAATCTGAACGGTTCAAACTTAATTCATGAAGATAAAAATCAGGCAGTGTCCTAAAATAAACAGTCATTGGATCTGTTTTCTATACAGCAGAATAAAATTCTGACTTTTATAGAGAGGGAGAGATAGGAAGTGACCAAACTGACACAGAAAACAACAAAAATAAGACAGAAAACAACAAAAATGAGACAGAAAACAAAAAAATAAGACAGAAAACAACAAAAATAAGACAGAAAACAACTAAAATTAGACAGAAAACAACAAAAATAAGACAGAAAACAAAAAAATAATACAGAAAACAAAAAATAAGACAGAAAACAACAAAAATAAGACAGAAAACAACAAAAATAAGACAGAAAACAACAAAAATAAGACAGAAAACAACTAAAATTAGACAGAAAACAACTAAAATTAGACAGAAAACAACAAAAATAAGACAGAAAACAACTAAAATTAGACAGAAAACAACAAAAATAAGACAGAAAACAACTAAAATTAGACAGAAAACAACAAAAATAAGACAGAAAACAACTAAAATTAGACAGAAAACAACAAAAATTAGACAGAAAACAAAAAAATAAGACAGAAAACAACAAAAATAAGACAGAAAACAACAAAAATAAGACAGAAAACAACAAAAATAAGACAGAAAACAACAAAAATAAGACAGAAAACAACAAAAATAAGACAGAAAAAAAATAATACAGAAAACAAAAAATAAGACAGAAAACAACAAAAATAAGACAGAAAACAACTAAAATTAGACAGAAAACAACAAAAATAAGACAGAAAACAACTAAAATTAGACAGAAAACAACAAAAATAAGACAGAAAACAACTAAAATTAGACAGAAAACAACTAAAATTAGACAGAAAACAACTAAAATTAGACAGAAAACAACTAAAATTAGACAGAAAACAACAAAAATAAGACAGAAAACAACAAAAATAAGACAGAAAACAACTAAAATTAGACAGAAAACAACTAAAATTAGACAGAAAACAACTAAAATTAGACAGAAAACAACTAAAATTAGACAGAAAACAACTAAAATTAGACAGAAAACAACAAAAATAAGACAGAAAACAACTAAAATAAGACAGAAAACAACTAAAATTAGACAGAAAACAACTAAAATGAGGCAGAAAACAACTAAAACGTTCCAGATTTTATCCAGAGATAAAAACGAGCCGTTTAGATTTAAAAGCAGCAGAGCTTCAGGTGAAACATCAGATCTTCTGTTCATTTCTCTGATTTAATTTCATATCTGTCGTCTGAAACCCTCTGAAGGTTTTACAGCTATCAGTTACTGGAGTAAAAGTACTCGATTACTCTCCGCTTGTTGTTGTTGTGTTCGTCTGAAACCCTCTGAAGGTTTTACAGCTATCAGTTACTGGAGTAAAAGTACTCGATTACTCTCCGCTTGTTGTTGTTGTGTTCGTCTGAAACCGGATCTGATCTGAGAGCAGCAGCGATCCGGACGAGTCTCACATTTCTGGTTATTCTTAGAACTCGGTTTGTTCTGCAGCGATGGAGACGTCCAGAGGTGGAGAAAATATAAAAACACATTTATTAAAATATTATGGAGACATGCAGAGGTGGAGAAACCGGAAAACACAGGATTATTAAGACACCAGGACAGAGTTAGGACGGAGTTGGGACGTGATTTAGAGGGAAAAGTCAGATCAGGGGTCTGGATTTAATGATAAAAGGACTAAACCATGAGGTGAATTTGTTATTTATGGGGAAAAATGGTTTATTCTAAAGAAAATGCCTTGAAAAAATGTAACAATTAAGGAAAAGGAAAAGTTTTTAACCGCCTGAACCCCAAAAAGCTGCCATCAGGTTCAAAAGACATTTTATTTTTTTTTAAATTCTCCAAAATGACTCAATTTATCAAATGTTTTATGGTTTAGTAACTAGATTAAACCATCAGGAACAGCTGTAGAGACACAAAACAAGAAGGCATCAAGTGAAGACAAAGAGATAAAACTGTCCCAAAGACATAAAATGACCAAAACGAGACACAAAATCACAGAAAGAGAGACACAACTGCCCCAAAGAGACACAAAACAACACAAATGAGACAAAAGGCAAGAATAATGAGACATAAAGTGACTCAAAATGCACATTAAACCATCAAAGTGAGATAGACGAAGAAAAAATAGGATATAAAACAATAGAAAGGAGGAAAAACGGTCCCAAAGAGACACAATAAGACAGGAAATGACACAAACAACAAAAACAAGATTCAGAAACCAACTGTCCCTCAGAGTCTGCAAACATGTCAATAGTTTAGGATCTACAATACATGGAGACAAAATTAGTTCCAGAGTCTTAACATCTGAGGAAACAGTGGACGTGTTGGTTCCTGGATTTTTACGGAAACAAACCCGAAAAAAATACAAAACTGTCACAAAGAGACAGGAAATGACATAAAGGAGACACAAAACCAGAGAAACCGGACAGAAGACAAAAAACACAAGATCAAAACCGACTAAAACCAGAAAGAAGATGACACAAAAATGAGACAAAACAACCAAAAAGAGACAAAAGAGACACGAAGCAGCCAAAAACGAGACACAAAACAACACAAACTAGACATAAAACAACAAAACGAGACACAAAACAACACAAACTAGACATAAAACAACAAAACGAGACACAAAACAACACAAAATAGACGTAAAACAACAAAAAAGAGACACAAAGCAAGGAGTCAAGACTTAAAACGACAGAACGGAGACTAAACTTTCTCCAGGTTCGTGACAAACCACCACAAAATACCAAACTGTCACAAAGAGACAGGAAATGACACAAATGAGACCAAAACAAGAGAAATTGGATAGAAGACAACCAAAACAAGACAGGAAATGAGACGAAAATGTGCAAAAGACACATGAGGCAACCAAAAATGAGACAGAAAACGACAAAAATGAGAGAAGACAATAAAGACAAGACAGGAAATGAGACAAAACAAAGACAAAGAGACAAAAGAGTCAAGAAGCAGCCAGAAACGAGACAGAAAAACTAAAATGAGGCTAAAGTGTTCCAACGAGACACAAAACGACTCAAACTAGAACCGATCTGAGGAACCATGTTGGACGTCCTGGTTCCTGGTTTTAATATTTATGGAGAATAAATCGTTCTAGAAGACGTCTCCGAGTTCTCTCACAGTGAAGATAAACGAGGTTCTAACAGGTGGATCTGATGTTCTGACAGGTTGGTTGAAGGTTCTGGTTCATGTTTCAGGTTCTGTTAGATCATGACTGAATAACAGATGAAACGTTCTCACCTCCTCATAGGTCCAGACAGCACTGGCCAGTTCCACACAGAAGATCACCAACAGGCTGCCGAAGTACTGGAACAGAACAGAACAAGGTTCTCTGATCAGTTAAACATCTTCTGATTAAGGTTCTCTAGTCAGAGGAACGTTCTCAGAAACATCTGATTTAACAAAACCAGGTTCTCTAGTCAGAGGAACGTCCTCAGAGTCACCCATCTTTTAATTAAACAGCTTCATTTGTAGACAAAACTAACAGAAACAGAACATCTAGTCTGTCTGGAAGTTTAGTTTCCATACAGAACTTTAGTGGAACGTTAGTGAAACAGTAGTGGAACATTAGTTGGAATCATTAGTGGAACGTTAGTGGAACAGTAGTGGAACATTAGTAGAACAGTAGTTGGAATCACTAGTGAAACATTAGTGGAACGTAAGTGGAATATTTATTAGTGGAACAGTAGTAAAAACACTAGTGGAACATTAGTTGGAATTATTAATGGAACATTAATTGGAATCATTAGTAGAATGTTAGTGGAACAGTAGTGGAACATTAGTGGAACATCAGTGGAACAGTAGTGAAATAGTAGTGGAATGTTAGTGGAACATCAATGGAACTTTAGTTGGAATCGTTAGTGGAACATTAGTGGAACAGTAGTTGGAATCACTAGTGGAATATTATTGGAACATTAGTGGAACGTTAGTGGAACAGTAAACATAAAAACCCAGCAGATGTAACCGAGTCGGTTCTTTGTCAGAGGATCTCTCTGGTGTTTTCCCATCAGCCCCTGGGGGATTCGGCCTGTTATCTCTGAGGGACAATAGAGACACCTGACACCTGGCCCCGCCCCCTCAGGTGACAGGATCACAGGTAGACAGACTGACCTCCACCTGCCCTCACCTGAGAGCTCACCTGGTTTAAAGAAACACCACACACCTGTTTACATGATACACGCTTACGTCATACATGTTCTGGTGTTTCAGGGGAGCAGATATAACGTCACGTGTTTTACACATTACCTGAAGTGAGGTTTACCTGGAAAATAATGCAAATATATTAAAATTTACCTTAAAAACAACCTGTATTAATGTTCCTCCAGTACAGAAGAGGTGATAAAGTTACCATAAAAAGGCTGTAAAAAACAGAAATACTGAATATTATTTACAAGTTTGGACTTTTTTATGGTTAAAACATTAATAAATGTTTATTTCCAATGATTTTGTTTTGTGGTTTTACTCATTATCTGCAAAGAAACAGGAAAAATCTGTAAAATAAAACAAAAATAAAAATAATTATTATAATAATAATACAGCCATTAATGTTTAAAATAAAGGTTCTTTTTACTGGAACAGTAGTGGAACAGTAGTGAAACAGTAATGAATCCATTAATTTCCTGTAATTTTATTATTATGATCTCTGTTTAGTATCAGTTTGTTTTCAGATCAGGTTCTACTTTGTATGTGATCGATGACTAAACGTTCTAACCTGCATTAAACTGTGTCCTAACACATGTATGATGATCGTATGTTGGTTCGTACCCAGGACAGCAGCAGCAGGTTACACCTGAGCGTCCCACAGTATCCAACCATGGCGACGATGATGAGGAAGCAGCACACGGTGATGATGACGGGATGGACAGCTGGAGAATACGTGAGGACGGCAGCTTCCTCCAACCTGTGGACACAAACACACTCGGTTCAGTTACAGATAGGATGAAGAAAGTCCAGAACTCCTGGATAGAACTACACCATGAAGACTAAAGAACCAAGAAACTCTGAGGAAAGATTGTTAAAAGCATCAGTCAGGACGATACAAGAACATTTAAAGTTCCTGAAGATCTCCTGGAGTCCAGTTAAATCCATCATTAAGAAATGGAAGGAAGATGGAACATGAATAAATCTGACTAGAGCAGGACGTCCTCAAGACCTGAGAGACTAGAGAGGGAGGCCACCAAGACTCCTATGACTCCTCTGAAGGAGTTCCAAGCTTAACAACACAACTGCTGTCTGTTCTTCACTAGTCAAAGCTTTATGGAGACAAACAGATAGGAAAAAACTGTCTGGACTAGAGTTCACCAGAAGACATGTGGAGACTCTGAAGACACCTGGAAGAAGGTTCTTTGGTCTGAGGAGACCAGGATGGAGCTTTATGACCATCAGACTAGATGATATGTTTGGCATCATGATGTGAAGCATGGTGGTGGCAGCATCATGATATGAAGCATGGTGGTGGCAGCATCATGATATGAAGCATGGTGGTGGCAGCATCATGATATGAAGCATGGTGGAGTCAGCATTATGATATGAAGCATGGTGGTGGCAGCATTATGATGTGAAGCACGGTGGTGGCAGCATCAAATTCCAACAGCAGTCGACTGTTTTCACAAAAAAAGATTAAATACTGAAAATCTGATGATTTATTTCACATTCTATCATAAAATCCAACATCATATCTCACAGTAACTGTTGAGGACCAGAAGGTTCCTGGTTCTGGTTCTGGTTCTGGTCCTGGTCCTGGTTCTGGGTACTGACCTGGTGTGGGCTGTCAGGGTCAGGACGGTGTTCAGGGAGTCTCGGATCCACGCTGCCACTCCCAGCACACAGGCTGACATCAGCTGGACGGCACAGAAATAAACACACAGAAATAAACATCACGGATCAGTTTCTGCTGCAAATAACACTCAGAATGTCAGAGTGGTTCCACTCAGACACTGGCCTAGTTTCACCAGAGGCACCAACCAGCTAACTAACCAGCTAACTGAACACACTAACCGGCTAACTAACCAGCTAACTAACACAATAACCAGCTAACTAACATGCTAACCAGCTAACTAGAGACACCAACCAGCTAACTAATACACTAACCAGCTAACTGAACACACTAACCAGCTAACTGAACACACTAACCAGCTAACTGAACACACTAACCAGCTAACTAACACACTAACCAGCTAACACACTAACAGCTAACTAACACACTAACCAGCTACCTAACATACTAACCAGCTAACACACTAACCAGCTAACTAACACACTAACCAGCTAACTGAACACACTAACCAGCTAACTAACACACTAACTGGCTAACTAACATGCTAACCAACTAAATAGAGGCACCAACCAGCTAACTAACACACTAACCAGCTAGCTAACACACTAACCAGCTAACTAAACATACTAACCAGCTAACTAAACATACTAACCAGCTAACTAACACACCAACCAGCTAACTAACACACTAACCAGCTAACTAACACACCAACCAGCTAACTAACACACTAACTAACACGCTAACCAGCTAACTAACACACTAACAGCTAACTAACATGCTAACCAGCTAACTGAACACACCAACCAGCTAACTGAACACACTAACCAGCTAACTGAACACACTAACCAGCTAACTAACTACCTCACCTACTTTAACTTTCACTGCAAATTCTCACTTTAACTGCAAACTTCCAGTATAATCTTTTAATTTTACTGTAAATTTTAACTTTAACTGCAAACTTTCATTTTTGAAAACTTCAACTGTAAACTTTAACTGCAAACTCTAATTTTTACTGCAGACTTTAAATGCAAACTTTAACTTTTACTGCAAACATTTAGGCTACTGTAAACTTTTACTGTAAAGTTTAACTGCAAATGTTTACTGCAAACTCTATTTTTTACTGCATACTTTCACTACAATCTTTGATTTTTACTTCAAATTTTTACTGCAAACTCTGATTTCTAGCTGCAAACTTATACTGCAAAATTTTATTTTTACTGCATACTTTAACTATTATTCCAAACTGTGACTTTAAACTTTAACTTTTCCTGTAAACATTAATTTTTACTGTAAATTTTCACGGCAGACATTTACTGCAAACTTTCACTGCGAACTCTGACTTTAGCTGCTAACTTTAACTTCAACTGCAAACCTTTACAGCAAAACTTTATTTTTTACTCCATATTTTAACTATTATTCCAAACTGTGACTTTAATTTTTCCTGTAAACATTAACTTTTACTGTGAACTTTTACTGCATACTTTAACTATTTTTACACAGTGTAACTTTAAATTTCGAACTATTCCCGCAGACTTATCGATCAGGTATCGATCAGGTATCGATCAGCTCACCCAGAACAGCAGGTTGAGCGCGTACAGCAGACAGCGCAGACACCTCACCGCGTCCCGCCGAGCCATCCGGACCGGAGCTCCGCCGCGCTGCTCACCTGAGCCCGAGGCACCATGGCAACATCACGGCAGACTCCCGGCGCGGGGCCCGGGGAGGCGGCGGGGGTCGGCGCTCACCAGACGGGAGGCTCTGCTCGGGATCTGCGGCGGCTCCGTGCGTAAAAGCCGCATTCCTTCCCTGCGCGCTCTGGCTCGGTTCCGCGCGGTTCCCGGTGTCAGCAGCTCGGGCTGATCCGTGAGGAGCTCCAGGAAACTTTTACAGCAGGTGGTTTCTTACTTTCCCCGGCGGCGCTGACGTCTCCAGACCTGTCATCACTCACTTAACGGAACACGAACCGCAGCTCGGTCCGCTTTAAACGCGTCGCTGCTGCTCGGATTCACGCCTCCAGAGCCGCATTTTCCGTTTGTTCCGGGATCCAACGGCAACAAACTGAAACTCCAGAGCTGAAAATCCAAACCGCAGACGGATCGAAGCTCCAGCTGCTGCTACCGGAGGGTCGGTCCGGTCCGTGTGTCCGTCCTGCTGCTCTTCTTCCTCTGACTCCCTCCCTCCCTCCCTCCCGGTCCTGGGGGAGGACGGAGGAATGTGTCCGCCTCCAGCCGCTCGGCTCCGGGTCACAGAGGAGGAAACGGACACACGGAGGCCTCTGCTGGCGGCCGCATGACGCACAAAGTCACAGCAGATAAAGATGTAAACAGACAGAAGTATATGGACACAAAGCACTGCAAGTCTACGGGCTAGTGTCCACATACTTCTGACCAAAAACTATAGTAAGTGTTGTTTGTGTACTTCTGTGTATTGAGTACTATTGTTAGCAAATCTATTTAACTTCTTTAGTGCATTTAGTTTGTGTCATCATAATTATGGGAAAATATGCGGCCATAAATGACTAATAAATAAAACTAATAAATATTTTCAAAAGTATGTGGACAGAAACTCATAGCTCTTTAAGAGGTTTGTACACATACTTTTGACCAATTAGCTATGTAGTACTTTTTTGTTTATATCCTTTGGGACATCTAGTTTGTGTCCTCATAATTATGGCAAAAAAAAATATGTGGGCACAAAGTCCCATATGTCTCCAAAAGTATATGGACAGAAACTGCTGGAGTTACAATAGCTTCTGTCCACATATTTTTGATCAAGTAGATAATCAGTAGTACTACTTATAGTGCTGTTTGTGTACTTCTGTGGGTCCGTGTATATTTTGGCAATTGGATTTTCCGTTCTGAAATGGGTATTGAAAAACAAAAAACGAGTGGTTATTTTTGATTTTCGTTTTAAAATACAAAAAATAAAATTGAAATACAAGGCGTTTTTCCTTTTCATGATCAAAAAGGGATATACGAAATTTTAAAAATGTTTTGCTTTTCATTTTATATGTAGAATAACCCAAAAATAAATTCAGTAAGAGACAGAAACGGAAAAAGGTCAGTTTTTTCATTTTCTGAGACCGGAAGTGGTCATCAGTAAGTGTGGAGCCAAACGACAAGAAGATTCTCAGAGGGCGGAGCCAGAGAGCAGTGATTGGTCAGACTGACTGAGAGCCAGAGAGCAGTGATTGGTCAGACCCATAGACTGTATATAAAGATGGACGTAGTGTCTGGCTCCAAAAATGAAGCCAACACGGACGTGTCAAAAACTTGCAATATCACACTGTCCGCTAGGGCTGACTCCAGAAAGCTCCATAGACCCCAATTCATCACGGGAAAAACTAAAATTTGATAGACTGCTTTTCAACAGCTCATGATTTTTTTTCGTTAGTTTTCATGGTCAAAATGAGAGATCAGGTGGCTGATCTTAAAATAAATCAATACTGAATTTTTTATAGAGCCTTAAAGTGTTGCGAAGCCAGGGGGCGGGGCTACTTGACTGACAGTCTGGTCTGGAATGATTGACAGGTCCTATGGAGGAGGCAGCAGAGACTCTGCTCTCCTCGTTTGGATTAATTCTGATATAATAGCTGTTGGTTTATTTATCGGTGGAGCAGCAGAACATTTTCCACAGACAGTTTTCCTGCCTGTTGGCTTGTTTTAACCAGTTTTCTGCCTTCGGCTGATTCTACCAGCAGACACTGAAAGGACTCTGATAGGTCGGTAAGTTAATGTTTACTTTCGTATCGGTGCCGCTTTTACTGCACTTTATATGCAGCTGTAGTGTCAGATATGTGTGCCATGCAGTCCAGATGTTGGTGGAGTTTATTTCTGTGTGTGTTGACCAGAGAAGAAAGTTAGCATCGGTAAATATTAGTTTTAATGTTACCGATGCTAACCGAGCTAGCTGTTCAGTCCTGATTAGCAGCTAAATGTAGCATCAAGCTAACGTAGCATTAAGCTAACGTAGCATTATGCTAACAATGTTTGTGTTGAGTTTCATGTAAACAGCTGAAGTGTGTTGTGTTACTGTAATGTGGTGCATTTAGTTAATAAAACTGTTCATGGAGACGCTGGTTCACATTAATGTAACGTTTAGAAAACCTAAATGTGATTAAAACAGTGAGGTTAAGGTTCTGTGTTGTCATTAGTCCTGAATATCTGCTGAGTCTCTGAAGTTAAACTGGAGAAAACAGTGAATCTGCTCTCTAGTCGTTAACGTTGTTTAATGACTGATTCACATGTTGTAGTACATCTTAGTGCAGATTAGAAAAATAACCTCCCAGAATATGTCCAAAGTAATGATGAACACTACAGTTATTACATTTAAATTACAGCACAGATAAACTGGATAATAAAATCCTTTCCTCTAAAGCTAAAGTGACTGCAGGCCTTTCAGTGCTTGGAAAACTATATATGACAGAGGAAATCTTTCCAGGGATACTTTAAAATGAACCTCTGCTGTTGATGCTGATACTGTGACGTCTGTCTTCATCTCAAGTGTCTCATGTTCACTGTGAGGATCTTCTGAGTGAAGCCACCAGAAGGAAAACCTCATCTGGATGTGAAGAAGGAGACTGAATGGACGACATCCTCAGTGAACCACTTCCTGTTTAGCTTCCACTTACAGAAGGTCAGACCAACTCTTTCAGCTGTTTATTATTTTCTATTCTTAGTATTCAGGGATTCCATTTATCACATTTAACTTCATCTCTGCTGTTGGAGCAGAAATACAATATAAAAAGTCCATGTTATTTATAGCAGATATGCAGCATTAAAACATCAACACATTCAGGTCAAGAGCTTCATTATTACCTTTATTGCACATTTAAAAACTACATTATTTAACTATTGTGAACTGTAAAGACGTTTAAACACATGAAATAAATGGATGAAATAAATAATGTGTTGCTGACAGTGAAGTGTAAAAACTGAACAGTCACAAGACAAGTTGTATTATGAAGAGAGGAGCTGAATCTGCAGCATTATTGTTATTACTGGAAGGATGAGGAGGACATCAGTGCTGCTCGTCCTCACAGTGATGAAGGAGAAAAGACTCTTCAGACAACCACAGCTGGATGTTCATGTTCTCTGGAGCTCTCAGTCCATCAGACTAGATGTTCCCAATGATCCAGACCAAGGCTGGAAGGAAAAGACACTAACAGTGAGAAATAAATATTTCAATACCAAATTTATTCAGACATCAGGAGATTAATAAAAGTTATCTTTGACCTCTGCAATTACAAGAGGTGCTCAAAGTGGAGGCCACTGGCTTCCAGACATTTCTGTTGTGTTGTAGACGTCACTTGTTGATGCTCCATTCATGAGGGTAGCGCCATCTGTTGGGAAAACATCGTACAACAGGACACAGAGTTACCGTGATTTGATCAAACTTAGAAAGAGGAATCTATATGTATAGAAGTACTGATACAAATGAAATATTTATAATATTTATATAGTTTTCCTAAATTTTAGGTGGAATATACCATTAAACTCACCTTTTAGGTCTCCATTGGAGGATTTTAGGTGGAATTTTGTTCCAAACCGTCTTTTAGTCTACATTTAAGGTTGAATATTCCTTGAAAACAACCTAAATTTCATGTTTTGATCATTACCAAGTGAGTAATTATTCTTCATCTACTTCCTGAAAAGTTTGGTCAATAAAAAGACTGAACTAATATTTTCAGCTGAACTAAAGACAGACTTTGTGATTTTTCTGCTCACATGTTGTGTTGTTGTAAACTTCCACTTTCAAATAAATATCCTCCTAACCCCCTGGAAACCAGCGTTTGTCCTGTTTTTGTGTTGCTCCTCAGCGACCCTAGACAGCCGAGTTGTAATGTTTTTTGAAAAAAAATTATATCCAGTCTATGCACCGAACTCTGTTTGGCTCCACACTTGCTGATGACCACTTCCGGTCTCAGACGATGAAAAACGGAGCTTTTTTCGTTTCTGTCTCTTACGGATTTTAATTTTTTGTTATTCTAAATATAAAATGAAAATCAAAGAATTAGATAATCAGTACTACTACTTATACCCGGTGTTGTTTGTGTGCTTCTGTGCATTTAGTTCATCAGTCTAATAGTTTTTGTTTAATATTGATGGTCTTAAATATGTAGGTACTAAATGTCTCCAAAAGTATATGGACAGCAAGTATTGTCTCTTTGACACTTTCTGTCCACATACTTTTGAACAAATACATTTCAACTACTACATGATTAGTAGTACTACTTTTAGCAGATTTGTTTACATTCTTTCGTGCATTTAGTTTGTGTCCTCATAATTATGGGGAAATATGTGGCCATACTGGACTAATAAATAAAAATGAATATAATTTTCAAAAATGTGTGTGTGTGGACAGGAACTATAGCACTTTAATAGTTTCTGTCCACATACTTTTTACAAAATAGCTCATCAACAGTATATTTTTTGTTTACATACTTTGGGATATTTATAATAGATTTCAACTACTACTACTACTACAACTTTGCATTTAGTTTGTGTCCTCAAAATTATGGCTAAAATATGTGGGCATGAAGTACCAAATGTCTCCAAAAGAATATGAACAGCAACGGCTATAGGTACAATAGTTTCTGTCCACATACTTTTGACCAAGTAGATAATCAGTACTACTGCTTATAGCAGGTGTTGTTTGTGTATTTCTGTGTATTAAGTTAATCTTCTCATCATTGTTGTTTAATATTGATGGTCTTAAATATGTAGGTACTAAATGTCTCCAAAAGTATATGGACAGCAGTTTCTGTCCATATACTTTTGAACAAATACATTTCAACTACTACACAGTACTAGTAAGTAGTACTACTTTTAGAAGATTTGTTTACATTCTTTCATTTATTCAATTTGTGTCTCCATAATTATGGGAACCTATGTGGGCACAAAGGACAAATAAATAAAAATAATAAATATTTTCAAAGGTATGTGGACAGAAACTCACAGCACTTTAACAGTTTCTGTCCACATACTTTTGACCAAATAGCTCATCAACAGTATTACCCATATTTTTTGTGTACATACTTTGGAATATTTTGTTTCTGTCCTCATAGTTATTTGAAAATATATGTGGACACAAAGTACCAATTGTCTCCAAAAGTATATGGACAGAAATTGCTATAGGTTCAAGTGTATCTGTCCACATATTTATCTGTCCAAATAGGCTGACACCAGTTTAAAACCAGTTTAAATCATATCTGAAACCAGTTTAAACCACGTCATCATTTAATCAGTAATACTGACATTTGTTTTTTCCATACGTTTATCCATTTAGTTTATCTAACAGTTTGTCCAATATTTATGGACAAAAGTATATGGACAGCAGCTGCTACTGGTTCAAATGTTTCTGTCCACATATTTTTGGACATGTAGATGGCGACTGCATGACAAATCGTAGTACTTTTAGCAGTTTTTCCCATTTACTTTATCAGACAAATAGTTTGAAATTTATGGCCAAAAATGGGCTGCATGAAGAGCTAAATATGTCCAAAAGTATGTGGACAGAAACGACTGTCTGTTTAAAAGTTTCTATCCACATATTTTTGACCAAATAGATAATCAGTAATATCATTTATAGTACTTTTTCATTAAATTGTTTGTCCGTTAGGGTTATTAGTTTGTGTCCTCATATTTATGAAAAGAAATATATGTGCATAAATTACTAAAAATGTCCAAAAATATATGGACATAAACCCTTTCCTTTTAGTGATGTCTGTCCACATACATTTGGACACATATGGTTTATCTATACAGCTAGTGGCTTAGATACACATTTATGTGACCAAAAGTATGTGGACATCTACGAAGGGTAGTAGATGGTAAAATAAATAAATAAACTACAATCGGTGTAGTTGCTTGTAGTTCACATCCACATATTGTTGTTCATGTGTGGCCTATGTATTGAGTTAGGAATTTGGATGGATGGATAATGGATAGAAAATGGTTATATTACCAAATACTATCCATAACCAAAGACACAAATTCAGATAGGCATCTCAGAGTTACTCAACATGTTTTATTATGACAAATTTCAAAAATAATGAATGAAATAATGATACAGGTGTAAAAAAACAAAACAAAACTAAAAAAAAACATCTCTGCTATATTAGCAATCCAACCTTACCCAAAAATAGCTCTCAGAAACTTACAAAAACTAAAAATAAAAAATTTAAAAAAAATCTATATCTTTAATTTTAGGTCAATTTAGTGGCCTTATGAAAAACAATGAAAGCCAGTACATTTTCTTCACTTTATAAAAAAGAACCAGGACCGCCAGGACCGGACATGAAAACAGGACATGTCCTGGGATATTAGAGGGTTTGGTCACCCTAACTTAAGGGCAATTTTAACTGCAGTGTTGCAGCTCCAACGATACAAATACGTATTAAACTACAACTCCCATGATGCACCTCTCCTGAGACGGCAAATCAACGCCCGCCCTCCTTTCGACCAATCAGAACGCGAGCAGCCGTGTGCGTCACGTTCTCTGACCTCGATTTTTCGCCGTATTTTTTTCTGAGCAGGACGGTGGCTGGCGTCGCCATATTGAAAGAAGAAAATTGTTCCGTAAAACGCTGAAAACGTGAAATTTAGCACCATGCTGTACCTGGAGGACTACCTCGAGAGTGAGTACGGCACCGTACCCGAGCAGCGGCGGTGCCTCCAGGGTGTATTGTGCGGTGAATGTGTGTTATTCGGCGGCCCGTGTGTCCCCGGCCGTTAGGCTACCCGGCTAGCAGGGTAACCGCCTTTTCTTCTCCCCGCAGTGATCGAGCAGCTTCCCATGGATCTCCGCGACAGGTTTACGGAAATGAGGGAGATGGACCTGCAGGTTCAGAGTACGTACCGTACCGGCAGCTCACACCGGGGTTACCGCACAGGGGACAGGCGCGGTTTAACCGGCGAACACACCGAACAGCAGTGCCGGGTGTCCATTAGCAACGGAGCTGCGTCTGAATGTTATTTACACCGGATTCTCTAATTAATTAGCATCGGTGTTAGCATAGCGGCTAACAGGCTGGACTGATTTAACGGGTGCAGCTGAGTTACAGTCAAGTCTCTCATAAATTATCACATTATTAGCTTAAATAGTACTTTTAGTTGTTTAAGCTTTCATTTATAAACTTCTTATGCAATTTTATTTGAGTGCAGAAACGATTATTTTAGCAGAAACCCGTTTAACTCCTGATGTAAATAGAACCATCATTAATGAGTTCACCTGCAAATACATGTCTAATCACTAATTAATTTATCATCTGCATAAAAATTCAGAAAATTAAATATACTATTTGAAGAAGTGCTAAAACATGTTATTGACAAAAGTTTTGTTATTGTTATTGAAAGTCCTGAAAAATGAAATGTGCATGAAGCACAAGAGAGTTTGGATGATAGTTTTGTTAATTACAACACAACAGAAGGTCTTATCAGCTTTAATTTTAACATTTGTGGTTTATTTTTTAAGCTGATAATAATTCTTAGAGCTGCATTTGTCCAATTTTGTGTTTCACATAGAAACAAACGTTTGCACCAAAATAACCATTTGATGACTGATTGATCATCTTTATAAATAAGAAAAAATGAGCAAAATAATATATACATACACACATATATATATATATATATATATATATATATGTATATATATATATATATAAAAAATACAAACTAATAAATAAAAAAAATATTCTATGTATGTGTATATAATCTGTAAAACCCAAGTACAGGAAAAAATGCAAAAATAATATATATTTAGATATAAATAATAAAAACTAATAATTTTAAAAAATCTAACTGATGCTGTATTTTTGTAACAGTGAGTTTTACAGGGTCAATTCCAAAAATGTGCAGATAAACTGTAATCCAAATATTATATAGATACCATTATAGAGACCAGTTTTTGTTTTTTTTTTTTTAAAAAAAAAAAAAAAACATCCTAAGAAGTGCAGATTTTCTGCTGTAGCTGAGATATATTCACAGAGACTGCTCTCCCTCAGCCACAGTTCAGATGTTAACTGAACTGTGAGGGTAAATTTATATTCTGAATCTAAAAGACTGAAACAGGAGGTGAGAGCACAGCGACAAAAAGACGCATTTATTCAGTTTTCACACGCTGCTGGACAAAGTGTAAAAACTTTTCCTGTGTTTTTTGTTGACCAGCACATGAAGTGATGTTTTTTTATTCCTCTAGACGCCACAGATCAGCTGGAGCAGAAGGTGATGGAGTTCTTCGTCAACGCCAAGAAGAACAAACCCGAGTGGAGGGAAGAGCAGATGGAGGTCATTAAGAAGGTCAGTCGATGCCTCTGGTGAAGGAAAAAACTCAGAGAAACAAGTCGAGTTAAAGTTAAAGTGACTGTTGTGTTTCAGGATTATTACAAAGCTCTGGAAGACGCAGATGAGAAAGTGCAGCTGGCCAATCAGATTTATGATCTGGTGAGTAAAACCGTCCGTCCTGATGGATTGACATCGTTTTATTATATTTAGAGATAAAAACCTCTAAGGTTAGTAGAAATATGTCCATTATCTCAGATTAGGTCAGTTTTTATTTGGAAGAAAGAGTAGTTTAAGCACTAAAAAACAGATTTAATGTTGGTGCCTCGGTGTAATTCAGTCAAACCACCACTAGATGGAAGAAAAACACTTTAATACATTCAGTAAAACCACAGCATAATAACCTCTAAATAACCACAACTCCTAATGGTTCCTGATGTTCACTTTTAAGGAATTATCTTTTTACTAAACATCATGAACAAACTGAAATTTATGAAGCAAAATAAATTCAGTGTCAGTTTATCATTTCCACATTACAACTTCCTGATCACAGAATGTCTACAAAAGAACACAACATTTAGTCACCTGGAACTAAACCATAGAGGATTTACTGGAGGATCAAACCACAAAAAAAACCCAAATATTACAAAAATGAGACACAAAATGGCAAAAGCAAGAAACAAAATGAGACAAATGACGAAAATCAGACAAAAAACAAGACGAAATGTTACAAAAAGGAGATGCAAAGTAACAAAAAATGAGACAAATGACACAAGTGAGACAAAATGACTCAAAACAACGAAAACGATACACAAAACAACAAATACAGCAAAACAAAAATGACAAAAACATGAGACAAGCAAAGAAAAGACAAAATAAGACAAAATATTACAAAAAACGAGACACAAAGCGACAAAAAAATGAGACAAACGACAAAAACAACGGATATAGAAAAACCCAAATGACAATAGACACAACACAAGCAAGACAAAAACGAAACAAAATGACCAAACACATGACACAGACAAAAGTCAGACAAAAACAAGACAACATATTAGAAAAATGAGACACAAACAACAAAACGTGGAACAAAATGACAAAATTAGACAAATGACATGAAACAAAACAAAAAGACAAAAAATTTGACAAGTTACAAAGTGCCAAAAAATGAGACTAGCGAGACAAAAAGACACAAAAGGGCACACAAATACAATGAATATAGCAAAAGAAAATGACAAGAATAGGAAAAAAAACACAAGTGAGACAAAAAGGAAACAAAAATTGACAAAAAACACGAGACAAAGGCAGACAAAATGAAACAAAAACAAGACAAAATATTAGAAAAATGAGACAAAACAACAAAAACGTGAAACAATGACAAAATATTTGACAAAAGTTACAAAGCGACCAAAAAAAAATGAGACAAACGACATGAACGTTTTCCAGTTTCCCAGTTACTGTCTTCTCTGTAATTTTGACTCTTTGAGGGCCACTTGTGGGCCACGGCCTGCATGTTGGACACCTCTGGTTTAATACAGAGGCAGCTAGAGTCAGTGTTTCTGCAGGAATGATATAAAACTCTGTATTTACCTTTCCTCAGGTGGACCGACACCTCCGTAAACTGGACCAGGAACTGGCCAAGTTCAAGATGGAGCTGGAGGCCGACAACGCCGGAATCACCGAGATCCTGGAGAGGCGTGAGTCACGATTCAGAGCCCTGAAGTAGGGGAGGGCTATAATTCTAGTTCAAAATTAACACCATATCCATAAAAAACTGCATTTTTAACTGTTGTTTTGTATTTAGAGTGGGCTTCCCGTGGCTACTGGCGTATATGTGAAAACCTCAGATAAATAACCCACTGAGAGTTTATCATCAACATCCTGTCGGCCGTTCGAGGCCAAACCGACAATCAGTTACTCATCTGACTGGTGAATATCGATAAGGTTTGAAGGAAAACCTGCCACTACATCGACCATAAGCAATAATAAGTTACCATTACACCTCTTAATCCTCATCAGGGTCATGGGGGGCTGGAGTCTGTCCCAGCTGACTGAGGGCGAAGGTTCACCTGGACAGGTAACAGTCTATCACTGGGCTACACATAGAGACAATCAGTCACATTCACACCTACGGACAATTTGGAATCACCAGTTAACCTCCGCATGTTTCTGGAGTGTGGGAGGAAGCTGGAGAACCCAGCAGGGAGAACATGGAGACTCCATGCAGAAAGATCCTATGAAGGCCGGGACGCCACCCGGGGATCTTCTAGCTGCGAGGCGACGGTGCTAACCACCAAACCAAGGAGGCTAATCTGCTGCATGTTGAGAACAGAAAACTCAGTATTTTGGATCGACTGAAGGCCCAAGGTGGACCGTTCACAGCAGCTGAGCATGTAGACGACCTAAAGACCAAGAGAACGGGAGAAGAAGTGACAGATGCCTCAGTATCACCACCCAGAACGAGCCACATCATCAGGATGTTCAACACTGAAGATGCTTCCTCCTGGTGACCACCTGAAGGTTCTGCTAGAACCGAGGACAGGTCTGCAGGGCCACTGAGAGACTTTAGTTTGGCTGTGGAGCAGCTCCCCTTCCATCAGATCTGGGCTGAATGAGCCTTTCCAGACATACAAGGATGAACGTTGAACATTCCCTGGAAACATTTAGAGCATAATTGGGGTATTTCATGAAACGCCAGTAGCCACAAGAAGCAAAATCACACAGAAAAATGAAGCTAGGATGTCGTCTTGTTCTACAATAAAGATGGATTTAAGCTCATTACCGAGGGTTTCTCTAGCCTTCCCCGACCTCAAATCCAGATGGTTTGTTTTAAACTTTATTTTGTGTTTAACTTCTCGTCTTCTTCGTCCTGTCAGGGTCTCTGGAGATGGACAGTCCGTCTCAGCCGGTCAACAACCATCACGTCCACTCACACACCACCGCCGAGAGTAAGAACAGCTCCACACTATCTGGGGAATTTATTACAACGCAATTTTTTTGGACATTTAAAACTTATACTGATACTTTTTGACATTTTTAGGACTTTATAATGAATATATTTACCAATTTCAACAATACCTTTGTCCATGTCAATATGTTTCAACATTTATAATAACTTTTTGGACATTTTAGTGACAGTGGTTTAACATGTGATGTTGTTCTTTGGACATTTTACTAACATCATCAGATATTATACATTTTTGTGTCATTTTAGTTGGATTCAGTGCATTCAGACATTTTAGTGTTTGGAGGAATTTTATTAATATTTTTTGGCTTTTTTAGTGATATTTTTTGACAATTTTCGAATGCCTAAACAAAATTTAGAAACTTTAATAATTTTTTTTAGATTATACTATTACTTTATAATTAATATATTTACTAATTTCAACAATGCTTTTAACATTTGTAGTTATTTTTTGGACATTTGAATGATATTATTAGACATATATTGACATTTTGATGACATTTTTAAATATTTTTAGGACTTTATAATCAATGTATTTGCTAAATCCAACAATGCCTTTGGACATTTATAATTATTTTTGGACATCTTATTAACACTGGTCAAACATTTAATGTTATTCTTTGGGCATTTAAAAAATGTTATTGGACATATACATATATACTTTTCAACATTTTAATCATGTTTTTAGACGTGTTAGTGATATTTGAAGATTTTGTAATCAATATATTAGCTAATTTCAGCAATACCGTTACACGTGCCAATATACTTAAACATTTGAAATTATGCTTTGGACATTTTAGCAACGTTGGTTAAACATTTTTATCATATTCTTTGGACATTTTACTAATATTGTCAGTTCTTATAATTTTTATTTTTTTTTTTATGCCAGATGGTTTGAATGCATTTTAGTGTTTGAGGCATTTTCTTAATATTTTTGGGGCTTTTTAAGATATTTTTAGACATTTTATATTGTCTAGGTACAGTTTTTTGGACACTTTGCTGATGCTTTTGGATATGTGTTAACATGTGAGGGTATTTTAACTTAGTATTCGGCAGACATTTTATTGTCTTTAGGATTCAGATGTCTGACTTTTGTTTGTGTTTCCAGAGAGGAAGTACAGCGCTCCGACCCACCACACCACAGAACATGTTCCAGAGAAGAAGTTCAAGTCGGAAGCTCTGCTGTCCACGCTCACATCAGACGCCTCCAAGGAGAACACGCCAGGTAAACACCACACCTGTACAGTCTGATAGTCAGCTGACAGCACACCTTTACCTGTACTGTCTGATAATCTGGTGAACACCACACCTGTACAGGACCATGACATGCTTTGTAAAGACTTCTTTTTAACTGTGAGATCTTACATTTTGAAACGAACAAAAAGGAAGCACAAAACGACAAAAGTCTGATTAAAAAAACAACAAAATGCAAGAAAACCAGGACAAAATATTACAAAAATGACACGCAAAATGACAAAAATGAGACAAACGACACAAAGCAAAACAAAAAAGAGAAAAAAAGTTACACAGCAACAAAAATGGACAAATCAAACAAGCGAGACAAAAAAGACACAAAACGACTAAAACGAGACAAAAAAAATGACAAAAGCGAGAAACAAAATGACAAAAACATGAGACAAACAAGAAAAGTCAAACAACAAAATAGAACAAAACCAAAACGTCTGAAAAAAAACAAAAATTCAGCAAAAAAAATCCCAGAATCTCTAAAAATTTGCAAAACCTTCAGGAAGAAAATTCCGGTAATTCCTTAAAAGTTTATATATATATATATATATATATATATATATATATATATATATATATATATATATATATATATATATATATATATATATATAGAGATATAGATATAGATATAAAAGAAATTGCCAACAAAATTCTGGTAAATATTTTCAAAAAAATGAGTAAAAATCTTCCAAAAAAATCCTGAAAATATCTAGTGATTCCATATATATCAGTAAAACTTCTAGTATTTTCTTTAAGAACATTCACATAAAAATCAACCAAAATCCAGCCAAATTCACTGGATTTTCTTCAAGAAAATATCTTTTTTTACATTTCTTTTTTTTCCACCAAAAAATGTTGGAAAAACTTCCCAAAAATGTTGAAAATGTGGAAAGTTTCCATGTTTATTTCCACATTTTCAAACTTTGAAACGGGTCAGTTTGACACGAAGGTTAAAGAAAACAGCTAAAACTATCGTGCAGCTATTGAGTGTTTTCTGACGGACTAATGCAGCTTTCTGTATGAGGTTACGTCTTCTTGTATTCAGTAGTAGCTTATTCTGGGATGTAAACGGGAGCTGGAAGCGTTTCCGAGGACGATAATATTCCTGTTTCCTCCCTGTGTGTCCCCTGCAGGCTGCCGTGCCAACAGTACCTCCTCCTCCTCCACCAACAGCAACGTCTACAGCGTCAACTCCTCCCAGCCTCTGGCCTCTTACAACCTGAGCTCTCTACCTGCCGGAGCCGGAGCCGGAGCCGGAGCCATCACCATGGCAGCAGCCCAGGCCGTCCAGGCCACGGCACAGGTGAGGACAGACTCACCTGGTGGAGCTTCTCTGCTAACCTTGACTTACTGCGTTTTTATTAAAGTATGTCAGATGGAACAACAGCTACTAAAAATAAAAATAAAGTAGCAATGATGGAACTTTTAATTTGAAAATTAGAAGATCTTCCTGTGAAATATTCTGCAATAAATTAATATTATAAATATTATTAAATATATATCTGCTATCTGCATCTGTTAGCGTGTTGGAATTGTCATACTAACATGGTTGAGAACAAGTTTTTTTTTTAGATATATATATATACACACATACACACATATGTGTATATGTGTATATATATATATACACACAATATTAATTTTATGTTTTTAGATAATATAAATTTTGTGTTATATTTCTATATAATATTAATTTGTTATATTTATATACAATATATTTTTTAAATATTTTTATTCAATATAATTTTGTGTCATTTCTATATAATATTAATTTTGTATATTATATTTGTTATATTTATACAATTTTAATTCATTGCTTTTTTTAGATACAGTATTTTAGTAAAAGTATTTTTATGAAATATTAATTTGTGTTATATTTCTATATTCTATTAATTTTGTTATATTTATCATCTGGGAACTCTGATGGTTGTAACTGTGGTTCTGTGCTCAGATGAAGGAGGGCCGGAGAACGTCCAGCCTCAAAGCGAGCTACGAGGCCATCAAGAACAACGACTTCCAGCTGGGCCGAGAGTTTTCCCTGTCGAGGGACAACACCGGATACTCGTCCTCCGCCCTAGCCTCCACCCTCACCCAGACCCTCACCCCCACCACCGCCTCCGACTCCAGGGGCCGCAAGTCCAAGTGAGTACCCAGAACGTGTACTTTACTGACGGATTCATGTCGGGAGTACTGCAGTAAGACCGTCTCCACGTCTCCTCACCAGATCATCCATCAGCAGCCCTCATCTGCATGGAAACAAGCCGCTCATCTCCTCTTCCTCTGTTTCCAGGAGCAGCATCAAGTCTTCCAACCATCAGTCCTCTTCGTCCTCCTCCTCTTCCTCGCTGTCGTCCTGCTCGTCTTCATCAGCGTTGGCTCAGGAGCTCTCCCAGCAGGCGTCCACGCTGCCTGAAGCTGAAGCCAACAGCCAGGTGGACTGGACCTACGACCCCAACGAGCCCCGATACTGCATCTGTAACCAGGTATGTACTAAAGTACTGCGTCTGTAGCTAAATATACACATAAATACTGCATCTGTAACCAGGTATGTACTAAAGTACTGCGTCTGTAGCTAAATATACACATAAATACTGCATCTGTAACCAGGTATGTACTAAAGTACTGCATCTGTAGCTAAATATACACATAAATACTGCATCTGTAACCAGGTATGTACTAAAGTACTGCGTCTGTAGCTAAATATACACATAAATACTGCATCTGTAACCAGGTATGTACTAAAGTACTGCGTCTGTAGCTAAATATACACATAAATACTGCATCTGTAACCAGTATGTACTAAAGTACTGCATCTGTAGCTAAATATACACATAAATACTGCATCTGTAACCAGTATGTACTAAAGTACTGCGTCTGTAGCTAAATATACACATAAATACTGCATCTGTAACCAGGTATGTACTAAAGTACTGCGTCTGTAGCTAAATATACACATAAATACTGCATCTGTAACCAGGTATGTACTAAAGTACTGCGTCTGTAGCTAAATATACACATAAATACTGCATCTGTAACCAGGTATGTACTAAAGTACTGCGTCTGTAGCTAAATATACACATAAATACTGCATCTGTAACCAGGTATGTACTAAAGTACTGCGTCTGTAGCTAAATATACACATAAATACTGCATCTGTAACCAGGTATGTACTAAAGTACTGCGTCTGTAGCTAAATATACACATAAATACTGCATCTGTAACCAGGTATGTACTAAAGTACTGCGTCTGTAGCTAAATATACACATAAATACTGCATCTGTAACCAGGTATGTACTAAAGTACTGCGTCTGTAGCTAAATATACACATAAATACTGCATCTGTAACCAGGTATGTACTAAAGTACTGCGTCTGTAGCTAAATATACACATAAATACTGCATCTGTAACCAGGTATGTACTAAAGTACTGCGTCTGTAGCTAAATATACACATAAATACTGCATCTGTAACCAGGTATGTACTAAAGTACTGCATCTGTAGCTAAATATACACATAAATACTGCATCTGTAACCAGGTATGTACTAAAGTACTGCGTCTGTAGCTAAATATACACATAAATACTGCATCTGTAACCAGGTATGTACTAAAGTACTGCGTCTGTAGCTAAATATACACATAAATACTGCATCTGTAACCAGGTATGTACTAAAGTACTGCGTCTGTAGCTAAATATACACATAAATACTGCATCTGTAACCAGGTATGTACTAAAGTACTGCGTCTGTAGCTAAATATACACATAAATACTGCATCTGTAACCAGGTATGTACTAAAGTACTGCATCTGTAGCTAAATATACACATAAATACTGCATCTGTAACCAGGTATGTACTAAAGTACTGCATCTGTAGCTAAATATACACATAAATACTGCATCTGTAACCAGGTATGTACTAGAGTACTGCATCTATAACCAGCTCCAGACTGTAACCAGGTGGGTTTGATAGTAAATTGACCATAGTATTGATGGTAGTATTGATTGTAGTATTGTTCATAGTATTTATCATAGTATTGTTCGTAGTATTAATCATAGTATTGATGGTAGTAGTGATCGTATGTTGTCTTGCAGGTTTCTTATGGAGAGATGGTCGGATGCGACAACACAGACGTGAGTTTTTCAGTTTATTTAACGTCTTCAGATTCAGTTTAAAACCTTTTAGTTGGAATTGATCGATTGTTTCATTATTGATCGATTGGTTCCATTATTGATCGATTGGTTCCATTATTGATCGATTGGCTCAGTCATTGATCGATTGCTTCCGTCATTGATCGATTGGTTCCTCCCCCAGTGTCCCATCGAGTGGTTCCACTACGGCTGTGTGGGGCTGACAGAGGCTCCTAAGGGGAAGTGGTACTGCCCTCAGTGTACGGCCGCCATGAAGAGGAGAGGAAGCCGCCACAAATAGACCGGCGGCCATGTTGGCTCTGGGACTGGCGGCCATCTTGGACCAGGGACCGGCGGCCATCTTGGACCTGGGACCGGCGGCCATGTTGGACCTGGGACCGGCGGCCATGTTGGATCTGGGGTCAACAGGTGGCTGCAGACAAACACACTGATGACAGAAACTGTGGAGTCTGGAGCCACAGCGGGGAAAATCCTTTAGGTTCTGAGAGGAAATCTGGAATTAAATCCTTCGACACTAAGCATTTAAAACATTTAAACATTTAAAAATCCGGCAGGTTTTTCTTCCTTAATCCTGTAAGACCCAAATACAGAAAAAAAATTAGCAAAAAATAAAAGTAAATAAAAAAATTAAAAAACCAAATAGATAAAATATAAAAATTATACACACACACACACACATATATATATGCATATATGTGTATATATATATATATATATATATATATATATATATATATATATATATATATATATATATATATATATATATATAAAAATTAAAAAAAAGAATTTTCAAAAGAAAAAAATTCTTTTTTCTGCAACCGTGGGTTTTACGGAGTTAAGTCCGACTTTATTTCACAGAGAGAGCAGCTGATTAGTCGTCAAGGAAACCAATAATCGTCAAACATTTAAAATTCATTTAAAAATAGCTCAATCTGATTGGTTAACGAGTCACAGCTGATTGGCTGTGACTCGTTAACCAATCAGATCGAGCTATTTTAAAATTTATTTAATTTATCGAGAGCTGAGAGCCAAGTTTTTAAAAACAAAGGTAATCTGACCATTAAATTTAGGATTTAGTTTCACTTAAATCTCAAAATTAATCTCGACTTTGTTTGATCAAAGTTGAATAAAGTTACAGAGAAAAACCTGATAAATAATTTCATAGTTTCTCCTCTTTATTTAGACACTCACCAACTATGAGCTTCTTTAATGTGGAATATTTCACTTTTTATTCTCAGAAATAGACTTTTTTTGTCCTGTTTTCTGCTGGTCTCCACAAACTCAATTGTTTTAATGCAGAAAATTCAATTATTTTTATTCGTTTGTCTCATGAGCGTCTCCCTTTCAAACCGCAGAACGCTAAAAATAAAACTTCCCACTGAGACGACCTCATGCTGGCCGAAACCGGAAGAGTTCTTGTTAAATAATCTGTCTGCTGTGCAACATTTTGACCAAATATCAGGTGGAGACGAGACTTCAGAAGTCAGACTTTACAGGTTAGAAAGAAGCTGAACCTCCACAGTGGAGTTTTAACTTTAATCCTAAAATTCAGACTCAGAATTTAAAGTGCAACAAAAATCTCCTTCATCAGAATCCGTCTTAATGCCTAAAGTTTCGTCTTTAAATCTGAAAACTTCAACAACTTTAATTGCTTCCTGGATTTCTCACCGTCTGTAGCTTCGACGTTCGGATTTAACCTCAGATCTGGAGTCATTTTCCCAGGAGGCCGTGCTCCTCTCAGCAAAAACTACAAACAGGGTGAGCTGTTGGACTACAACTATGGCGGCCGTGTCGTTTATATGAAACGTGACGAAATCAGGCAAAGCTGAGGATCCTCTGACCTCCTGAAAATGTTTTACAGAATGTACAGAGTCAGAACCAATCAGCTGCAGCCTGGGAGCGTGTGTTTATGTGTGTGTGTGTGTTGTTTGTGTGATTGTTGTTTGTGTCCACAGATGTTTAAAAAAAAAAGTCCAATAAAATGATGAGGATGTTTTGGTAAATCTGCCAGTTTAACTCATGTCTTTGTGTTGGTTCTCCTGAGAACCTGGAGGTTCCGTTCTCAGTACCTTTGCTGTTCTCTAGATCTGTTTTTAGGTCACATTACGTGGCGACCACTTGTTTACTTCAAAGGGCAGCTGGCTCTTCCATCCCACTGGATAAACAAAGAAGACTTCTGGGTGGAGTAAACCATGAAACCTGTAAGTACTTCAGCAGAACCCAGTATTTTGGGTGGAATAAACCTTTAAAACCCCAACTTGTTAGTCAGAAAATACTGCTTGGATGGAATAAATCTTTCAAGCTTCAAGTATTTGTCCAGAAAGTAGCATCTTGGGTGGAATAGACCTTGACAACTTTAGTCTTTTTAGGCAGAACCTAATATTTTGGGTGGAAAAAAAACCGTTAGCCCATAAGTTGTTTGTTATAAAGTACTATTTGGATCGACTAAGCCTTTAGAGCTTGAAGTGTTTAGACAGGAAGTAGTATTTTGGTGGAAATAGGTCTTTAACTTTGAAAGCACTTGAACAGAAAGTAGCATCTTGGGTGGAATAGACCTTTAAAACTACAAGTACTTCTGCACAAAGTATTTTGGTGAAACAAACCTTTGAAACTAGAACTATGCAGTCAAAAAGTAATATTTTGGGTGGGAACAACTCTCTGAAACTTGTTCTTTGACAGAAAACTGAGTTTTTGTGGAATAAACCTTTTCAAACTACAAGTACTACAAGACAGAAATTAGTATTTTGCATGGAAAACAACCTTTAATCCTTTACATTGTGATCCAGAACCCAGTATTTTGGGTGGAAAAAACTTGGGTGTCAGTTCGGAAATACTACTTGGATGGAATAAATCTTTGAAACTTCAAGTATTTGTACAGAAAATAGCATCTTAGGTGGAATATACCTTTAAAACTTTAAAATTCTTAGGTAGACCCTATTTTGGGTGGAAAAAAGCTATAACCAATATTTTTTTGTTAGAATCTACGATTTAGATGGAATAAACCTTTAGAACTTAAAGTACACAAAGTATTTTGTTGGAATAAGCCTTTCAAACTACAAGTACTTGGACAGAAAGTAGTATTTTGTTGGAATAAACCTTTAAAACGGTTAGTCCTTAGGCAGAAAGTAGTATTTGAAACAAACCTTTTTAAAGTAGAGATATGCAGACAGAAAGTAGTACTTTGGGTTTAATAAACCTGTAAAACTATAAGTACATTTAAAAGTAGTATTTTGGGAACCAAACCTTTAGGTGCTACTTGTACAGAAAGTCGTCTTTTGGTCGAACAAGTCTTTAAAACTACAAGTACTTGGGTAGAAAAAGGTATTTTGTCTGAAACAAGCCTTTTAAACTAGTAATATGTGGACAGGAAGTAGTATTTTAGGTGGGAAACAAATTTAAAACTACATGGACTTAAACTTTTAAAACCATAAATACCTATACAGAAAGTAGTATTTTCATAGAATAAACATTTAAAACTAAGTTGTTGGACGAGTAGTAGTTTGGGTGGAATAAACCTTTAAAACAATAAGTGCTTTGACAAAGTATTTTTGGTTGAACAAACCTTTGAAACTAGAAGTACATAGACACAAAGTAGTATTTTGGAGTCGGCCAACTCTTTAAAACTTTAAGTGCAAAGACAGAAAACTGTGTTTTTGTTGGGTAAACCTTTAAATTTACACACCAGAACTAACCTTTAAAACTAAGTGTTTGGACAGAAAGTAGTATTTGGGGTGGACCAACTCTTTAAAACTTTTGGTGCTAAGAGAGGAAACTGCTGTTATAGGGTACACCTTTAAATTTACGAGTACACGAACAGAAAGTAGTACTTGTAAAATAAACCATTAAAACTGTAAGTACATAGACAGAAAGCAGTATTTTGTTTCCGCCAAACCTTTAAAATTGGAAGTATTTGGGTGAAATAAACCTTTAAAAGAACAAGAACATGGACTGAAACCAGTATTTTGGGTGGAACGAACCTTTAAACCTCTAATTTGTTCATTAGAAAGTTCTGTTAGATGGAATAAATCCTGAAAACATCAAGTCTGGTACTTCAGAGGTCATTGATCCTGGTTCTGCTGCTGGGTTCATGTACTGGGTCAATGTTTCTGGTTTTCCAGGAATGTTCTAGTTCAGCCTGAACCTCCCTAAGTGGGTTCTGATCAGAAGAACCGTTGGTAGAACCTCTTTAGGGCCGTTTTTATGGGAGTTAAAGTTCCTCCTAGAGGGTCGGTACATCACAAGAAGACTCAACACTGGTTGGTTCAACTCACAGAAGACGTAGAAGACTTCAGTCTTCTACCTTCTCGGTTCTTTGGTTCCTCTTGGGTCTTGGTTCCTTTTGAGTCTTGGTTCCTCTTGGGTCTTGGTTCCTGCTGCTGGAGATCGGCGGTAAGGATTCGAGGCTTCGTTTTGAAGCAGCACCGGTTAAATCTGCATCATCTGTCATTTGTTGGGTCATCCTCCATCTGAAATCATCACATTTTTCAACTATTTCTGCTTCTCCATCTGCCTGAAATGTTTTAATAAATCACCTGCTGATCCAATACAATGGAATAAACCTTTAAAACTGGAAGTACTTGGACATAAAGTAGTATTTTGTTAGAATAAACCTTTAAAACTACAAGTACTTGGACAGAAAGTAGTATTTTGTTAGAATAAACCTTTAAAACTACAAGTACTTGGACAGAAAGTAGTATTTTGTTGGAATAAACCTTTAAAACTACAAGTACTTGGACAGAAAGTAGTATTTTGTTGGAATAAACCTTTAAAACTACAAATACTTGGACAGAAAGTAGTATTTTGTTGGATAAACCTTTAAAACTGTTAATACACAGGCAGAAAGTAGTATTTTGTTGAAATAAACATTTAAAACTAAAAGTACTTGGACGGAAAGTAGTATTTTGTTGGAATAAACCTTTAAAACTGTTAGCACTTGGATGGAAAATAATATTTGAAACAAACCTTTTTAAAGTAGAAATATGCAGACAGAAAGTAGTACTTTGGGTTTAATAAACCTGTAAAACTATAAGTACATTTAAAAGTAGTATTTTGGGAACCAAACCTTTAGGTGCTACTTGTACAGAAAGTCGTCTTTTGGTCGAACAAGTCTTTAAAACTACAGGTACTTGGATAGAAAAAGGTATTTTGTCTGAAACAAACCTTTTAAACTAGTAATATGTGGACAGGAAGTAGAAATTTGGTGGACTAAACGTTTAAAACCAGAAGTACCTAGTAGACAGGAAGTAGTATTTTTATGGAATAAACCCTAAAAATACATCACCTGTTGATCCACTTCCTTCCTTCATTTATGTTTTTTAAGGTATTTATTTTATAACTGACACCGATTGTATGTGAAGCTCGAAATATTTTTATCATTGTTTATTTATTTGATTGATATTAATTAAACTAAACTTTAGTTGACCAGTTTCAGCAGTCAGATATAAAGGAAAAACTTTTTACTATAAAACTGAATCAAAGCTCTTTTTATGTCAGTCTTTTTAAAATGTGATTCTTTATAGTCGCGTGTTCTTAATGTTATTTTACATCATACATGTCAATTCACAGCCAGTTATAATTTTATTGATATTTTCATGTTTCCAAAAATACAAAAAATAAAAAATATTAATTTATAAAAATGTTTTCAGCTTTAAGCTAGACTTTTCATCCATAAAGTAAAAAGGAAGCAATCGAGAAATTACAAAACATTTGTATCTTTAGTCTACACGTGTCCACATCTTATTTTGCACATGTGTTGTTTTGTACATGTGTCATGTGTTATTATATACGTATGTTACCGTCTACGTGTGTGTTCTTTAGTACATGTGTGTGTTACGGTCTGCATGTGTTATTTTGTACGTGTGTGTATTACTGTCTACATGTGTGTTGTTTTGTACATGTGTGTTCCTGAAATAACTGCAGCAGGAAGAGGAGGCGCTGACCTCCTGCTGAGCTCCAGACTGTAACGGTCCTGATCCAGAGACAGAGGAGGAGAGTCAGTCTGAGGACCAGGACCAGGAGAACCAGGACCAGGAGAACCAGGACCAGGAGAACCAGGAGAACCAGGACCAGGAGAACCAGAACCAGGAGAACCAGGATCTCCTTCGGACTGAACCCGGACCTCCGGCTGCCGCTTTAACTCGAACCAGATGCTGATTCTGAACCAAACTTCTCCGTTTTCCGTCTCATTCCGCCGCCGAGGCTCCGTTACCGGGACCGAGAGGGTTGTTTACCGGGACCACGTTAACCTGAAGGCTGCCAGAACAGCTTTAACGGAACTTTCCGGTGTTTTTAACGGGAGCCGCTGTTTTTTATCCTGGAAGTTTCCCGCAGAGTTTCGGAAAAAGACGCCGGAAAGTTGCGCACTTTGGAGAAACGAGGAGGAGGAGGAGGAGGAGGATGAAGAGCGGCGCCTCTCTGGACGGTCATATGGTTCTTATTTGAACCACATGATCCCCCGGAGAACCTCAAGAGAACCTCAGGAGAACCTCTAGAGAACCTCTGTCCGCTCCGCTGCGTTAAACGTCTCCTGAGCCTTTGTGTCGATCATCTGGATTTAATTCTCCTAGAAGAGTCTCAGGAGGAGATCCATGAAGGAGAACTTTATTCCAGCTTTTAGTAAACTTCCAGAGTCTCCAAACGTCACCGACCTGTTGGGTCTATCCTGATTTATCTGGATTTATCCTGACTTGTGATGAATTAAAGCTTCTCAGCCTCTTAAAACTCCCACATTAAACCCTCCTCCACCAGAACCAATCAGGAGCCTCCATTAGTGTCACCTGGAGACGGATGCAGGTGATGAAGGTGAGGAGGTGAAGCTCCTCCTCCTCCTCCTCCATGCGGTGCCTCCTCCTCCGGGCCGCCGGGACGCTGCTCCGCCGCCGGTCCCTGTCCGGTCCGCTGCTGCTGCTCGGTGTGGCGGCGTGTCTCTTCTACCAGAGCCTGACGGCGGCCCGGAACCACCGGAACCGGCTCCGGTCCGGTCCGCAGCAGCAGCAGAGGGAGGTCCGGACGGCGGCGGAGGACGTTCTGATGGAGACCCGGGAGCTGGTGTGTTCTCTGGAGGACCTGCAGGCTCAGGTGAGTCCCACGTTCAGCCATGACGTCATCACGCAAATCAGTCACTTTGATTAATGGTGCAATGAAAGACAAGTTTCAACTGGAATTATTGAAATAAAAATGACGGGTTATTTTAGCTGCATTTAAATTAGCCACAAATATAATTATTTTTATAGTTAAAAAGAAATAGACAAAAAACACAAGGGAGACAAAAAGGAAACAAAATGACAAAAACATGAGACAAACGACAAAAGTCAGACAAAAACAGGCAACAAAACAAGACAAAATATTATAAAAATGAGACAAAACGACAAAAGTGAGACAAATGAAAGAGAACAAAAGACAAGTCAGACAATTCCAATTAAAACTTGTTAAATTCTTTTTCATTAAATGATTTCCTGTTTAGTTAAACTACAGATAAAATCCAGTAAAATCACAGAAATAAAACTTTTAATTTACATGTTACCCTTCAAAAAACAAACAAACAAAAGGCCCCAAAACTGTATAAATAAATCATTTTCACAAGTCTTTAGTTTTACAAATATTTAGTAGTAAAATAGAAAAGATTACACTTTTTTTTTCTTTTTACTGCGGCCAACAGCGGTCCTCCAGAGGATCCAATCCAACCCTCCAAGTGTAAAAATTCCAGAGAAGACATTAACTGCAGGTTGTAAATTAGTAAAACTATAAATTTAAAATCATTTCTAGACCATGACACGTTTGGATCAGAAAGTAAAATACTGGATTGTTCATTGTTCTTTTGTTGTTTTTTTGTCATTATTTGTCTTTTTTGTCGTTTGTCAACTGTTTAACAACTTTTTGTCAAATTTTTTCTCGTTTTGTGTTTTTTGTCTCACTTGTGTTGTTTTCCATTTTTTGTCGTTTTGTGTCTCATTTTTGCAATATTTTATGTTTTTTGTCTGACTCTTGTCATTTGTCTCGTGTTTTTGTCATTTTGTGTTTTTTGTCTTGCTTGCATGGTTTGTCTATGTTTTGATTGTTTTGTGTCTTGCTTTTGTCATTTTCTGTCTCTTTTTTTTAATTCGTGTTGTTTGACTCATTTTTGTCATATTTCATCTTGTGTACTTGCTCTAAAACAAAGGAACCATTAGTGGTTATTTATAGGTTGTTATGCTGTGGTTTTACTGGTTTTGCTGGTTTTACTGGTCCTGAACTCAGATTACTTTGACTCTCCTGGTCTAAATATTCAGTAAATTGTAGATTTTCCCTGCACCAGTTTTCTGGATGAACTTCTGAGTCTTTGCGGCTCTTTGTTGACCATCTTTAGATCTGGCGTCTGATTGGTTGTTAGACTTTACCAGCAGCTGACTGACAGCCGAGCTGACCAATCAGCTGCTCCGCTGCCAGTATGTGCTGGGGGTATTTTAAGTGAGTCTCCTGATAGAAGAATCTGGATCCGGTTTCTGACAGTTAACTGAGTGTGAGGCGGCAGCGAAGCCGTTAATCTCCTCCGTTTGTTTTATTACGGCACTAAAACTCCGTCAGCTGCCCGGCTTAGAGCTGCACAAACTCACTTTATTACTGTTGTTCAGAGGGAGGGGCGTAAAACCTCAACACAACACCACAAACCCACACAAAACTACAAAAACTGCACTGTTTTTGTCTTTTTTTGTTGTCTCGCTTGTGTCCTAAGTCCATTTCTGGTCGCTTTGTGTCTCATTTTTGTAATATTTTGTTTTTTTGTTGTTATTGTCAGAATTTTGTCATTTTTGTGTCTCATTTTTGTTGCTTTTTGTCTGATTTTTTCCTTTTGTATCTCGTTTTGTAATATTTTGTGTTGTTTTTGTTGTTTTTAGTCTTTTTTGTCAGATTGTTGGCATTTTATGTCTCATTTTTGTTGCTTTTTGTCTGACTTTTTTCATTTTCTATCTCGTTTTTGTAATATTTTGTGTTGTTTTTGTTGTTTTCAGTCATTTTTTGTCAGATTGTTGGCGTTTTGTGTCTCGTTTTTGTAATATTTTGTCTCATTTTTTATAGTTTTTTGTCTTTTTTTGTTGACCAAAAACAGTAATAATTCCAGACTTCTCATCTAAATATACAGTTAGAGACTAAAAGACACATAAAATAACTGAATTATAACAGTTTGAATGGAAAAAACTGAATAAAAATCAACTTTAGAGGAATGAACTGAATAATAAAACACAATAAGGAGGTAAATGGTTGTGAAGTATTAAAAAGTCAGTTAAAATATAAAAATTATGAGCGATTGTACAAATTACAGACAGGTATACAGTTTTTTAAATGGATATTTGTTGTAAATTTTACCGTTTTTCTCTGTTTTAAGTCATCAGTAAACAGGAAGTGTTCCATGGATTTATTCCAACTTATTTATCTTTATCTAAACATCCAAACAATTTTTCTTGAATTAATAATTTGTTTTTGGAGTTTAAGATGCCAGAAAATGTTTGTATTTGTTTATTTATTAATTATTATTATTATTATTATTATTATTATTATTATTATTATTATTATTATTATTATTATTATTATTATTATTAGTTCCATGAACACCAAACTATCTCATTGAAGCCACTAAATGTTGAGTTTATCTAGATTAAGGGTTTCTGAGGAACTTTCAGGAACTTTTGAGGTCTTTAACTTCCAGGATCTTTAGGATCTTTTAGTTTTTTAGGATTTTCTGGATGTTTCAGGAGTCTTTGTTGTTCCTTCTGGTTCCTTCAGGTTCCTTCTGGTCTACGTTCCAGGTTCTGTTGTCTGACGTTCTCCAGTCAGATGTTCTCAGCTGTCATCTGTCAGCTGTTCTCTTCTCTGGTTTCTGTCCGACAGCTTCCAGTCAGTCGGTCGGGATTTACTGCCCAGAGCAGATTCACAGGATTCTACAGAGGCCTACAGAGTCCTTTAGAGGCCTACAGAGCCTTTTAGAGTCCTACAGAGCCTTTTAGAGTCCTTAGAGTCCTTGAGAGTCCTTAGAATCTTACAGAGTCCTATAGAGGCCCTTTAAAGTCCTAGTGTCCTTTAGAGACCGACAGAGTCCTTTAGAGACCTACAGAGTCCATGACCATCTACTCAGAGTCCTGTTGGGTTCTAGAGGTTTGATCAGATTATTTGAAGTCTTTTTAAGAGATGAAAACTCCCTATAATTAACCAGAAAACACAGAATCCATCCCATAATTTATACCAGTGATTTTAAACTCTGTTAAATTTTTAATGTTTTTTTTATCCAGTTTTAAATATCCATATATAACTTTTAATATCTCATTCAAGAACCTCAGATCTGAGCTTTAAACACAGAAACCAGATAATCACTAAACCTGAAGACCTCTGATGACCTCCGGCTCTGGTTCTGTCGTCATGACGACCAGGCGAGCCGTGTGATTGGCAGCTGACAGACAGGTGACAGGTGAGGAGGTTTTACTGCAGCAGCTGTTGAACAGATTTACAGCCTCATTAGAACCTGGAGAATTGATCCTTTGTGTGTCTTTGTGTTCGTCTTTTCTGCTCGTTTTATTCGTCTGTTGTCATTTTTTTGTCTCTGTTGTAATTGTGTGGTTTTTTTGTGTTTATTTTGTGTGTTTTTATGTTTGTTTCCAGCCTTTTGTGGTAATTCTGTGTTAGTTTTTCATCTCTTTCTGTTCCTTTTTCATGATTTTGTGTGTTTTTGTCTGTCACTTTTTGTGTTCAATTTCTGTCTGTTTGTGGTTGTTTTGTGTGTCTTTGTGTTACTTTTTCATCTCTTCGTCTTCCTGTCTTTTTACAGTCGCAGTGTTTACTTTTGTGTTCATTTATGCCTTTTTATGTTAATTTAGGCTATTTTTCCTCTTCGTTTCTGCCTTTTTTGTGGTATTTTTGCTTCATTTTATGTTCATTTAGTCTATTTGTGTTGATTTTGTGTCTGTTTTTGTGTATTTGTACAGACGTTCTACTTGTGTGTGGGTGTTCATGTTGTGTGTCTGTGTTCTTTGAGGCTGAAATCTTTGTTCTGGTTTGTTTCCGTTCTGAGTTTTTGACCTCGACAGGAAGAAAAACAGAAACTGGAGCTGAATGTAAAACAGACGGAGGACAGAACCCTGCTGGTTGTGGTTCTAAAGCGGAACCCTGCTGGTTCTGTTCATGTTCTGAAAATTTCTGGTTCTGTTCCTTCATGTTCTTAAAAACTAAATGCCGATTCTGGTTCTGAAAATAAACAGCAGGTTTTGTTCCCCCACGTACTTTAAAGCAAACCTCTGGTTCTGGTTCTGTTCCTTCATGTTCTATAAGACAAACTGTTGGTTCTTTTTCTTTATGTTCTAAAACAAACTTCTGGTTCTGGTTCTGGCTCCGTTCCCTAACGTCCTCCTCCATGTCCCCCTCAGGTCCGGGTCTCGTCCCAGAGGCTCCTCCCCTCCAGGCGGCGCCGTCGGGCCGTGGTTCTGACGGGTCGGAGGCCGGTGTGGGACCCCGAGGTCCAGCTGTACCAGAGGGTTCTGCAGCAGACGGGCTTCCAGGTCCAGACGACCCGGTACGCAGAAACCAGCAGCTTCCTGAGACCGGGTCAGTGAACGCACCGCGGTGCCTTCAGGGGCCGCAGGAACACACAGTCTCGTATATATACAGATATGCATTTACAGAACCAGTCAGGAGTTTTAGAACACCCAGTGGTTCCAGTACATTCTGCGTGTTAAAGTCTCAGTGTTCTCTGAAATTAACGCAGAGAACAAACTTTAAAAAATCAATTTAAAAACCAAAATGTTTCTAAAGTTCCACCTTTGGACACTCGTTGAGCTGTTAGATTCTTTCCTCAGTGGAAATCAAATATTCTTCTCAAAGTTCTTCCAGCTCTGCAGCAGAAGTTCCCATAAATGTGTAGTTCTTGTAGGTTCTTTGCTTTCACTCTTCTGTCCAGTTCATCCAAACCAGCTCCATGGGGTTTAAGTCTGGAGACGCCATGTTCTCAACCATCTTGTTCTTTGTTCCTTAGCTGGTTCTACAGAGCTTGGACTGATGTTCTGGGTCATTATCTGCTGTAGGATGAACCCCTACAGACCAACTAGAACATACCACAGGGTTCTGCATGGAGCTGCAGAATGCTGTGGTAGCCGTTTAGGTTCAGGGTTCCTCTCAATCTGTACAAGAACCAACCCTGGATCCAGCAGAACAGCCCCAGACCATTATGCTTCCTCCTCCATGTTTGACAGCTGATGTCACACACTAAAAGACGCACAAACGACACTAAAAGATCAAGAAATGACACTAAATCATCTAAAAATTACCCCAAACGATGCAAAAATTACCCTAAAAGATACAAAGATTACACTAAAAGATCCAAAAGTTACACTAAAAGATGCAAATATGACACTCAAACATCCAAAAATTACCCAAAAAGATGGAAAAATGACACTAAAAGACACAAACGACTAAAAGATGAAAACCAGCACCATCACGCTTCCTCCTCCATGTTGGACAGCTGATGTTCCACTGAGGAACCGTCCTTTCTCCTACTGACGGCTACAAACATCCTGCTGATGAACCAAAGGTTTCAGATTTAGATCCATCCATCCATCCATCCATCCATCCATCCATCCATCCATCCATCCATCCATCCGTCTGTCCACCAGACCTTCTTCCAGTCTTCAGTGATCCACTGCTGATGTTTCATGGTCCAGGAAGCCTCTTTCTCTGATTCTGACATCTGAACAACGGCTTTCTGCTGCAGTTCCAAGTCTTCTCTCCACAAACTGAGACTTCTTCCTACAACCGCTGTGAAGCTGACAGAAGCTGCTGACTCTCAGAAACCTGGTTCTGTTGTCATTTTAGCTCGTTTTATACCGATTCTCAAGCATGTTGGACAGGTTTCTGTGTCATTTTGGCCAAATTGGCCAAGTTGTTTTGGATGGTTTTTGGTAATTTTGTCAGTTCAGCCACATTTTAGGTTGTTTTCTACACATTTTGAGTTATTCTGGCTGCAATTTATTTTATTTTTGGAGGATTTTAAGTCATTTTGGTCGATTTTTGAGTCATTGTTAGTCATTTTGAAAGGGTTTTAAGCTGTTTTAGACAGATTTGAAATCAGCTTTGGAAAAATTCTAAGTAATTTTATGAAATTTAGTCATTTTAGCTGTATTTTAGCTTCTTTTATAGAGATTTTGTGTTATTCTGGCCACAATTCAATGTGTTTTGGGCATATTATAAGCTGAGACTTTGGACCACTATGAAACCGATTGAAGCTGTTGACTCTCACAAACTGGTCTTCTGGTTCTGTTGTGGCTTTGGCTCTTCCAGACCTCTTCCTGTCAGAGTTTCCTCCAGTTTCTGAGCCTTTTGATAGTGGAGAAAACTGGACTCACTGAGAAAAGAAAATGTGCTATTTAAACCTGCTGCAGGTTTTTAGAGGCTGCCTTTTCCTCTGCACTTTTGTTTCTGCACTACTTCCTGTTCTAATAACGCTCTGGAGCAGTGGGGGCACTGGGGCTGGGGTGCAGCTTATAGGGGGGCTCCAAGCCCAACAGGTTGGGAACCACTGCTCTGGAGGGTTCCACGGTGGGTTCCAACACTACTTTATGCAGACAGAGGAGGTTGGAAGGAATCTAGAAAACCTTTCTGGCAGTTCACCACTCACCTTTAGACCATTTCAAGATGTTCACTGAATTTATCTCAGTTAGAAGTTGTTCTCTGTCAGTGAAACATTCCCAACGTTCCTGAAGAAGCTGCCCGGTCCTGGCAGTAGATTTCAGACATAAATAAACGTGTGTGGTCGACGTCCGGCCGTCTGCTGAGGTGTGTTTGAGGTCAAGTGTTTCTGGGTGGAGATTTCCTGACAGCAGCTGGAACAGACTGTTAGTGTTCAACCTGTAGAACCTCTAGAACCAGAACTCTTCAGCAGAACAAACACCAGAAGCACTGAGGTTCTAACAGTAACTTCAATTTTAACACAAAAGCAACAAATCAGTCCGACGTGTTTCACTAAAAACTCCTTTATCTGAAGTTTAAAGTCTGTTTTCTGTGTTCAGATTCTGTCTGTTCTAAACCTCTTTTCTTTTCTCTTCCTTCCTCGGGGCTGAAAACTCCAAGCAGCTCCGTCCAGAAACCGCAGCACAACGTTTCCTGTCGATCCACAATCACTTCCACATGTTTGTCCATATTTGGTGTTCGGTTCTCCCTCTGTGCTCCATCATTAGAACCCACATTCCTGCTGCTGCTTCACGTCTCTGGTTCTAGTGAAGCTGCTTTTTGGAGCCGTTTACTGCAGTTAAAGACAAAAATAACAGGAAAAATAAACACAAATCTACACAAAACTTAACCATTAAACACAAAACTACACAAATATAATTAAGATGATTCATAAATAAACTTCTAAATAGATAAAAACTTAGAAAACTTTTTTAAAAATTAGAAAATAACAAAGTCACGTTTAATTAAAAATAAAACTTTTATTTTGTAACAACCTCCTGTCTCTATGGTTGTAACTTCCTGTCTGTCTCCATGGTTACAGGTGACGGTGGGTGGAGCCTCCTGCTGTGTCTCGGTTCATCGGAGCAGAGTTGTCTCAGGAGGATTTCCTTTTCTCAGCTGCAGCGTCATCAGACGGTGAGACTCACCTGTCCTCAGTCACCTCACCTGTCTGGTGACATCACAGCTCACCTGTTGATGTGTGTCCTCAGGTGAACCTGCTGCCTGGTCTGCTGGAGGCGTTCTCTGACGCAGGTGGAGGTGTGTGTCGCTTCTACAGCAGCTTACTGCCGACAGGTGAGTCTGTCCAGGTGCATCCACGGGAGGGGGCGGAGCTAAATGCAGCATGTCATCCAGTTGAACATGAAGAGTCTCTGATTAGCTGATATTTGGATTTAAAGGGTTAAATTACCTGAAGTCAATCAGCTGAGAGGAGGTTTTTAACTTCAGTTATTCTCTAATTTGATTTAAAGCTGCTGTTTGTTTGTTTGTTTGTTTGTTTGTTTTTCATGTCAGGATCTGATTTACCCATGAGGCCGCACTCCTGTGGATCGACCAGTCAGATGCTGCAGATTCCTCCAGACAGGTGAGGCGAGTTTTACACCTGGATAGAAAACAGATTCAACGGCCTGACACTCTGAGTTTAGAGTCTGGTCCGGTTCTGGTCTGGTTCTGATCCAGTTCTGGTCTGGTTCTGAACTGGTTTTGGTCCCGTTCCGATCTGGTTCTGGTTCTGGTCTGGTTCTAGTCTAGTTCTGTTTCTGGTCCGGTTCTACTCTGGTTCTGATCCGGGTCTGGTCTGGTTCTGGTCCTGGTTCTGGTTTCCAGCCAGGTGACGCTGTCTGTTTCTGTTTCTCTGACAGTGACTCACCTGTGGAAGCTCCGCCTCCTGCTCTGGTTGCCATGGTGAATGTTTACGCCCTGGTAACCTCGGTGATGCCGCTGACCTCCTTCCTGCATGACATCAGCGTGGTGACGACCAATCAGCAGCCGAGGGGTCGACCTGTGAAGGTGAAGCACCTGGAAACTGTTTGTTTGTTTGTTTGCTGTTTACCTGTGGTCTAACCTTCGTCTTCCTCTGCTTCCTTTCAGCTCAGCGACTTCCTGCTGCAGCAGCTCGGACCAACCAACTGCCATCAGGCCTTGGGGCAGGTGAAGCAGGTGATAGGTGAGGTGCTGCAGGCAGCGACAGCCAATGAGATGCAGCAACCAATCAGCAGGTCAGTTTTTACTGGAAAACATTTATATTTCAAAATAAGACTTAAATAAAACTAATTATTGTATTATTATATTTTGTTGCCCCCTGCTGGCTGATTATTGTATTATTATTATATTTTTATCGCCCCCTGCTGGCTGATTATTTTATTATTATTATTATTATTATTATTATTATTATTATTATTATTATTATTATTATTATTATTATTATTATATTTTTATCGCCCCCTGCTGGCTGATTATTGTATTATTATTATATTTTTATCGCCCCCTGCTGGCTGATTATTGTATTATTATTATGTTTTTATCGCCCCCTGCTGGCTGATTATTGTATTATCATTATATTTTTATCGCCCCCTGCTGGCTGATTATTGTATTATTATTATATTTTTATCGCCCCCTGCTGGCTGATTATTGTATTATCATTATATTTTTATCACCCCCCTGCTGGCTGATTATTGTATTATTATTATATTTTTATCGCCCCCTGCTGGCTGATTATTGTATTATCATTATATTTTTATCGCCCCCTGCTGGCTGATCATTGTATTATTATTATATTTTTATCGCCCCCTGCTGGCTGATTATTGTATTATCATTATATTTTTATCGCCCCCTGCTGGCTGATTATTGTATTATTATATTTTTATCGCCCCCTGCTGGCTGATTATTGTATTATTATATTTTTATCGCCCCCTGCTGGCTGATCATTGTATTATTATTATATTTTTATCGCCCCCTGCTGGTTGCTTCATGAACCTCTCTTTGTGTTCCAGGTGTGTTCTGTGTTTCCAGTTGCTCACCTTCACTCTGCTGTTCAGCGGTTCCATCTCACCTGTGGTCGTCCAGGTAACAGTAATTCGTTATTGTCTCGGTGTTTTGGTGTAAACTGCCCTGCTGGCTGCGGAACACAGAACTCAGAGAACCGGGAACTCGAAACGTGTTTTGGAAATAGAACTCTGACGGATTCCAGACGAAGTAATTGGAGACGCTTCGCTGATCAGAGCAGGAATTCAACCCCTGAATGAGGCCGTTGTTCTGCAGCAGAACCTCACCAGTCCTCAAACACAACAAACATGACAACCCCGGGTAGAACTTCATGTTCCACAAAGGTTCTAAGAGCAGGAAGTTTAGTTTAAGTTCCCAAAATGCTCTTCTCAAACGCAAGATTACTAAAGATGTTCTAAAAATGTTTGGTGAAAACGTTGTTCGATCGATATGTTCTGACATTCTCAGAACCAAATGTTACCCTGAGAACATTCTTCGTGTAACATTGTGGAACATTATGGGAACATTTTATAGGTTCTATAATGTGTTCCCTCAACAATATCCCCAAAACAGTGAAGAACATTGAAGCCAGAACGTTCCACCTTTGTTAATATATCACATTACAGGAACACTATAAAACGTTCTATTTATAAAAAACATTCTCACCTACGACCTTGAGAACGTTCTTCCATTGTCTTTATAGAACATCTAAAGAATGTTTTACAGAAGAACGTTATATGTTCCACTCAACAAAAAGGCAAAATGTTCCACCTTTAATAGATCACATCACAGGAACGTTCTGCTTCAAAATATTCTGTCACCTGAGGCCTCGATAACATCTGGGAAATGTTTTAAGAACATTATAGAAGAACTTTCTATAGTGTGTTCCCTCAGCAACGTCCCCAAAACATCCTCAGAACATTGCAGGTCAAATGTTCCACTATTTTTCCTGAATCACTTTACAGGAACGTTGATAAAAGTCTTCTCAGGTCTTGACATCATCTTTGGAATGTTGGTTTGAGAACGTTCTCTCTTTGTTTTCATAGAACATCGTCTGTGTTCCTGACAGTTTCCTATGAATATATAATCATCCTTTAAACGTTCTTGGAACATTAGATTGAAGCATTTTCTTGATGTTGGAACTCGTCTGTAATGTTCTCCAATGTTCTGGGAACGTTCCCTGCCAGCCGTGTGTTTTTAGAGGAGAGAACAAATTCGTAGGAACCGAAGAATCCTCTTAGATGAAGGTGGAACGTCTTGAGGAACCAAAACAAAGTCGATAAATCTGAATGGTTCCTTGTGTTTCTAACAAAAAGAACTGAAGATTTCGGTTCTTTGGAGAACCGCAGGAACCAGGTGTGTGATGTTTTTCTCCTCCTCTTCAGGTGAACTCTGATTGGACGTTTTCTTCTCTGAGCGATGAAACGTTTGAAGGACAGATAACCAAAGATCTGATCCTGGAGGACGTCATGAACTTCCTGCTGCCGCTGAGGACACACCTGGAGACAGACACACACCTGGAGACAGACACACACCTGGAGACAGACACACACCTGGAGACAGACACACACCTGTCCTCCTCAGAGACAAGGGAACAGGTGAGTCCATAAGTTAATTAAATTTGTTTGTTTAATGAGTTTTATTGAGTTCCAGTTTGCTGATACGAGAGATGAAAAAGAAATAAATGAATAATTAAATCTGTTATTGATAAATAGTTCAGATAATTCACAGAAATCAATTAACCAATCAGAAAATCAATTGTAAATAAATTAAATTCATGTCCAGATAAAGACTTCATTGTATTAAATCAATAACAAATTAAAGCATAAATAAATGTAATTAATAAAGTGAAATAAATAGAATAAATTCATGTATTAAATAAAAGAAGTATGACATAAATAAATAAAAATTACATGAATTAAATGAATATGTATTTAAATAATTAGATGAAATTAATATTTTAAAACAACTGGAAATAATAATAATAATAATCTAATTAAAAACTGGAATAAATACCGTTGTATAAATAAACCAAGAATTAACACACTTACAAAATATATTAAAATAAACAAAACAAAACATAGATGCAGATTGAAAATTAATAAAATGAATAACTTCTACAAATAAACAGATGAAGAAATTGTTAAAAATAATAAATAAACAATAATATGTGAATGTAAATATTGAAATAAAAAATATAGAGTTTAATGGAAATAGTTAATGAAGTTAATGAAATAAAACCTTTTTCTTTTGCTAATTAAATTTGTTTAAATGCATTGCAAAAAACCAAATTGTCTAAACTGATCTCTAAAATCTGAAGAGAGGAGAAAGCAGCAGATCTAAAGTCAGAACTAATGAGATTATTCATATAAATAGAGAATTTATTTAGAATTTTTATTCATATTTCTGTGATTTTTATATTTTAGTGAATTTTACAAAGAAAAACGGCAACAATCATTTAAAAATAAATAAAACCATAAAGATTAATGACTGAAAACATGAAGTGAAGGAAATAAACGGTGTTATTTTTCAGTTTTAACAGCAGTTTTTATTTTTCATTGTGTTTGGTTCTCAGCTCGGTTCCTGCAGAACGACTGAATGTTTGTCAGAGAACCAACTTCTTGTTCTGCTGCAGTTTCAGCAGCAGATTAAAGCTCCGTCAGCGTTTCAGCTGGTAGGCTTCAGTTTCTCCTTGTTCTCCTTCTTCTTCTTCTGTGGTGTTTTACTGCCTCCTGCTGGTCTGGTTTGATCAGGTGACTCAAATATAACGATGTCAAAAAAAAGACTAAAATCAACATTTTTCCAAGAGAGTTGTGTCTCAGTTTTGTTGTTTTGTTTTGGTATTTTTAGGTCTTTTGGGGAACATTTTCCATCTTTTTTTTTTTTTTTGTGGTCGTTTTGTGTCTCTTTGGCTGTTTTGACTTTACTTGTGGTTGTTTTTTGTCTTTGATGATGTCATTTCCTGTTTCCAGATCTGTCCCAGCGTTTCCTCTTCGTCTCCTTCGTCTCTCGGCATCTCCAACCTTCTGTCAAGGATCAGGAGTTTCTACGAGCTGCAGACAAACATCAGCTGCAGGTGAGACGATCAACGCTGTCGGCTGATTCGCTGTCTGAACTCTATGACATCACTTCCTGTTTCCTGCAGGACTGACGAGGCGGAGGAACCGACCAATCAGCAGCCGGCTCAGTCATCTTCACAGAACGAAGGTAAAACTCCGATTTAATCCGATACGATGCTTTTAATTATTATCATTAATATAATTTAATTTCATTTATTTCTGGTTTATTTGTCTTTTTATAGATGAAGAAAATCCGAAATCAAAATAAAGCATCTTTGTCGTCCACATTAGTAGCGGAAAAGTTGTTTATTTATACATTTATACTCATTATTAAATAACTTTATAAGCAATAACTGTTACTGTAATAAATAGTAAGCTCTGAAATAGCTTTTTATGAGTATAGTAATACATATTCTATTATTATTATGATTATTTATCAGTGTAATTAATTTTTTGTAAATATTTTTGTTTTTGGCATTTACTATAATAATATTGTTATTAAATATAAAATTATTATTGTCATGATTTTTATATTTTATTATAATAAATACTTCTACAATACTAGCTCCTATTATAATTATAAATATTTACATTTTGTTGTTTTTTTATTTATTATTATTGTCCCCAGTTTCTATTCTGCTTCAGTTTTATGATTTATTGTTTTAACTTGAGAGAAATTATTGTTTTTTAAAAATGTTTACAGATGATGGATTTAGTAGAAAACTAATCATTTAGTGGTTCTTTTTGTATATTTAGTGGTTCTTTTTGGATATTGAGTGGTTCTTTTTGTATATTTAGTGGTTCTTTTTGGATATTTAGTCGTTATTTTTGTTCTTTATGTTCTGATTGGCTCTGCTGTGTTCCGGGTTCCTGTGTAAAAATGGCGCCGCCTGCTGCTCAGTTTCTGTCTTATATTATAAAACTATGCTATAAAACTACTTTCTGTCCCTTAATAGCATAATAATCTACTAATATTAAACTTTATTGTACCTTGTAAAACTGCAATTAGAAGCTGATTAGGAAAGCATTAAAATATACAAAGCAATTGAAAAAGAGTAAAATAAAAAAGTAAAACCTTAAAATATCAAATAAAAGCTGTTTTTAAAGCATTGTAAACTGAATCCAGCAGAAGTTTTTTTTGTTTGTTTATCTTCAGGATGAAAACACCAACTGACTGAATAATAACTGAGATCTTTAACAGCTTGTTAAACTCTCATCATGACGGCTTAAATTCTGACTCGTCTGGGTTTAGTTAAAGGTTTTTATTTTCTTTGTTCACTGCTTCATGAGTCTTGTTGTGTTCATTGGTTGTCACATAAACACCAAAACTACAAACAGAAGAGAAGACAAAGATGTTGAAATATAAGATTCAGAGAAATGAAGATGAGACGACTGAGAATCGGACAGAAAAACTTTAAGACAGAACGTGTGGAAGCTTCAGACAGAATTTATAGGTAGAGCTTCTGAATATAACAGAAAGAATCATCAGATTTTCCACCACTGGACGGTCCTTGAACGCATCATTAGTGACGATTGATCTGAGCTTAAAATCACAAAACTTCATTCAAGTCACATAGTTCTCTAATTTAACTAATTATTCAAAAATTTGCACCAGATCCCAGAAAAACCAAAACGTTCTTCTTTCTGGTTCTTCTTCTGGTTGAACTGCAGGCAGTGTAACACAAAAACGATCACAAAAAGACATAAAATTACCAAAACGTGACGCAAAATTACTATGAAAACACATTAAATGTACACAGAGAGGTGTAAAATGACCACAAAAACAGTGTGAAAACACTCAAAACAGCCACAAATAGGTTTTCTTTCCAGCTGTTTTGTCTTTTTCTGGGAATTTGGATTCATTTTGTAGTAATTTTGTGGTAATTTTGCATTTTTTTGTGGTAATTTTGTAGTTCTTTCTAGTCATTTTGTGTCTCTTTGTTGTTGTTTTGTCTATTTTGATTGTTTTGTGGTTCTTTTTGGTAGTTTTGTGGTTCTTTGTGGTTAATTTGTGGTTCTTTTTGGTCATTTTGTTGTTATTCTTGGTAGTTTTGTGGTTCTTTTTGGTAGTTTTGTCGTTCTTTTTGGTCGTTTTGTTGTTCTTCTTGGTAGTTTTGTGGTTCTTTTTGGTCGTTTTGTTGTTCTTCTTGGTAGTTTTGTGGTTCTTTTTGGTTGTTTTGTTCTTTTTGGTCATTTTGTTGTTGTTTTTGGTCGTTTTGTGCTTCTTTTTGGTCATTTTTTGTTTATTTTGTTTTTCTTTCTGGTCATTTTTTTGTTTATTTTGTTTTTCTTTCTGATCATTTTTTTTTGTTTATTTTATGGTTCTTTTTGGTCATTTTGTGGTTCTTTTTGGTCATTTTGTGGTTCTTTTTATTATGTTCTGATTGGTTCTGCTGTGTTCCAGGTTCCTGTGTGGACCCCCATCTCCGGCAGATCTACACTGACCCCGCCCTCAGCTTGACTCCGCCCTTCAGTCCTCAGGTAAAGGAGTATCGGGCCGAGGTGACCTTCGACACTGTGACCATCAGAATCCGTCCAGAACCGATGAGTTCAGCCTGCAGCGTTCACCTGGACGAGCACCGAGGACCCAGGTAGGACCAGAACCAGGACCAGATCCAGATCCAAATCCGGAACCAGACCTCTGACCTCATAGACCGGGTAATCTTCATCGTTTCTTCCCTCCAGGATGGCGAACTTCCCCGTCGGCCTCGGCAACAGCAGGATCAGCATCCTGGTGACAGATGGCGCCGATCCGGAGCCCGTCGTCATGACGATCTACACCGTCCACGTGTTCCGTGAGAGCCGGCCCAGCCTGCCCATGTTTGGAGATCATGTGATGTGCAGCTTCCTGCAGGTGGGTCAACTGCTTCCTGATTGGCTGATTTTATTTCTGCCTTCAGGACGATATCAATGGTTTATCTTCAGATGTGGTGAAAGATTATTGATCCAATAATCGATCAAGTGATCAAGTCACCATTAGATAGTTGGTTCTTAGTGGCTCTTTGTTGTAGCAATAATCTAGTTATTATCTCGTTATCTTGTTTTGAGCTCATAATTTGGTTACAGCCTCGTTACCTTCTTATTATCTTCCCCTTATAATCTCATTATTACTTCATTATCTCCTCAGTATAATTTAGATTTGATATCATTATCTTCTCGTTATAACCTCATGTTCTTGTTTTGATCTCATAATTTGGTTACAAGCTCGTTTTGATATTATTATCTCATTATAATCTCATTATTATCTCATTATCTCCTCATTATAATTTAGTTTTGATCTCATTATCTTCTCGTTATAATCTTGTTAGTATCTCATAAATTTCTCTTTATAATCTTGTTATTATCTCTGTATTATCTCGTCTTGTTATCGGCTCACTATAACCTCATTATATTGTTATCATCTCATTATCATTTCGTTATCTTCTCGTTAGGTCGTTGCTATGATCAGTTCTATCTTTCCTGTCATGATCTCATTATCTCCTCATTTTAATTTCATTATGATCTTGTTAGGATCCCATCATCTTTTCATTATGGTTTCATTATCTTCTCGTCACAATCTCATTTTTATCTCGTTATGTTCCCGCTATGATCAGTTCTGTCGTTCTTGTCATGATCTCATTATCTCCTCATTTTAATCTCGTTATAATATTGTTATCTTCTCATTAAGATCTCTTTAGGATCTCATTATCTTCTCGTCATGATTTTGATATCTTCTCGTTATCTCTTCATCTTCTCATTATAATCTCGTTATGTCCTTTGCTATGATCAGTCCTATCTTTCTTGTCATCATCTTGTTATCTTCTAGTTATCTTCTCGCTCTGATTCATGATTATTATGATCTTTTTAACTTCTCCTGATCTTCTCATCGTGACCTCGGTTTCTTCTCGTTATGATTTTACTTTATAATTATGATCTCACAGGTTTTCTGAATATTTCTGTAATAAATTGAGCTCAGACGTGTTCCGAGGAGAACGAATGTGATTTGTGGTTCCTGTTGGTTCCCTTCCGGTTCAGATGCCGTGCTTCTTGTTGCTGGTTGATTTTCGGTCTCTGGCTTTGATTTAACGTTTGTTTTTGGCTTGTGATCCGGTTCCTCCGAGAGCATTGCTGGCAGAGAACCTGGCAGCTCGTCGATTCTCCTTTAAATTCTCCTCACAGCCTCAGCAGCAGAACTTAGCCGGACGTTTGCATTTAGACTCAGTTTCTCTTTCTGCTGAAAACAGGAAACGTTCCGTAGATTAATCTGGAAATAAAGAAGGATGTCGGTTTGTTCTGACCTCACATCAGGAACCTTCATGTCTGGTTTACATCTTCATTAGTTCTCCTCCAGAAGAACGTCACACATTTAAACCACAATATTCACCTTTTCTCTTTCATACAAACTTTATTTAACAACCGTTTTAATGAAAACACTCTGGAGGTTTTGGTATTTGTTGCTCTTTTGCCCACAGAAATGTTCAAACCTGAGATTCTTCAGCTGCGTTCTTCAGATTCAAGAGTTCAGATCAGATATTAGAACTCTTCTTTGTTGTATTGATGATGCTGCAGTTTGAACTTCTCATGATGGTGTTAGAATCTCGTTATCTCCTCTTTATGATCTCGTTATCCTCCTGTCATAATCTTGTTTCCCAGTCTAGTCTCGTGATAATCTTATCTTCTCGTTATAATCTCGGTATGATCTCTTTATCTTCTCGTTTAATTCTTGTTGTCTTCTTAGTATAATCTTGGTATAATCTTTTTATCTCTTGGTTGTTTTCTCAGTATGATCTTACCATGAGCTTGTTATCTTTACCGTACAATCTTGTCAACTTTGTGTTATCTTCTTATTAAAATCTCTTTATTTTCTTAAATAATCTCATTATAATCATGTAATTTTCTTGCTACAATCTTGTTTTTATCTTGTTTTAATCTTGATCTGTCTTGATCTGATTCTGTCACGATCTGTTGTCTTCTTTTTTTACCCTTTTTTTCTCCTTATTGTCTTCCCAGTATAATCTCAGTAGTGTCTCGCTTTATCCTTGTTGTTTTTTCAGTATTATCTTTTTAAAATCTCATTATCTTCCCAGTATAATCTCACTATCTTTTTGTTCTGATCTAGTTATCGTCTCTTTGAAGTCTCGTTATCTACCTGATATAATCTTGATATAATCTTGTAATTTTCTTGTTACAATCTCGTAATCCATTGTTCTTATCTCGATATAATCTTATGATCTTTTTTGTGATCTCTTTTTTAATCTTCTGTTTAAATTCTTGTTTTCTTCTCTTTATCTTCTTGTTTTGATCTTATTATAATCTTATTATTACCTCGTTATGATCTTGTTATCTACTCCTTTTGATTTCCTTAACTTATCGACATAATGTCTGTCACAGGCTGAGGCGAACCCAAGTAGAGAACACAGACATGGCTGGATCAGGTTAAACAAGATTTTATTAAATAACAGGGAAACTGAGCAGGGAAGGAATAACTAAGGGTTAAATAACCGAGTAACTAAAGCCAAAAGATGGACTAAGCGGGGGTAGGAAGAGAAGCTAACTAAACTCACTAAAGGGCTGGGCGGGGTGGCAGGCAGGCTCCTGGAGACCAGCGGTCCAGAGGTGCACCTCTGGACCTGGCAAGCAGCAGAGAGAGGCTGTGGTGGTCCAGGAGAGTCCAGCTGGGAACCGATCCTCCAGACACAGAAGAACACAGGTCAGGCAAAGCAGGAGAACCACGAGCTGAAATGTGCATGAACCAGCACTGACAGGCTGAGGCTGAAGCAACTATCTGGCAGGGTGTGGAGTGTTATTGCAGAGGAGGGGGAACAGGTGTGCTGAGCTGCAGCCGCCCAGACTTCTGCTGATGGCTGATTAGTACTGAGGACAGCTGCTGCAGACAGCAGCACAGTGGAGAAAGAGCAGGAAGAAAGAGGAGGAAGAACTGAGAGGAGGATGAGTGGAGAAAAGGAGGGAGGAGGTGAGATGTGGGGGCTGATGCAGGGACCAGGGAGGGGCCATGACAATCTCAGTATCTTCTCACTATCTTGTTATCTTCTCGTTATTCCCTCATCATAATCTTCTTGTTTTTAGTTTCTTGTAGTCTCATTTTTATCTTGTTTTCTTCTTCTTTTGATATCCTTAAATTATTGACATAATGTCTGTGTTTTCTTGGTATGATTTTGTCATAATCTCGTTATTTTGTCATTATAATCTCATTATCTCTTCATGATAAACTTGTTATGATCTTGTTTTAATCTCTTTATAATCTTGTTTTCTTTTTGAATTCAGTTTCAGTTAAGTTTCAATCATGTAGCACCGTTTCACTCCATATTTCATCTCACAGTCCTTCACATAGAAGGTGAAGACTGATTTTAAACAGAACAGAAGTTTTGTGTGAACTTTTTCTCCTTAATTTATGATCTCATTACAATCTCATGATCTCATTATGATCTCAGCAGCTTCTCGTTAAGTTTCCGTCCTGTTTTCTTTCCATTATAATCCTGTTAGGATCTCGTTTTAATGATCTCTTTATGAGCTCAGCAGCTTCTCGTTATCACCTCGTTTTCATCTCGTTATCTCCTCGTTCGGATCTCCTCGTGGTGTCGGTTTGAATTATCTCGTTCTGATCCTGTTGTGATCATTAAATCTCTGCTTCATGAGTCGTAAACGGCAGCGAGCTTCATCTGGAGGAAGAGCGGCTTCACTCTGATTTCTTGACGGATTTTCTCATGGATCTGATTTGTTCCTTCTGTCGGTTGTTTCATCGCAGCTGTTTTAAATTTCAGCTTCACAGTTTTTCTTTGTGTGAAAGCGTCCGGTCTCCAGAGCTGGAGAAGATGGTTTTCTATTATGGGATGTTTCCCTCAGATGTTTTCACAAGGACAAAGAACAATGAATATTTAGGACCAACAAGAAAACACAACAAATATCTCTTACTACAAACCAGCTGCCATCAGTTTCTACCAAGAAAACAAAAGAAAGTTTGTCCACGTTTGGGTTTTCCACTGAGTTCTGGAGGCGGATAAATCTACAAAATAAGAGGAATTAAAGAGACACAACTCGTTTTGTGGATTTAAAGGTCTCAAACAGACGAACAGAGTTCTTCTCTCCGACAGAAGAAAGAGTGCAGAGTGATGTTAAAGTGTTCGCAGAGGCTGTAGAAATGTAAATATCTGTAGGATGTTGTTCCAGGAAGGGTTTGGTGACATTTGGAAAAATGTTGGACATGTTGATTCCAGGTTTTTGTGAAGACAGAACAACAGAAATGAGACCAAACTGTCACAAAGAGACACAAAATAAGGCACATAAAATGAAAAATGAGAAGAGCGAAAACAAAAAATGAGACTCAAAAAGTAGACAAAATCAAAATGCCAAAATCACACTAAAGTTTCTACAGTAAAAGCCTGAAGACAAAGACTTGAAAATTATTCAGAATTTACTCAAGTTTGCCCTAAAACAACTTAAAAATGTTTCCAGAATGAGTCAAAGCTTGTTCAGAATTACTGAGAACTAGATCAAAATATCTCAAAATGTCAAAATCACACCAGAGTTTTTACAGAAGAACAAAAAGAAAATCTGAACGTCAAAAATGATGCACACTTACCCAAAATAACTGAAAATGTCTAAATCAGCATAAAACCTATTTTATGACGTACTTTAAAGACATATTTTACAGTATTAATATGTGTTTTATGGTGTTAACACTTATTTTATAGTAATAAGATATATTTTATTATGTTTTATGATGCTAAAATGTATTTTTCGGTTTTAAGACGTACTTTAGAGCGTTAAGACATATTTTATGACGTATGTTATGACCATAAGACGTATTTTATGACCTTAAGGTGTATTTCATGGTTTTAAGATGTATTTTATTGTTCTAAGACATATTTTATGACGTTAAGACGTATTTTATGACCATAAGACAGATTTTAAAGACATATTTTACGATATTATGGAGTTAAGACATATTTTATTGATATATTTTATGATGTATTTGATAACCTTAGTATGTATTTTATGGTCTTAAGAAGTATTTTATGGTTCAAAATCTTATTTTATGATGTATTTTGTGGTTTTAAGACATATTTTATGATTTTATGATGACAAGATGTGTTCTATGGTGTTACGACGTATTTTACATTGATAGGATGTATTTTATGACCTTAGGACTTACTTTAAAGACAGATTTTACAGTATTAATACACATTTTATGGTATTAAGTCATATTTTATTGCTAAGACGTATTTTCTACAGAATAAATCTTTTCTATATGTGTAGCTTGTCAAAATGACAACAGACACAAAACAAACCCATGAGTTATGTCACAAAAATATAACATTTTTAACAATAATTAGTATCAATATGTTTAATGGAAGCAGAGTGACACATAAACCAAGTTATTTTCTTGTATTAGTTTAGGAGAATGTGCTCAGTATGATATGAATTGATCAGAAAGCAGGAGTCCATAATGAGCGTCTGATACCTGAGAATGAAATGAAGCTCGTTGTGGAGTCTGTGTGGCCTCAGGTTGGACGCCTCAATTAGAGCCGGACAGATGAAGGCGGTTCCCCGAGGTCAACGGTTCTCCCAGTCGGCCTCTGGAGAACACAGAACCCATTGATGCTGGAGCTTCTTTGAAGTACTGAGAAGATGAAATGAAAGCTGCTGCTTTCTGTTCGCTTTGCTTCACCGGCGGCTTCAGGAGGTTCAAACAGCGACGGGAAGCTTCGGTTAAAGACTTAAAGTTCTGATTTACTAAACTAACAGGAAACTTTAGGGTCAAACTCGTCAAATTTAAAACTAAAACCAGCAGATTTTACTGACGTTTTACTGCAGCTGATCCACTGTCTTAGATTCTATTCACTTATTTGTTATTTGGGACCCAAAACATCTCAGCTTCACTGTCAGGACCATGCATTCACCTGAAACATCTCAGCTTCACTGTCAGGACCATGCATTCACCTGAAACATCTCAGCTTCACTGTCAGGACCATGCATTCACCTGAAACATCTCAGCTTCACTGTCAGGACCATGCATTCACCTGAAACATCTCCGTTCTTCACTGTCAGGACCATGCATTCACCTGAAACATCTCAGCTTCACTATCAGGACCATGCATTCACCTGAAACATCTCAGCTTCACTGTCAGGACCATGCATTCACCTGAAACATCTCAGCTTCACTGTCAGGACCATGCATTCACCTGAAACATCTCCGTTCTTCACTGTCAGGACCATGCATTCACCTGAAACATCTCAGCTTCACTATCAGGACCATGCATTCACCTGAAACATCTCAGCTTCACTGTCAGGACCATGCATTCACCTGAAACATCTCAGCTTCACTGTCAGAACCATGCATTCATCTGAAACATCTCAGCTTCACTGTCAGGACCATGCATTCACCTGAAACATCTCAGCTTCACTGTCAGGACCATGCATTCACCTGAAACATCTCAGCTTCACTATCAGGACCATGCATTCATCTGAAACATCTCAGCTTCACTGTCAGGACCATGCATTCACCTGAAACATCTCAGCTTCACTGTCAGGACCATGCATTCACCTGAAACATCTCAGCTTCACTATCAGGACCATGCATTCACCTGAAACAGACAAGTTCTTCTCAATACTTTGGTGGAATTTTCAGAGTTTCATGTCTTCAGACCTGAGAAGACCTCTGTTCACTCAAAAAACAACCCGAGAAGCCGTTTTAAGGGTTCAATATCTCAAAAAAAAAGAAACTCCAGCATCCATGATGTTTGGTGAGAACATAGATGAAATAGTTTCCATGACATCAGATGGATTGAATGGATCCAGTAGAGAACACATTTGGAATTATTGGCTCTTAAAGATGGAAGAAAGGGCAGAATTTTAAAAAGTTGGTGGTCTAGTGTCTCCATAAAGTTCCTGTCAGTGTTTATCTATGCATGGATCCATATTTCTACTAAAATACAGTTTCTGGTCGACATTTCTCCAACTGTTGAGGCATCAGTAGAACCTGATGTATGGAAAGACAAGGTTCCAATTTTTAGATATTTAGACTACATGTTGACAAGGACTCATTGGTAGGAACCAGAACCTGATGTTCATAGAGGTCTAGATATTGGTGTTTATAGAGGTCTAGATGTTGGTGTTCATAGAGGTCTAGATGTTCATAGAGGTCTAGATGTTCATAGAGGTCTAGGTGTTAGTGTTCATAGAGGTCTAGGTGTTCATAGAGGTGTATATTTTGGTGTTCATAGAGGTCTAGATGTTGGTGTTCATACTGGTCTAGATGTTGGTGTTCATATAGGTCTAGACGTTCATAGAGGTCTAGATGTTCATAGAGGTCTAGGTGTTCATAGAGGTCTAGATGTTCATAGAGGTCTAGGTGTTGGTGTTTATAGAGGTCTAGATGTTCATAGAGGTCTAAATGTTGGTGTTCATAGAGGTCCAGATGTTCATAGAGGTCCAGATGTTCATAGAGGTCTAGATGTTCATAGAGGTCTAGATGTTCATAGAGGTCTAGGTGTTCATAGAGGTCTAGATGTTCATAGAGGTCTAAATGTTGGTGTTCATAGAGGTCCAGATGTTCATAGAGGTCCAGATGTTCATAGAGGTCTAGATGTTCATAGAGGTCTAGATGTTCATAGAGGTCTAGGTGTTCATAGAGGTCTAGGTGTTGGTGTTTATAGAGGTCTAGATGTTCAAAGAGGTCTAAATGTTGGTGTTCATAGAGGTCCAGATGTTCATAGAGGTCTAGATGTTCATTGAGGTCTAGGTGTTGGTGTTCCTAGGGGTCCAGATGTTCATCGGGGTCCAGCTGTTTGTGTCAGATCAGCAGAGTTAGAAGCTGCGTTATGTTGTCTTTATGTTTAATTTAATAACATCTGAGGCTGATTTTACTGGATGTTTTCATACTAAAACTGGAAATGAAGCTAATTCAACACACGTCACCATAAATCTTCATGTTTACGGAAGCTGAAAGCAACCAAAGAAGACAAAGACTCATCGTTCCTCTGTGGATTTATGTTTCATTTATTTACAAAAGGAGGTTCTCAAAAGCTAGTTGAGTGTTCTGACAATGTCTTTTTTTATTTTATTTTTTTAGGGTGAAACTACAAAAACTTTTCCCCCTAGAAACACATGAAGGTCTATAAACTCAACATAGTATTTTACAGAAGTTGTACTGGTGAATACATGGTCCTGACAGTGAAGCACGGAGGTGGAAGTGTTGGTTGGATGAAGAAAATCTGGTTTAGAATGAATCTAATGAAGCTGTTTACTTTATTTGAGCCCAATACAAACATTAGCTCAGTATGTGATTGTTTTTCTAAACGTACTTTAGCTTCCAGAAGTCTTTTCATATCCATATACTGGTCATTAGTAGTAAACCTCATAGATCTAGAACCTGTACAGCTTCTACCACTGTCATAGAAACATCCACCAAGTTAAAGAACGGTGAAAAATCCTGTAAAAAGTAGGAGCCTGTTGATCTGTGAGTGTTTTAGCTTCCGTTCAGTTGTCCATTCGTCACGTTTTTAGCTTTTTGTTGTTTAGTTTCAGTCCTCAGATGTAGTTCCTGAAGCGTTTGTCCAGACCGTCGGTGTTGTTCAGGAGCTGCAGCTGCTTTTATCTGGATTATTTCAGGTGTTTTCGGTGGATTTGAAGCTGTGGAAGAGTTGTGTAGATCCGTTGAACCAGCAGGTGGCAGCAGAATCTCAAACTCTTTAGAAGTAGCAGGAAAGTTTAGACAGAAAAACAAGACTTCAATTTAATTCAGCCCCAAAGTAGAAACTAAACTGAGTCCAGCTGTGATTTCGATCAGTAACTGATGAACAGCAGAACCTTCTCAGTTCTGGACCTATGGGCTGGTCTATCTATGTCTGCATCATGGCTCCACATTGAAAAGAACAGAGGAAGGGAAAAATCTTTGTAATTTGTCCAAAATTACTAACATTGGTTCTCAAATAACTGAAGATTTCTCCAGAATCAACCAAATTCCGTCCAAAACAAGTGAAAATGGTCCAAAACTTCCTCAAATGTCTCAGACTCAAACTAACTCAAGATTTGTCAAAAATGGCTTGAAATTGTGCAATTATGGAGGGGTTACCCTAACCCTAACCCTAACCCCCAACCCCATACCTTGACCATTGTCTTGATTGTTCCCACTATGGTTCCTACTTTAATCAGAGTAAATACTTTAAAATCTGATTACTGTCAGGTGATAAATGTTTGAAATGTTTGGAAACTGAATATTTCAAGCAGCAGAAAGAACAAAAATCCTCTTTCTTCATGTTTTTATTAATCAAATGTTGAATAAATGAAGCTGTAGATGAGAAATGACGAAACCCTTCAGGAAAAAGCTGCAGAACAGAAACAGAAATAAAAGTTTGGTGAATTTAAGAGTTGAAAAGTGGAGATTATTATTATTAGTAGTAGTAATAGTAGTATTACAGTTGTCCTCAAACTATTGCAAAAACCTGAAGTATAAAATGTTATAAATTAATCAAAAACCATAAAAATAAGATAAAAACTTTCTTTATCAGGACACTCACTAAAATCCAAATTTAGTTTTCATTTAAAAAAAAATAAAAATTAAATACTGAAGCTTCAGATTTTCCATTTTTCTTGCATAAATGTTAATTTTAATGGACTTTTGGTTCATTTTCATCCTTGGTTGCATTTTTCTACAATTTTTTCTCCTTTTAAACATCTTTTCTTCCTGTTCTCTGACTCTAAATCTTTAAATGTTGGATCTGCGGCTCTCCTTCAGAGTTTTTCGGTTCTTTTTGCTTCCCTGTGAGCCTGGGGAAAGTCCAGATCGTGGCGACGTGGCAGCGGCTCGGCCTCAAACGGCTGCTTGTTGTGGATGAAAGGCGTGGCAGCGGCGTTTGTGGTGTCGCCGGGTCTGATCTCAGAGCAGCACCGCAGCGTTTACTCTGAGCTCAGGTACGAACAAGAAAATCCCTGTTAAGTTTTCTTGTCGCACTTTGTTGCGAGCTGCGACGCCGGCATGCAGAATGTGACGCCGCCGTGACGAAACCCGCTGCAGCAGAAGGAGGAGAAGAAGAAGAAGAGCGAGGGTTTGTGGCGGCCGACGCTCTGAAGTCTGTCCAGACCTGGAGGCTCCCGGAGAGTTTATCTGACCTCTGACCTCCGACCTCCAAACACCGAGACCCGACACACAAAGGAGCAAGAGAAGAAGAAGGACAGGTAAAGAAGAAGAAGCTTTGATTTCAAGGACAGAAGAAGAAGACAGTGAAGGCTGCTCATTTTCCCAAATTCTCATTCACCGAGAACCAGTCCAACACCAGACTGAAACCAGTTCAAAAACAAGTCAGAAACCAGTCCAACACCAGTTTAAGTCCAGTTCAAAGCTAGTCTAAAATCAGTGCCAAACCAGTTTAAAACCAGTCCTACACCAAAACCAGTCCAAAAACTTGTCTGAAACCATTCTAAAATCATTATCAAACCGGTTTAAATCCAGTCCAAAACCAGTGTTAAGTGTTTCCCAAAACAGGCAAAACCCAGTAAAAAATGGATAAACACCAGTTCAAAAGCAGTCCAGTACCAGTATTAAATCAGTCTAAAACCAGTATTAAACCAGTTTAAAGCCAGTTTAAAACCAGTCTAAAGCCAGTTTAAAACCAGTCTAAAACCAGTTTAAAACCAGTCTAAAACCAGTTTAAAACCAGTATAAAGGCTGCCAGTAGAAGGTCTCAGTGATGTCCTCTTCTGTCTTCTTCCAGGACTGTGGTCTTCAGGTCCAACCGGGTCGGTTCTGTGGTCTTCAGCCTCACATCAGCTCTGAGGGTCCAGATCAGACCTGCAGCTCAGGAGATGTCCCAGGTACCGACCCGTCCTCTAACACCACCATGCACCACCTCACCTGTCTGTCTCACCTGTCTGTCTGTCTGTCTGTCTCACCTGTCTGTCTCACCTTCTGTCTGTCTGTCTCACCTGTCTGTCTCACCTGTCTGTCTGTCTCTCACCTGTCTCTCTCACCTGTCTGTCTGTCTCACCTGTCTGTCTCACCTGTCTGTCTGTCTCACCTGTCTGTCTCACCTGTCTGTCTGTCTCTCACCTGTCTGTCTCACCTGTCTGTCTGTCTCTCACCTGTCTGTTTATCTCACCTGTCTCAGGTCAGTGGGTGGTGCCGTGTCTCAGCTGTTCTGACAACAGGACGTGTGATTGGAGGGAGGTTGCCTGGCAACCAGACGGCTGTTACCACCCGCTGGTGGACCGCCCCCTGCTGCAGGAGTGTATGACGGACAGGAAGGTGAGGTCAGCTGATGACTAGTCCTGACCTGCTCTCTGATTGGTTGTCGTGGCTCACCTGTCGGTCCGTCTGTCCTCAGGTGATGTTCATTGGAGACTCGACCAATCGGGGGATGATGTACTTCCTGATGGAGCGGGTCAACTCTAGCCTGGAGGACTGGGGCAAAGCTCACGACACGCTGGTGTACCGGAACCTGAATGGGGGGCGGAGCCTCGTCAGCTACTCCTACTATCCTCAGTTCTGGTTGGAGAAGAAGCAGAGACCCACCTTCAGATGGGCTCTACTGCAGCTGCTCAACAGGTGAGTCCGGTTCCCTGCCAGACTCCATCTTTAAGGCAAAGCTTCATCGTGCTGATGACTTTCCTCTGTGACCTCTGTGAAGGTCGCGACCTCTGGAGAACTCCAACCGGACGGTTCTGGTGGTGGGCGGAGTCCAGTGGCTCAACACGGGTCACCTGAGAACAGTCAGAGAGGTTCTGGACAGGTAAACTCTCACATAAACACAGGTGTCATCAGCATACAGGTTCACATCAATGGTTCTAAAATGACTTAGATGATCAAAAGTCCTGTAATCAAAATAAATCCAGGTGGTTCCACAAAGAATGATCTGGAAAATGGTTCCTTGAAGAACCTGCTTTGGTCAGAGTTCTTTGGAAGCCATTAAAGGAACCATTTTTGATGTTTATTCAAAGACTTAAAGAACCGATTGTTGCTAAATCTCTTTGAGGGTTCAGTTAAGGTGCCTACAGGATGTTTTGGATGATTCTTTGAGGTTCTTTTGGGGGTTCTTTAGAGAACAGTTTAAAGAAATGAAGCCTAATAAAACTCTTTGAAGAACCTCGTACTAAAAAGTTCATCACACATCATTCCAAAGAACATGGAACACTGATCCCTGAAGATCTCCTGCTCTGGTCTTCGTGTTCCTGGACAGTCTCTGATTTATCATTAGTTTGACTAAAGGTTCCTCAGCTCCGGTATCTGTGTTACTGAGAACCATGTGTTCTCTGCTGTTCCTCAGAGAGTCTCTGGGGAACATCCTGGTGGTGGTCAAGTCTTTGGGGATGGGGTTCCACCTTCCAGTGGATGGGATCCGGTCTCTCAGCCTGGTAGGTTCCTGGTTCAACATGTTCCTCTTCTTCACTGTATTGTCTTTGGAAGTTAAAAGCAATCGCTGTATTTTTATCGACTCGTTCTTCAGGAAGAGATACAGAACCTGTACCAAGAGAACGCCAACATCATTGCCACCGCAAAGCATCATGGGTACGAGGTCATCGACACGTTCAGCATCACGATGGGTCGATACAAAGAGTTCCTGCAGGGACGATGTGCCTGCCACTTCCACGAGGTGACGGAACTTAAATCATCACCGAACATGTTTAGTTCCTCAGATTATCCTCAAAGGAACGTCAGTGTCCGAAAAACATGGTTGTTACATGTCCAGAAGGACATTTTTAGTGTCCAGTAACAGGTTTTAGTGTCCTACTGAAGGTTTTAGTGTTCTACTGAAGGTTTTTAGTGTTCTAGTGAAGGTTTAAGAGTCCAACAGAAAGTTCTCATGATCTTGTGGACTCTTGATCTCTGCTTTCCTGTTCTCTGGTTTCTCAGGTGGAGAAGCTCTGGTCTACTAAACCTCCCAGCGACACGTCGTCGACCACCAACAGGACCAGAACCTCACCTGGACTCAGCAGCCAATCGGCCCTGTCGGACACGGCCCAGGAGGTGGAATCTAAGCCCTCCACCTATCACGTGAGAGGACCAGTTAACCAGGTGTACTCTGAGATCCTGCTGAGCCGCATTTGTCCCAAAAACCAGAAACTGAACACCTGAGAGGGAGAACAGGTGAGTCCTGCAGGTAGAACTCCCCTGAGAGGGAGAACAGGTGAGTCCTGCAGGTAGAACTCACCTGTTCTGTCCAGGTTTAAGGACTCAGAGGAGGAATTATTCTGCAGTTTTCTCTGATTCAGCAGAGCAGCAGATGAATGTATGTAAAGTCATCAGAAGTGAGTTAAACCTGTTTACCTGGTCAGGTAACCAGCAGCAGAGGAACTAAACTTTAATACAGCGCCCCCTGTCTGCTCACTCTGATAAATAGCTGCCTTAGTGCTGGATCTGTCCCAGCTGTCTTTAAATATGTCAGACCACTTCTTAAAAAACCCAACCTTGATCCTGCTGTTTTATCTAATTTTAGACCGGTCTCTCATTTGCCGTTTTTATCTAAGGTTTTAGAAAGGATTGTTTTTATGCAGTTGCAACCTTTATTGTTTTGTTTTATTATGCTGTTTAGAAAGCACTTTGGTCTTCTGTTATGTTGTTGTAAAGTGCGCTACAAATAAATTTGGATTGATTGATTGATAAACTAAACTACCAGCTGGTTGTCAGATCACCAGCTGGTAGTTTCTCCTGAAAACCAGTCAAACGTTCTGCTGTGTACTGACTAGTTTTTCTATGCTGCGCTTGTTTTAGTGCACAGCACCTATTTTATACCGTGTACTAACTACAGGTTAATGTACTAACTACAGGTTAATGTACTAACTACAGGTTAATGTGTACTAACTACAGTACTACTAGTAGTAGCAGTACTACTAGTTCCTGATGCATACAACTAGTTTCGGATTCATACTAAGCTTTATTGTTTATAGTAACCAGGTTACATCATAACTACTTCCTGATACATGCTGCTTTTTTTATGTATTAACTAGTTCCTTATTAGTACTAGCCAGTTTCTGATAAATGCTGCTTTTCTATATTTATAAACCAGTTTCTCTTCAGTGCTAACTAGTTTTGGATGTGTGGTAAGTAGTTTCTGATAGATGCTGCTTTTTATTGTCTATTGACTAGTTAAAATATTAGTACTAACTAGTTAACTATGATTAATAACTAGGTTACTATTAGTACTAACTAGTTTCTGATACATGCTGCTTTTTATGTATATTAACTAGTTTTTCATTGGTACTAACTAGTTTCTGCTGCTTTTGAATGTAAATTAACTAGTTTCATGCCATACTAACTCGTGTTCTGACTAATTTCTGATTCATGATTCATGCTAACCGTTACGTTAGCAGTGTTTAAAGCATGCTAACTAGCTGCTAACATGTAGCTACAAGTTATTGATATGTGCCACTCTTTTATTGATTAACCAGCTTATTATTAGTACTGACTAGTTTCAGATAAATGCTGCTTTAATATTTGTATTAACTGGTTGTTGATGAGTATTAACTAGTTGTTTATGAGTATAAACTAGTTGTTGGTGTGTAATAGCTTCTTATTTGTTATTTAACTGTTTTCTGACTCGTAGTAACTTATTTCTAGTGCATGCTGACTAGTTTTGCATTTGTAGTAGTTCATTTTTGATGCTTATTGATGAGTTTCTGATTCATCTTAACTAATTTCTGACCCACAGTAACTAGTCACTGATATATGCTGCTTATTTCTGCCTAGTAGCTAGTTACTGAGGTGTAGTTTCCCATATGTAGTGCATAATAGCTAATAGGGGTGTAGTAACTAGTTGCAGAATTGTACTAACTAGTTTCAGACGTAGGGCTGTACAGTGGCGTAGTGGTTAGCACTTTCGCCTTACAGCGAGAAGATCCCTGGTTTGCGTCCCGGCTTTCCTGGGATCTTTCTGCATGGAGTTTGCATGTTCTCCCTGTGCATGCGTGGGTTTTCTCCGGGTACTCCGGCTTCCTCCCACAGTCCAAAAACATGCTGAGGTTAATTGATTATTCTAAATTGCCCGTAGGTGTGAATGTGAGAGTGATTGTTTGTCTATATGTGTAGCCCTGCGACAGACTGGCGACCTGTCTAGGGTGTCCCCTGCCTTCGCCCGAGTCAGCTGGGATAGGCTCCACCCCCCCCACGACCCTAGTGAGGATCAAGCGGTGTATAGATAATGGATGGATGGATGGATGGATGGATGGATAGTTTTTCATGCTTAGTAACGAGGTGTTGAATCATAGTAACTATTTTCAGACGTGTACTAACTAGTTTAGTGTAATGTATACGGCTTTTTATTGCCACTTACTAGTTTCTGACTTGTAGTAACTAACTTCTCATGCGTGCTAACTAGTTTCACATGTACAATGACTAGTTTTTGATGATTAATAACTAGTTTCTGATACATCTTAGTTTTTTTTCTAGTGTACTAACTAGTTCCAGATGTGCACTAACTAATTTAAGATGCATACTACTTTTTTTCTTGGTACTAACTAGTTTCTGACTCATAGTAACTAGTTTCACATGTGTACAAAGTAGTTTTTGATGCACACCAACTAGTTTTGACTGATGCATACGGCTTTTTTTCTGGGCACTAACTAGTTTCTGATATATGCTGCTTTCCTAGTATAGTAAAGCTGCCAGTAACTAGTTTCAGATGTGCACTAACTAGTTTTTATTGTATAGTAACTAGTCTCTGATGCATACAGCTTTTTTTCTGGGCACTAACTACTTTCTAACTTGTAGTAACTAACTTTTGATGCGTACTAGTTTATGATGGACTCTAACTAGTCTTTGACTCATACCAACTAGTTCCAGAGTACTGGTTAGTACTACTAGCTACATTAACTAGTAGTACTAACTAGTCCCACATGTTTACTAACTAGTTCCAAAGTACTGGTTAGTACTACTAGCTACATTAACTAGTAGTACTAACTAGTCCCACATGTTGACTAACTAGTACGCTACACAGTCAGATGATCATTTCTGCTATTGATAGTTTCCTGATATTCATAATCGATCAGGTTGATCAGCTGCTCTTCTGTTTTTATGTCCGATATTGATCGATTGATCGGTTCTGTCTCTGACCAGCCTCTGCCTCCTGCCTGTATATACTGAGGAACCTCTAATTGATCGGTTATTGATCAGCTGTCTGTCTGTATATATATTTATAGGTTTTATTATTATTTTTCTGCATATGGGTTCATATTTCTGCACCAAAGACTGATAATTCTTCTGATTATCACAGAAACGAACGTCTTATTTGCTGATATTCTATTTTTCTACAGATTCGTTTATTTTGCTTTTGTTTACAAGCTGGAATTTATGAATATTTATATGAATGTGAGGATTTTTATTCAAACGAAGGCTGTGAAGATGATTTTAACCTTTCTATTCTTTTATCTTCACACTTTATGTCTTTATAATGTCAATAAAACACAAGATTTCTATCAAGCAAATGATTTTAGTGGTTTCATTTTAACCTGCATTAAATTTTCTCCTGAAATCGACTGAATGGTTGAAAGCTCCAGAAAAGAACACAGTAAGTTGACTGTTTTGTTGCTTAAATTTACAAAAATGTTCTACAGTCATGTATTTTTGTTGTTGTTGTTTTGTTTGTTTTTATTTTTTTGCATGTTTAGGTGCTGAACTTATTGCTGGTTAATTTAAAGTTTGTTTTTACACCAAACTCCATTCAAAAAATTAACAATTTAAAGTTTTAATTTACATCCATTCTTGGTAGAATTTGACTGATTTTGTTTCTCAATGGACAATAATCCAGTTTCACTTTTTCTTTCACATTTTTAAATATTCAACAGAATTAAAATGATGAATATTTTAACAGAGTTTAATGTTTTAGACTCAAAACCTCGTTTTATCTCTATTCTGACAAACCAAACTCCATTCAAAAATATTCAAATTTTAAGTTTTTCTTTGTCTTTATTGTGAGTAGAACTTTTTATTTCTTTATCAACTCAGATCAGATGTCAAATTTGCTTATTTTTTTAGTCTTAAAATATTTTTTTCTAATTAAAATGTGAAATAATTTAATGCAGTTTGATGTTTTAGACTCAAATTTCTGCTTTTATCCACTATTATATCATTATAATCATGAAATAATTAAATGTAAAATCAGAATCTAAACTATTTAACAAGCATAAGTTAATTTATTAAATAACTTTAGGACTAAATGCACATTTTAAACATCCAGACGGTGTTAAATTAATGAACATTTGAATGGAGTTTGGTGTTTTAGTGCAACTAATCTCTACGATATTCAAAAAGTAAACAAAGTATTTTCAATTATCAGTGATAAAATATTAAAATCTAAATTCTGCATCAAGCTCAAGTCAGTTTATTGAACCTTTTGACTTTTGGATTTAAATCAACATTTAACATTTACACCAAACCTCATTCAGACATCTGATATTTTAAGGTTTTGTTTCTTATTAGAATCTAAATAATCAAATTAATTCAGAAATTAATTTAACTTTTATACTCACTGTACATTTTTAATGGTCATAATTTTAAATAAATTTCAGTTTTTCTGTTTGTTAAACTTGAACTTTCCACCAAACTTCATTCAAAGATCTAATTTTGTGTCATTTTAGAAGGACTTTTGGACACTTTTCCAGTTTTTTCAGACACATTTTCATCATTTTGGACTCGTGTGTCATTCTGGAACATTTTTACTTGTTTGGGGATTTACTTCTATATTTTTTAATCTTTTTAATCTTTTTTAATTAATAATCATAAAGCTTCTGATCCGTTCGACCAATCAGAGTCCAGCTGTGACGTCAGCGGCCGAGCGAGTCCAGGTCCGGTCCAATCAGGATCCTCCGGGACTCGGACTGGTCCAGAGTCCCGCCGAGGCTTCGGCAGAGTGGAAAAGTTTACCGGGAAGGTCAGCAGCATCCGAGCAGAGACCCGGGACGGATGCAGCACCGGAGAGAACCGGAGAGAACCGGAGAGAACCGTGACATCAGCGGGACACCGGGAAGCACCGGGAAGCACCGGGAAGCACCGGGACCGGGCCGCCTGGAGCCTCGATGGGCAGCCTGAGCGGCTGACGGCTGCAGAGGGATGGAGGCTCGGAGCTGCGGAGTCCGTCACGTGTGCGCGCTGACGCTGCTGCTCGTGTCCGTGTGTCCGCCGCGCTGCCGGTCCAGCTGGATGTGAGTATGAACCGGATCAGCAGCCGCTTCTTGTCCGGTGTTGGACAGAAGCTCCAGAGTGGTTTGGGAAACTCTGGATTCATGGAAGTTTCCGCAGCTGCGTCCGGAGGCTCCGCCGCTTTTAGGCACAGAAACGATCCGAGTTCCGTTAAAAAACTGAACGAAACGGTGAGTTCAAGGCGTCTCCGGTTTTCAGCTCCGCTACTGTTTTTAACGTCCACGGACCGGAGGGACGTCAAAATCACCACAAAAGCGGTTTTATTTGGACGCAGGGATGTGAGCTTTGAAGTCCGCAGGTGGATGAGTTTGATGCGGACTTGAGCGGAAAACCTCATTTTATTACCCGGTTTGTCCAGTAATTTCTCTGCACTTTTCATTCACACCAGAGGAGCTGAAAGGCGAGGTTTCACGACAGCAAAACAATTTCTTTTTTAAAATCCCCCTCCGACCGAGTCCTTCTGTCCACGAGATCTGCGCCAAAGTGGCCGCACGCGCGCTGCTTTAACGCAATTAATTACGTAAATCCAATTAGGCGGAATTATGATCCGTCAGACTGCAGATCCTCTGATAGAAACAGGCAGATTTATAGCAGGTTATATACGTAATTTACACAGAAACTCTCCTCATGAAAACCGGATTCCGTTTAAAATCTGCCCGTTTTAAGGTTTTCTAATCACAGACTGAACGCATCGAGTCACGATTAATGAAGTTTATTAATAATTGTGCGGGTTCAGCAGTCGATCTTCAATTCGGCTCGTAAAAATCACACAAAGACGCTTTTATAAGCAAACTGAGGACTTTTTTCTGTTATTGTCTCCAAAAGACGAACGTGCGCAAAAAGAGGAATTCTGCATATTTTATTTAAAGAAAAAAAAACCACACGACATGGTTCATTATGAGTTATTTTATTAATGCCGAATTTTAAACCTCCTCCTCTTGACTCTAGAACCGCCACGTGTTTCTCCTCCACGGGACAGAATTAATAAAAACGGATCGTTTTCCTCAGGTGGCTCGGTGTGACCTCCGCCGGGGCTCCGGAGAAGCTGAGCTGCTCCAACCCGCCTCTGAGCGCCCGGCAGCGGGATCTGTGCCGCCGGAAGCCGTTCCTGCTGCCCAGCGTCCAGGACGGAGCCCGGCTGGCGGTGGCCGAGTGTCGGAGTCAGTTCAGGCACGAACGGTGGAACTGTTCCACCTCCGAGGAGCCGCCGGTGTTCGGACACGAGCTGACGAGCGGTGAGTATCCGAGTACTTCTAACCGAGTATCCGAGTATTTTCTGGTCAGATTTTGTCGTTTTGCTGCAGAAGTTTAACTTCTTCTCATTGAATTATGTTCAACCAAGGAAGGGATTTAAAAAAATGCAATTTATTTATTGATTAGAAACATAAACATCAGATTTTAAATTAATTCCGTTTAAAAACTAAATAATTCCAACTAATATTTCCTCGTTTTTAAAAATAAATGTTTAGTTTTGAGTAGAAAAACGTTTTAGAATTAATTTGCTCCAGTTAGATTTTCTTTAGTAGTTTTTTTTATAAAAGCCTTTTTCATGTTTTATTAGAAATAACATTTTTTATTTATAAACTTTTTCTATTTGTGTTGGATTTTTTTTAATCCACAATATTAGGTTCAAAATAAATGTCCTGCAAATTATTCATCTGTCTGAAAATACTAATAAAATGTCACCAATAATAAATGCAGAGCTCCCTCGCCATATTTCTCGAGGATTTTTTTTACATTGTGTTTAGTGTCATGGAATTTTCACTCTATCACGGGATTTTGCGGTACATAGGTATTTATATACATTTTTAAAAATTAAAATATGTTTTACTAATAATTAATGAGGGGTCACTGTATTAATAAAATGTCAGAAATAAATATGAATAAAATGTCCTACAGTATTATTAAATCGATCATCAATGTTAAAGGAATGTCAGAGAATTGTTCAAATGTCTGAAAATATGAATAAAATGTTCCCAAAAAAGTTTTGAAAAATATTTATATTTGTAATTATACACATTTATTTTAAATATCATACTGTTATATTACATTGTTTAATATTATATTATATTCACTTCATGATTTCAGGTCTTTTACCTGTTTATTAAGATTATCTTTAATTGTTGTATTTTGTTGTTTTAAGTTTCATTAGAAATGAACTTAAAATAATTGATGAAAACTGACTTTTAATAATAAATAAATCTGCATAATTAATAATATCGTTGAGTTTTAATGTCAATATTTAAATGAGTCTTTTATACAACACTTAAATTGGATCTTTTTGGTCGTTTTTCAGACATTTTCCTGATTATTTTCATGTATTTTTATGGTTCCTTCAGTATTTTAAGAGTTTCTGGTGAAGATTAGAATCTTTAGAGCCGCAACGCCCCCTGCAGGCCAAACACTCCAACTACAGAAATAACCCACAGTTCAGTTTAACTGTCCTGGTCTCTGATTGGTCCCAGCGGTTGCTCAGATGGACATAAATCATCCAATAACTTCTCAGACTTTATCTGCTGAAATTCATTAAAACTTCACCTAATTAATAAATTTATATTATTTCCAGATAAACGGATGAAAGTCAGAAATTCTAATGAGATAAAAGTTGCAACAAGAATCCGGTTCACTTACGGCCCTGTTTTTCCTTCTGATGCAGTCAGTCAGTTTTTAATGTTTAATTTTATCTACCAAATCAGAGATCAATAATCAGTAATAAATAATCAATAATCAGTAATCAATAATCAGTAATCAATAATCAATAATCAGCCTCAGAGAGCAGAAACTGAAGCTAAATGTCTGAAAAACAAGGTCAGAGATAAAAAAAAAAACTGCAAATCAGATTCACTGATGTCCATGCAGCACTGCTAACATGGAATAGCATGCTAACATCGATAGCATGCTAACGCACATTAGTACTGCTAACATGGATTAGCCTGCCAAGATTGCTTATCATGCTAACATAGGTTAGCATTGCTAACATCAATAGCATGTTAACATAGATTTGTACTACTGACATGGATTAGCTGACAAAGATAATTTTACATGCAAACATGAATTAGAACTGCTAACATGGATTAGAATGCTAACATCGATAGTATTAGTATTACTAACATGGATTAGCATGTTAAGATGACATACCATGCTAGCATAGGTTAGCACTACTTACATGGATTAGCATGATAACATCAATAGCATGCTAACATAGATTTGTACTACTAACATGCCTACGTTAGCCTAAAAAGATAAATTTGCATGCTAACATGAATCAGAACTGCTAACATGCATTAGCAGGCCTACATCATTAGCATTGCTATTACTAACATGGACTAGCATAGATTAGCCTACTGAGACGACTTACCATACCAACATCAACGGCATGCTAACAGAGTTGTACTACTAGCATGGATTTGCCTACAAAGATAATTCTACATGCTAACATGAATTAGAACCGCTTACATGGATTAATATGCTTAGATTTTTTTGCCTGCTAACATGGACATGTTAGCATGTATTAGCACCACAAACATGAATGAGCATTGCTACAGTGGAACATCCAGGTACCCTCCTAGCATGTATTAATAACATAGACTGACATGCTAACACATGAATTAGCAGTCTCGTTGTTGTCCACATGGATGCTAGCATGTTCATGTCAGCAGGCATGTTGGCAAATACAACACTCTGGCATGCTAACATTAGCATGGTAGCATACATGTTGATACTTATTGTACTTTAGCATGCTAACTTTAACATACTGATTCTAACATGCTAGCATTCATTTTGATGGCTTAAAAACTTTAGCATGCTAATGCTAACACCTGCCAGACTCGGCTGCTAAATGTTTGCTAACGTCTTTAACAGGAAACTAAAACACCTGAACTATTCTGGAAGTTTAATTCAGTAAAAAACTGCCTCAAACGTTTCAAACTGTGATGAACTTTATCGATAAAAAGATATTCCTCTGAAACACAAACAATCGTCAGAATAAATGCTGTCGTTTTAAGTTGGGCTGCAGATATTTCTGATCGTTTTAATCAGATTAAACTGATTTTCTATCAGCTATAATCAGATTCATCTTAATTAATAAATTGATATCTTATCTTCAGTTTGTTCAGTCGTGCTTCTCTTCTCTGAGTCTCATGTTTTACATCAGGATGTTTCAGACGAGGGGCGCCAGAAAAACATCCTCATAACTGAATTAATTCCGATTTATTCTCTGGACTTATTTATCCTGATGCTAAAGTTCAACTTCATCCAATTAAAAACCTAAAGATGAAACTTTAAACTCAGATTCATAAAAAACACTTTTACTTTGAAATGTTTTGAAATAAGTTGGAAGTGACGTTTGAGCAGCAGAAACACAAACATCCTAAAAAGGTTTCAGTGTGAGTGTCTGCTGATGTTAAAATGTCTAAAAGTAGAAGTGATGAAGTGAGGAAACCTGACAGATGAAGTGAAAGATTTGAAGTGTCACTCGACAACTGCTTTCAGTTGATGGATAAAAGACAAAAGAAGTGGGAAGTTGTTTTAAAACACAAAATGAAAGCAGCATAGAGTCTTTACTGAAAGCAGTTGAAGTGTCCAGAGCACAAGCTGATGAATTCTGTTAAAGAAGAGGAGATGAAAATGATGTTGCTTAGGGAAAAAGATGAAAGCAGTTGAAATGTAAGTGAAAGTGTTGCAATTATCTTTACTCGTGAAGATCTGAAGTGTCTGATCTCGGTCGACACTTTAGCTGCTTTCAGTTAAAAGATTAAAGCAATACGAGTTTCACTTGAAAGGAGTTGAAGTGTCATGTCAAATCTTACAACTAAAGACTTGAAGTTTCAGTTGACAGTTTAACTGCTTTCAGTTAAAAGATAAAAGCAATATGAGTTTCACCTGAAAGACGTTGAAGTGTCAGGTGAAGTGCATTGTGCTCAATCCACTTCACCTGACACTTCAACTCCTTTCAACTCCTTTCACCTGGAAGGAGTTGAAGTGTCTTTTTTAAGTGCGTTGAGCCTAAATTGTAGAACTCTGTTAACTGAAAACGTGTCAGTTTGGTAAAAATGTGAAAGCAGCTGAAGTGTCTCGCCTTCGTCCTGCAGGAACCAAAGAGACGGCGTTCATCTACGCGGTGATGGCGGCGGGACTCGTCCACGCCGTGACGCGGTCCTGTAGTCAGGGCAACATGACGGAGTGCGGCTGCGACGCTCGGCTGCGGGGCGGCGGCTCGGCGGTGGAGGGGTGGCACTGGGGCGGCTGCTCCGACCACATCCAGTACGGAACCTGGTTCAGCCGCAGGTTCATGGACGGCACCGCCAAGAACACGTCAACGAGCCACGGCGGCTACACGCTACACACCATGAACCAACACAACAGCGAAGCCGGCCGACAGGTGAGCGTCTACACCTGTCCTCTGACTCAGGAATCACTTCTACAGTGAAATTGTTTGTGTCCAGGTGTTTACAGGTGTGATGTCTCCAGGTGTGTGCTGACATTCAGGTTTCTGTTTTTCTGTTTTGCCTTCAGGCGGTTGACAGGACGATGTCCACAGACTGTCGTTGTCATGGTGTCTCCGGTTCCTGTGCGGTGAAGACGTGCTGGAGGACGATGGCGGCGTTTGAGCGGGTCGGTTCGTACTTGAAGGATCGGTACCTGGACAGCATCCAGGTGTCGGACCGATCCAGGAGGAAGACGAGGAGGAAGGAGCAACGCCGCCTCCCGGTGGACAAACACCAGCTCATCTTCCTCAACAAGTCTCCCAACTACTGCCTGGAGGACCGGCGGCGTGGCGTCGCCGGCACCAGGGGGCGCCGCTGCAACCGGACCTCCAGCGGGCCGGACGGCTGCAACCTGCTGTGCTGCGGTCGAGGATACAACACACACGTGGTCCGACACGTCCAGCGCTGCGAGTGCAAGTTCGTCTGGTGCTGCTACGTCCGCTGCAGGCGCTGCGAGAGCATGAACGACATGCACACCTGTAAATAACACCTGGACACGTCACACCTGGAAACACCTGGATACATCACACCTGCTCAGCTTCAACACTAGATTCTTCTGCTGTTTGATCTCTAATATGTCTGAAAAAAACAACAGTTCTTCTCAACGAATTCTGTTTCTGGACTAAAAGGGAACAAACATGATGAAACCTGCAGGAGGCAGCCAGTAGGTGATATGTTCCTCCAGCCTCACAGATCGAGTCCTCGGTTCTGAACGGATCTTCAGGAACCATCTGACACAGAACAGGAACTCATAGAAACTTGAGGAGGAACGTCTCGGTTTCTGCAGCTCGTTTCTGGTAGAACATAACGGATAAATGCAGGAACCTGAAGTCCAAACTGAAGATCCACAAACTGATCCTGGATCATTTCTGCAGAACTCTTCAGGACTCGATTCTGAAACTTTTCCAGCAGAAAACAATCATGGATCCTTTTTTTGTATTTGGAAATAAACATTTATTTATGTGTAAATAATTCTACGTTGAATTTTTTGGGGAAAAAATCCTATTTTTGTAAAAATGTTCCATCAAATTCAGAAACTGACGTTCAGACGATGGATATGATTTAGTAAATATGAATTTAAAGATTCTTGTCTTCTGTTTTTATTCTGTCAAACGTGTTTGAAAGATTTAAAACGCAGCAGATTAAAGTCGGACATAAAAGCGCTGCAATGGTGTTTTAAAAAGTGCAACTGATTACTGTTGTTTGGAAGAATCGATCAGTTGTTTGGTTTTTAAAATGTCAGAAAATTGTGAAAAGTGTGGATTAGAGTTTCCTCAAATGTCTTGTTTCGTCCAAAGATCTTCAGTTTACTGTCAGAGAGGAAAGAAACCAGAAAATATTCACATCTAAGAAGCTGAAATCACAGAATTCAGATCCATTAAAGACAATAAAACTGGTTAATTGTCAAAATAGTTAATGTAATTTTATAGAATAGTCGACATCTAATTGATGAGGTGCTGCAGTTTTCCATAACAACTGGTATAAACATGAGAGACTGAACATCAATGGGCCCAGGCTGGAACCTTGAGGTTCTCCAGATGTGATACCTCAGCATTCTACAATCATAAATCAGTTTAAATATCAGTTATTGATCTCCTTGATGATTGATCAGTGCTGGTAACAGAATCATCTGTGAAGCTTCAACAGCAGCTTCAGGTTCTGTGGGAGGAAATCAGGGTCGAAGAACCAAAACCTGCCTCCAACAGGTGAGACTCCTGGTTGGATTATTTACAGTTTGTTCCTTTCTGTTGTTGTTTTGTTTCTTTTTTTTAACAGTCAACATGTAAATTACAAAACAGAAAACTTCTAAAATAACATTTTAAACCTTTATATGTAATTTACCTTTCAAAGAACAGTAAATCTGTGTAGAACGTCTATTTTCTGCTATTTAAACGCAGTAAAACTGTAATTTAACAGACATAGTAAAAGAACACATTTCTATTTATAAAATACTGACTGCTGATGTGGACGTTCTTTACAGTTCTGGAGCTGTTCTAAACAACTACAGTTAAAAACTGAGTTTTTACAGGGAAGTTCTGGTTCTTGTTTGAGCTTAAGCTGCTTAATGAGAGAATTAATCAGATTTTGTTGATAGATTATTGATTTGTTCAATCATTGATCTTCTCAGTTCGGCTGCAGAACTTTAATTTGTCTCATATTTGTGAGAACTTTGAGATAAATTCTGTAAAAACACGACGTTCCTGAAAGCTGCCGACAGAAACCACGACTCAGCAGTTCTCTCTGACTCTGGTTTTCAGGAAACACAAGAGGAAGAGGAGGAGGAAGATAAAGAGGAGGGGCAACGGGAGGTTCAGACCCTGAAAAGAACCGACTGGGAGGAGAACCGGGACAGACGACCACCATGAAGCTTCATCATCTGCTGCTGGTTCCTCTGCTGCTGATCACTGAAGGTCAGACGTCTGCTGCTGGTTCTCAGGTAGAATAATATGCTGGTTCTCCATCTGCTGGTTCTCCATCTGCTGGTTCTCCATCTGCTGGTTCTCCATCTGTTCTTTCTGTTTTTAGCTCCAGATTTAAACTTTTAAAACTATTTTAAAAAAACAGAACTTTCCAGGATTGAGCTGAAATTCAACCTGCTGAGATTCCTCGTTAACGTCGTCCTGTAACGTTCTAAACGGTTCCTCAGAAGGTTCTCTGGTTCTGCAGAAACTCTTCATTTAGGAGATGTTCTTCACCTGATTTAAGTGGTTCTTTAAAGGTTCTTTGTTAGAGTTCTTTGGTTTGGTGGCAGAAAACAACAGCAGCTGAACTGAGTTTTATTCCAGATGAAAACTGTAAGAAATGTTCTTCTCAGGTTCTCACATCCCAAACTGGCATCTTAGAACATGTTCTATCTGACTGAGAACTTAAAATATTAAATGTGTTCGAACGGAAGAAGCCCAGAAAGTTTTAATTTGAAATTTTTAATAACTTGATGAAAATTACTCTGCAAGTCCTTTTGTCAAAATAGAACCATGTGGTTCCACAAAGAAGTCTGGAAGATGGTTCCTTAAAGAACCTCTCTTTGTAAGGACTGTTTTTTTCTAACGTTCTTTGAAGTGCCATTATTGGTGCTTAAAGGAACTATTTCTTCATGCTTCTTTGAGGATCTTTTGGGCTGCTGTGTAGAACTGTTTGCAGAAATTGTTCTTTAAAGTCTGTCACAGGTTCTCACATTCCAAACTACCATCTTAGAACATGTTCTGTGTGACCAACAGTCCAGAACCCAAAATACTAAATGTGTTCTAATGGATTGAACCCAGAAATGCTGTAAATTCCTACACTTGATTTATTGATTTTTTTTTGCTTAAAAATTAATTATCAAGTCCTCTTGTCAAAATAGAACCAGGTGGAACCACAAAGAACTAAATGGTTCCTTAAAGAACCTAAAAACCTAAACAGAACCGAAAATGGGGAAAGTCTGTAAAATAACAGTTAAAAATATTTAAATCTTTCCTTCATGAAACAACAAATATCTGTAAAATGTTTGTCGCTGATTTAAATATTTTTAAAAATGATTTCTGGTGAAACGTTTTGTAAAAATATGGATTTTTCTTGAGAACGTTATTTATGGTTTTGGTCGTTTTCTCCTGGACTTTGTCTCCTGGATATTATCTGTATTTTTATGTGTTTTTTGTTTTTTTATAGTTAATGTACAAATTAATGTTTTTTTTCTTTATTTTGTGTCTCGGTCAATTTTGAATCAGTCACAGAAAAATTTCACTAAATTATCTGATTTTTCTCTCTTTGATCTGCAGCTTCTAAACTATTTTTCACTCCATTTAGTTAAATCACCAAATAAGTAAATAAATAAATGCATAACTAAGTAAATATCAAAATAAATAAGTAAGTAAATAAACAAATAAAAAAATAAGGGAGACGAGCTGAAAGCTGCAGAGCAAGAGTTAAAGTTTCTTCAGTTTTTGGTTCCAACACTTAAACGTTCCTCTGCAGGTTTCACAGCCGAACGCTCTGCTGGTTCTCTGAGCGTTCTCTGGACGTTCTGTCAGGGTTCTCTGGACGTTCTCGGAGCGTTTCCTGGGCGGATCAGAAGCAGCAGATAACAGCAGCCGTCATTAAAGTCATTCCTCTGTTTCCTGTTTACGCTGCTGCAGGACAAACAGAGAAGTTCAGAACGATTAAATACTGGGATGGATTTGAAAGATTATTATGGTCTGGAAGGAAATGGAAAAAACTAAAAAAAAGCTCTTTCATTTTGCTAGTGGCTGATTTAGAGAAAAATTGTCTTGATTTTTTTGTGGATTTTTTAAAATTTTATTTATGAAGACATAGAAACAGTGAATAGCATGAAATCTACCTGTGGAACTGTACTTTAAAAAGACTTTTAAATAAATTGAAATATTTGTATTTTTTATTTGGTTTACTACTTTATTTGATTTTTCAAAACCCCTAAAGAATATTAATAATAAACTTTGTTTTTATAGCACAGTTTAGTGTTTAACACAGAAGCAGGTTATCGGCATTTATAATTAAACAGTAAATAAATAAGTTTATTTTTAGAGTCCATTTAAACCTTTAAAGATCTGAACACGTTATAAGATGAATATGAATAAACAAACAAACAAATAAATAAATAAATAACATCTCAAACAGTAAAGCAGAAAAACTGATTTAAAGAAATTGTAAAATAGGACACCAAAAAAAGCAGAGACAAAAGAAAATACAGCGAAATATAATGAAAACAATGAGAAAACAACAAATATAATGTGAAGACATGTTTAAAATCCATTTTTAATTCTAAATAAATCCCAGTAAAATGTGAAGTTTAGGTCACATTTAGTCACATAAACGGAATATCTTTAAAAAAGCAAAGAGAAAATCTGTTTTAAACTGTAAAACTGACTGACAGAGAAAAATGAAACGATTCTAAACGGGTCAAACAGGAAAAGAGAAAATGTGTGGTCTCCGTAAAGCAGTGGTTCTGCTGGATGGAACCACTGAAGGTTCTCACTGATGTTGGTTCCTTCTAGAACTTCTGCTCCAACTCTACGGTTCTGAGGACTCGGACTTCCTGTCACTCCTGCAGCATCAGTGTGTTGTTCCCCTGTCCAGCAGGATTCAAAGCCACGCCTCAGTCTGCTGCCCACAACTGCAAGTAAGAAATACCACAACTACAACATAATAACACAACACAATAAAAACATAACAACACAACGCAACACGTTCAGGGTGCTATCACTGAGTGACACTAAAGGAGCAAAACGAGACAGAAAATGAAAAAAAATGAGACTTAAAATAAACACAAAATTATTATTAATATCAGTTTATTTAAAAAGGGACCATGTACAATGATAAACATGTTTCCATTTGATGTATTGCACCAGAGTTAGCTTTAAGCTAATTTCCTTCTGCAGTCCCTTGGCAGGTCACAATAAAAACATCAAAACATTAAAATGTTACAAAAAAAGTACATGACACAGTGAAACAAAACATTATACACACACACTCTTAAAAGCACACGTACACACAGTCACACACAAATACCAATTAAAAAGACATTAATGGTTGCAGTTCTGAGTGTTCTTAAGCAAGTTTTCAGTTTGCTTTTAAAACTGCTGATAGAAGTACAGTTCTTAATGTCATCAGGCAGGACGTTCCACTGAGCTGTAGCTTTTACAGAAAAATGACCAGAGACGTAAAACAACAAAAATTAGACACTTTTACTGTTATGCTATGCTATATGATTCTATGCTATGCTACACTATATGATGCGATGCTACGCTGTGCTGCACTATATGATGCTATGATATGCTATGCTATATGATGCTATGCTAAGCTATGCTATATGATGCTATGCTATGCTACACTATATGATGCGATGCTATGCTGTGCTGCACTATATGATGCTATGATATGCTATGCTATATGATGCTATGCTAAGCTATGCTATATGATTCTATGCTAAACTATACTATACTAGATGATGCTATGCTAAACTAAACTATGCTATATGAGGCTATACTATACTTTACTATATGATGCTATACTATGCTATGCTATGCTATATTATGCTATATATTACAATGCTGTACTATGATATGCTGTAGTATGTTATGCTATGCTACTCTATGCTATGCTATGCTACGCTACCCTACGCTATATAACTTAAAAAACTCAGAGTTTTACACCAGACTTATTATTGGTTATTACTGGTTTATTTCTATGAGAGCAGATGTGATGGTGAAGGTTCAGTTTGGAAACTTTCTGAATATTTACACTGAGCTGCTCTGCTGCAGGTACTACATCAAAACTCCCAGCATGCAACTGGCCCTCAGCGGCTGCTCCTTCGAGTGCTACAAGGAACAGGAAGTGCAGAGCTGCTGTCCAGGATACTGGGGTCCAGACTGCATGGGTCAGTACCAGAACATAGCAGAACATGTAGAACGTTCTGCTGCACCTCATCATCAATGACCTACAGCAGAAGGAACACTCAGGCTGTTTGTGCCTCTTTAAACCAATCACAGTCGACCTGGGCGGAGCTAAGCAATATATTTACCACAAAATAGAGACGGGGAATGTTCTGGTGGAACATTTACACAGTGAGACAAAAATTGATAAGTCAAAGGACAGAATCAGACCATTCTGTAAGATCATCCAGGTTTGTGTTGTTGGTGGTAACACAGCAAATGTTAAGCTATGCTATGCTATACTATATTATGGTATGCTATGCTATCCTATGTTAAACTATACTATGCTATGCTATGCTATACTATACTATATTGTGCTATTCTATATTATGGTATATTAAGCTTTACTACACCATTCTGTCCTATACCATGATATGCTATGCTATATTATGCTTAACTATACTACCATCCAATACTATGCTATGCTATGCTATTCTAGATCATCCAGGTTTGTTGCATCACAGCGAGGTTTATATCATATAAGAACTGGATCAGAATTGTATGGATTCATTTTTCTCTCCTGCATCAAATCATCAATTTAACCCTTTGAACCGATTTTTTTCACAGCAGTGTGTTCAAGGTGATCAAATCCAAATTAGCATAGCGCTAAATGGAAACACATGGCGTGTTTTTTCCAATACGACTCATCAGACTAGAGAGCAGAAATGATATCAGGACAAAAAAAATGTTCTTCTTAGAGTCCGAACAGCTTTAATGATTGAGTAGCGTCAAGATGTATTTATCGCTAAACATCACAGAGGAAGCTGTTTTCTTCAGTTTCTGTTGTTGGGATGTACAGATAAAAACAAAAGCTTGTATTAAAGCAGCTCAATAATAACGAACAGCTGTCAGACTTGTGAAGGTTTTATTACAGTTACTTTATTTGACATGTCTGGTAGTTTTCTGTTACTTGTGCAGAAGTTCGAGGCTAGTTAGCGTCTCCGTGTCCGAATATCAGAGCAGCAGATCAGCAGTTTATCAGGCAGCACAGAGGATCTTCTTCCTCCAGAACAAACTGCTGGAGGTTTCCAGGTGACCAGAGTCACCAGGATGCAGGAATCAGGACTTCCTTCCTCCCTGCAGAGTCGCAGTCAGCAGGACGCAAATCTGCTGACGGTCGCATGTGGAGCTGCACAGCCGGACAGAAAGCCGTCCGATCGAAGGCTCGGACGGCTTTCACATGTTCACAGAAAAACACCGAACAGAAGATAAGCAGATCTGAGAAAACACTGATTCATGCATCCATCATGGATTCACCAGCTCTGCTCTGTGCAGCTGAATGAGCTGAATCTGAGGTTTTACAGCTGGGATCACGTTTTATTGCTGGTTTTGTAACTGAAGACTCCAGAAAACTGTTAGATTCTCAGTCATCCAGCTCATGAAAAGTCTTCAGTAGAAGCAGATGGACCTGTTCTTGGCTCTTAAAGTCCAGTGTAGTTATTCTAACCTGAATATCACCACCTTTGATGCCTTAAATCATCTCTCCCAGGCAGTTTCCCCACAATTCAAACCTCCACGCATGTATGTATAAGTTTCACCGCAATTACCATCTTCATTTAACCCTCCCCAGGTAGTTTTACAACTAATGCTTTGAGTAATTTCTCCCAAAGTAGTTTAACTCCCAAGGCAGTTTGGCCAGAAGTAAAACCTTGATTCATGTGACCCCAGAGCAGTTTTATCTTTATTTAACTCTCCCCAGGTAGTTTTACCACCATTAGCACATTGTCAGATCCATCCCCAGGCAGTTTCACAATACATATCTTGAATTGTCCTTCTCCAGGCAGTTTTGACACAGTTGAAACCATGGCGCATCCGTCATCCAGCAATTTAACAACAACTCCCAGCTTGATTCATTCATTCAGGTAGTTTAATGTCCTTGCACAGCGTGATTCATCCCTCCCCTGGCAGGTTAATCTCCATCAGCACCTTGAGTCATCCTTCCCCATGTAGTTTCCCCACCATTAGTACCTTAAATCTTCATTCCCTGTGCAGTTTTAAACAAATTCACAACTTGAATGATGCCTCCTAATGCAGTTCTATCCCCTTTAGCACCCTGAGTCATCCCTCCCCAGGTAGTTTAATCACTTTTAACTGCACTGTTTGCCGTAGTTTGTTGGTTGAACATAATTTCATCAGAAGTTGCCAGAACTTAAAAAGATTGATACAAACTGTTAAACATGCTAACCATTTGTTGTTAGAGTGTAATAAAGTACAAATTACCCATCTATTATGTCTGCAGCTGTTTGTTTGCTAAAGAGTAGAATGAAGGTTTACCAGGTCTAACTTTTGAAATGTTTCATGGTAACTAATCTAGGTTCCTTTCTTAGTCAGATGTTCCTCTCACACCACGTTTCTACGTCTCATGCACTCATCAGGAAACAGTTTAGTTGTGTCGACACATATTTCTGGGAGGCTCGGTGTGCTAACAGTCAGCTCTGTGATGGAAACCAGCAGCTTCTTCTGTAAACCAAAGTTCATGTGGATGTTCTGACAGGTCCTGGTGGTTGGTTTGTTCAGGAAGACGAGGAGGAAACAGAAGTGAGGACACGACGAGATAAGAGAGAGATGAGAGGCAGGAAGGAAGAGGACGAATGGAGGGGGCAGGTTTCTCACAGAGAACCTAAAAACAACGCAGCAGCAACGTTCCACTAACCGGCTCTCAATGTGTTTCAGAGTGTCCAGATCGGGCCGACAAACCCTGCAGCGGTAAAGGAGTCTGTTCTGAAGGACTGGGAGGCAACGGAACCTGCAGCTGCCAGGTGACATCACACCTGCTGACATCACGCACCTGCTGACATCACACACCTGCTGACATCACACACCTGCTGAGGTCACACAGCTGCTGACGTCACACAGCTGAACACATTAATACAGACTTTTGTTTACAACTGGACACTAAATTAGCTTAGCTTGGAGACACATTTAGAAAGTTATTTACAGACGTAAATAAATGAAGCAGAAATAAAAACTGAATAAAAGTCAGTATTTGTACCATATGTACCTTCTAGGTTTCTTTAGAACTTGAACAGAACCCTAGAACCTTCTCGTTGACCTTGAGAAACCAGTAGAACACCAGTAGAACGCCAGCTATTGAGCCAGTAAAATCCCCAAAAAGAACCTTAGAACCTTTTAGGTTGCTTTAGAACTTGACCAGGACACTAGAACCTCTTTAATGACCCTTAAACTCAGTAGAAGCCTTGATGGGGCCCAATAATTTCCTAAAAGACCCATGGAACCTATTTTAGAACTTTGCCGGGTCCCTAGAATCTTCTCAACAATCTCTACAAACCAGTAGAACCATCATAATAGCATCTAGAACCACGAGCAGGACCAGCAGAATCTCCTGCAGGACCCATAGACCCATCTGTCTTTGTCTAGAACTTATCCAGAACACCTTCTCAGTTACCTCTACAAGCTGTTAGAACTCTTTGGAGAGCTCTAGAATGTTAAGCGAGGTTGCACTCATGTTGTTTGTCTGTGGTTCAGGTGGGCTTTGCAGGAACCGCCTGTGAGGACTGTGCACCTGGTCGATACGGACCCACCTGCAGCTCAGGTAACTTCACATCGGTTACCTGTACCTAGTAGAACCACAACTGGTTCCAGCTGTTACAGGTGGGTTCTGACCCGTTTGTTCTTCTGTTCTGCAGTCTGCTCATGTGTCCACGGTCTGTGTGACTCTGGACTGACGGGTAACGGTCGATGCACCTGTTTCTCCGGATACAAAGGTCCCACCTGTGAACAAGGTGAGCTCTTACCTGCCCTGTTAGCCTTTACCTGAACAGGTAACTCCACCTGCTCTGTTTGTTTTTCTCTCTGTTACCTTTATACTTTATCTTCCTGATTCCGTTACCTGTTGTCTTCTTACCTGTGATGACACCTGTTTCAGTGACCTGTAGTGTCTTTCGTACCTGTTTCTGGTTCCATTACCTGTCTGTAACACTTTGTTACCTGGTATACCTGTTGCTCGTTGTCACCTGTACTTATAATCTCACCTGATACCTGTATTGTTTGTTACCTGTACTATCTTACCTGTGTGTTGTACCTGTTTACCTTCACCTCAGTCCACTTCCTGCGACCTGCTTTGTTTTTTTGTATACCTGTCCAGGTTCTGTAACCTGTTGGTTGTTTCTTGTAGAGTTTTTGTGTTTTTGTCATTACCTGGTACCTGCACTGTTTGTGTTTGTTACCTGTCTTATTTTTTTTTTTAACAGTTTTTATTACTTTTTTTGTTGCTGTTGCTTCTTACTTACAACTTTTTACCTCTACCTGTAATTCTTACCTGTTATCTTTTGGCTTGATCTTCTGGATTCTTTTACCTTCTGACCTGTAGTGTTACCTGTACGTTGTATCTCGTTTTCTGTTTCCATTACCTTTTACTTACATTACCTGGTCTTTGTTCCTGTTGGATGTTACTTGTTTCCTGCTCACCTGTTTCCTTCTCACCTGTTTCAGAGTCGCCTGCCTGTGCGGCTCTCAGCTGCCAGCAGAACTCTCGCTGTATGGAAGAAGCTCTGACCGGACAGCTGGTGTGTCAGTGTTTACCTGGATACCAGAAATCAGGAGATCAGTGTTTGTGTGAGTTTTTATTTGTTTGTCACGTTAAACGACTCTACAGCTGATTTTTGTTTTAAATGTGAAAGAAAAGTTTTGTTCCAACACTCAGATTTGGTTAAATCTGAATAAACGTTGAATTTCTTAGATTATTCCCGATCAGCTGCTAAGGTTAGTGACTGATTGGTCTAATGGGGCTTCTGGCGTAGCACCTTGGGCTGGTAACCTGGCTTCTTGAATGGATAGTGTACCATCTGAGGTCGCTGGAGCTGGTATTTGGGCACCTGGTGTTGCTGGAGGACTTTGGGTTGGTGGGTGACTTTGGGCTTCTATGAGGGATTGGGCACCTTGGGTTGCTGGGAAATCATGGGTTAGGGTTAGGTACCTATGGCACCTGGGGGACCTTGGGTTGCTGTGGTACCTATGGAACCTGGGGGACCTTGGGTTGCTGTGGTACCTATGGAACCTGGGGGACCTTGGGTTGCTGCGGTACCCATGGAGCCTGGGGGACCTTGAGTTGCTGCGGTACCTATGGAGCCTGGGGGACCTTGGGTTGCTGCGGTACCTTTTGAACCTATAGGATCTTGGATTGCTGAGGGACTTTTGGTTCCATGGGGACCTCGGGGAACTGCAGCACATGGGGTTGCTGAGGGTCCTTGGGCACCTGAGTTTGCTGGGGGATCTTGGGCCACTGGGGCAACTGTGGCTCCTGGGTGACCTGGGGCGGTTGCTGCACTGGAACTTAAAGGAGATTTTAACCTGAAATGTGACTTTAAGCTGCTGTCCTGTGTTCTGGTCAGCCATAAACCCGTGTCTCCAGCGGGTCTGCCATGTCCAGGCCACCTGCGTCCACACCGGACCGAATCAGCACCAGTGCACCTGCAACCAGGGCTACAGCGGCGACGGACGGGTCTGCATGGCGGTGGATCCCTGTCAGACCAACCAGGGAGGCTGCGACGCCCGGTCGGCCCGCTGCGTCTACGACGGACCGGGGAAGGTGCAGTTCCAGTGAGCCAGAATCAGATCTGGATCAATGACAAGACCAGGATCAGTGCCAGGAACCAGATCAGGATTACAACAGAGGGCTAAATTAGCTTAGCAGCAGCAGAAGTCCCATATTAAGACAGGTTTAGAAAGTTATTTACAGATGTAAAAAAACGAAGTAAAGGTAGATATTTATACTGTATAGACTGTCTTTCCTTAGAGCTTGAACAGAACCGTAGAACCTTCTAAGTGACCTGACAAATCAGTATAATCCTCCAAAGGACTTAAATATTTCCCAAAGGATGTTTACATCCTATTAGGTTGTTACAGAAGTGGATCGGAACACTAGAACCTCCTTATTGACCTCTAGAAGCCAGTAGAATGCCAATTACTAGAGCAGCAGAATATACTAAAAGAACCTTGGAACCATTTAGGTTCGTCTAGAACTTGACCAGGAACCTAGAACCTTCTCAATGGCCCTTAAACTCCGTAGAACCCTTTATAGGGCCCAGTAATTTCCAAAAGAACCAATAGAACCTCTTAAGTTGTTTTAAAATGTTACCGGGTCCTCAGAACCTTCTTAACAATTTCTACAATCCAGTAAAACTCTCTAAATAGCATCTAGAACCACAATCACAGTCAGGATCAAGATGAGGATTAAGAACCAGACCAAGATCATAATCAGGGACAGGACCAGGATCAAGAACCTGACCGAGATCAGGATCAAGAACTTGAACATCATTTAGATCAGGAACCAGATCAGCATTAGGAACAGGACTGGGATCAGGAGCACAAGCTAGATCAGGAACAGGATCAGGTTCAAGAGCAGGAGTGAGATCAAGATCAGGAACAAAAACCGGTTCTGTTTTCATCTGGTCTCTGTTCTCCGTTTGGTTATGTGTTTTCAGTCTGGTTCTATGTTCTCTGTCTGGTTCTGTGTTTTCATCTGGTTCTGTGTTTTCCGTCTGGTTCTGTGTTCTCCGTGTGGTTCTGTGTTCTCCGTCTGGTTCTGTTTTCAGTCTGGTTCTGTGTTCTCCGTGTGGTTCTGTGTTCTCCATTTGATTCTGTGTTCTCCGTCTGGTTCTGTGTTCTCCGTCTGGTTCTGTGTTCTCCGTCTGGTTCTGTGTTCTCCGTCTGGTTCTGTTTTCAGTCTGGTTCTGTGTTCTCCGTGTGGTTCTGTGTTCTCCATTTGATTCTGTGTTCTCCGTCTGGTTCTGTGTTCTCAGTCTGGTTCTGTGTTCTCCGTCTGGTTCTGTGTTCTCCGTCTGGTTCTGTGTTCTCCGTCTGGTTCTGTGTTCTCTGTCTGGTTCTGTGTTCTCCGTCTGGTTCTGTTTTCAGTCTGGTTCTGTGTTCTCCGTGTGGTTCTGTGTTCTCCATTTGATTCTGTGTTCTCCGTCTGGTTCTGTGTTCTCCGTCTGGTTCTGTTTTCAGTCTGGTTCTGTGTTCTCCGTCTGGTTCTGTGTTCTCCGTCTGGTTCTGTGTTCTCCGTCTGGTTCTGTGTTCTCTGTCTGGTTCTGTGTTCTCCGTCTGGTTCTGTTTTCAGTCTGGTTCTGTGTTCTCCGTGTGGTTCTGTGTTGTCCATTTGGCCCTTTGTTCTCTGTCTGGTTCTGTTTCACTCTGGTTCTGCGTTTTCATCTGGTTCTGTGTTCAGTCTGGTTCTGTTTCACTCTGGTTCTGTGTTCTCCGTGTGGTTCTGTTTCAGTCCCACTGTGAGTGCCTCCCAGGCTTCGACTTGTTATCTAACGGAAGCTGCATCCTCAAAGAATCCTGCAAACCGGATTCCTGCCACAAGAACGCCAACTGCAGCACTGTGGAACCCGGACGAGTGCAGTCAGTAATCTACCATTTTCCCTTCGGTCTCTGCTGAGTGTTCCGTGAGCCTTACAGAACCCGTTCTCACCTGTCGTTCTGCTCGTCAGGTGCACCTGTCTGCAGGGTTACCTTGGTAACGGTAAGGTGTGCTACGGGAACATCATGCAGCGTCTGATTGACCTGAACACGGAACCTGGAGGACAGTGGAGCGGTCAGCTGAGCAACGCCATCGCTCTGTTCGGTACCAGAACCGTTCATTCAGAGACGGAACTATGTCTGTTCTCTTCTACTGTTCGTCTTTTTTTGGAAGTAGAACAGTAGACTATGAAGCTACTTTTACTAAAGGTCACAATTTATGGTGCCTTAAGGAAGCATTTTTTAATGGTTCTTGAAGGTACCAAGCGGGTTCTTTTTTGTTTCTCTTTCTGTGCTTTCAGATTCTCTGTCGTGGCCTCTGCAGAACTTGGGTCCATTTACCATTTTTGTCCCGACCAATAAAGGCTTCAGGGGAACACCGGTGAGAACCAATGACCTGCTGACCAGGTTCTATCTTGGAACAGTTCTTTTCACAACACAAAATGCTGGTTTTAGATTTTAGGTTTCAGGTTTAAGGATTCTGGTTTCAGGTTTGAGTTTCCATTTTTCAGGTTTCAGATTCCAATTTGAAGTTCTTGGCTTCCATTTTCAGCTTCTGAAGTTCCTGGTTTCAGGTTTGAGGTTCCAGTTCCAGATTTCAAATTTTAGGTTTCAGGTTTGGAGTTTCTGGTTCCCAATTCCTGGTTTCTGGTTCCAGTTCTTATTTTTCAGCTTCCAAGTTCCAGATTTTCAGATTTTAGGTTTGTAGTTTTTCAGGTTCCACGTTCCAAGTTCCAGGTTTCAGGTTTCTGGTTTCTAGTTTTTAAGTTTCATGTTTCAGGTTCCGGGTTCCAGTTTTTAGTTTTCAGGTTCCAAGTTCCAGATTATCAGATATCAGGTTTCTAGTTTTTCAAGTTCCAGGTGTTTCAGGTTCCAGGTTCCAGGTGTTTCAGGTTTCAGTTTCCAGGTTCCAGGTATTTCAGGTTCCAGGTGTTTCAGGTTCCAGGTTCCAGGTGTTTCAGGTTCCAGGTGTTTCAGTTTCCAGGTTCCAGGTGTTTCAGGTTCCAGGTGTTCCAGGTTCCAGGTGTTTCAGGTTCCAGGTGTATCAGTTTCCAGGTTCCAGGTGTTTCAGGTTCCAGGTGTTCCAGGTTCCAGGTGTTTCAGGTTCCAGGTGTATCAGTTTCCAGGTTCCAGGTGTTTCAGGTTCCAGGTTCCAGGTGTTTCAGTTTCCAGGTTCCAGGTGTTTCAGGTTCCAGGTGTTTCAGGTTCCAGGTGTGTCAAGTTCCAGGTGTTTCAGTTTCCACGTTCCAGGTGTTTCAGGTTCCAGGTGTTTCAGGTTCCAGGTGTGTCAAGTTCCAGGTGTTTCAGTTTCCACGTTCCAGGTGTTTCAGGTTCCAGGTGTTTCAGGTTCCAGGTGTGTCAAGTTCCAGGTGTTTCAGTTTCCACGTTCCAGGTGTTTCAGGTTCCAGGTGTTTCAGGTTCCAGGTGTTTCAGTTTCCAGGTTCCGGGTGTGTCAGGTTCCAGGTGTTTCAGGTTCCAGGTGTTTCAGGTTCCAGGTGTTTCAGGTTCCAGGTGTTTCAGGTTCCAGATGTTTCAGTTTCCAGGTTCCAGGTGTTTCAGGTTCCAGGTGTTTCAGGCTCCAGGTGTTTCAGGTTCCAGGTGTTTCAGTTTCCAGGTTCCAGGTGTTTCAGGTTCCAGGTGTTTCATTTTCCAGGTTCCAGGTGTTTCAGTTTCCAGGTGTTTCATTTTCCAGGTTCCAGGTCTTTCAGGTGCGACCTTTGTGTGTTTTCCAGGTGAGGACTCTGACGGCCGACGTGTCCAAAGCTAAATACCGCTGTAAGATGCACCTGGTTGCCGGGGTGATGCCCTTTGACACTCTGAAGACAACAGACGTCTTCTACACTCTGACAGGAAAATCGGCTGAGGTGGACACATCGGACGGGGTGAGACGGAACCTTCTTCTTCTGCAGAGTTAGAACAACAAACTTCATGACACGGAGAACTTCTTCTGGTTAAGGATTTGGGTTAGGACTGGTTTTAAGACTGGTTTTAGACTGATGTAGACTTAGTTTACAACTCATTCCTGAGCTTTGTTTTACCTGGTTTTATATTTTATTCTGAACTGGTCTTGAACTGGTTTTAGAGATTTTTTGGACTGGTAAAGGTCTGCGTTTGGAAGGATTTTGACCTGTCTGTTGTATCAGACTAGTTGTAGGACTGGTCTTAAACTGGTTTTCGACTGGTTATAGGGCTGTTCTTTAAGTAGTTTTAAACATTTTTCAGAATTGGTTTGAGGATCAAACTGGGTTATAATATCATTGGACCTGGTTTTGGACGTGTTCTATGTATGATTTAGACCCGTTTTAGGACTTAGTCCAAAACAATGTTTGGACTGATTTTAAACTTGGTTTTAGACTTGTGTTTAGGAAAGGGTTTCAGACACATTTTAGAACTAGTTCTGGTGGTGTTTTAGATCTGTAAGGAGCATTACTATGCACTGGTTTTATACAAGCTTTAGGACTGGTTTTAGACAAAGTGTAAGACTAGTCTTGAACTGATTTTAATCAGGTTTCAGGACTAGTTTTGAACTGGTTTTAGACTATATTCTAGATGTAACTGCCACATTTTCATTTCTCTGTATTTTCTGTGTATTTTGATGTTATTATTGTTTAACACCACTAGAGGGCGCTGTGGCGCTGGAGTAAGCCTTTGTATGCTGAGTAAGAGGTTAATGGCACCAGAAGAAGTGATCTCTGAGAGAGAAGAAGAAGCATGAAAAAAATCTAAGACAAAAGGTTAAAAATTTAAGAACGTTTAAGATAAATAATAAGAAAGAAGAAAACCCAGACTAATTCCTCTCTCGGTACTCAGCCAATGAGGTGTTTTGTGTTTTATTTTGTAGTAGTTTTATTTTGCCAATTGTCTTTATTTTCTTTAAGCTAATTGTTTTCTCATCTGTGTTTTTTAGTTTTAACGGTGTTATTTATGAATCTGTGGATTCAATAAATTCATCAGTTTGAGAAAGCCACTTGTGTCTGTCGGTACCTGGAGGAATTATACTAGATATTAGGACTAGCTTTAGAAAAAGTTTTGAACTGGTCTTGGATTGGTTGTAGACAAGTCTTAGGACTGGTCTTGAACTGGTTTTATGAAAGGTTTTAACTTGTTTAAGATGTTTTAGATTGGTTTTTGACTGGGTGTGATGTAGATTATTACAGGTTTCAGGGGTCTTAAGAGTTACAAAAAGGTTCTGAGATCCCCAAGGACAACAAATACTTGACATTCAGAGCTGATAATAAAATGTCAGAAAATGTTTCATCTGAAACCTTTAGTGTGTTTAAATATCAGCTCAGCTCAGATCAACTCCAGATGTCTGACGGCTGGTCGGCGGTTCGTCATCAGATGGAATTTGAGAGACTTTTCCACCAACGTTTCGTCTTTGTGTTTCCCTCCAGTTCTCTCAAACCAAAATCCGTATCCATGGAAGCAGGAGGAAAGGTCTGATTGTCCAGTCCGACGTGGTGGCGTCCAACGGGATGATCCACGTCATCAGTCGGCTGATGGACAGCGTGTCGGCCACCGTGGAGAGCAACCCAGAGGTCATCAGATACCCACACTGATTGATTGAATGATTCAGTGATTGATTGATTCAGTGACTGACTGACTGACTCAGTGATTGATTGACTGACTGACTGACTGACTGACTGACCGATTGATTGATTCAGTGATTGATTCGGTGATTGATCTCATCAGTACTTTAACACTTAGATGTTTTCTGCAGGAGAACCTGATGAAGATCATCTCCGACTATGGAAAGTTTGACAAGTTCAAGTCCTTATTAGAGGTAAAGTCTGCTGTCTTTTTTTTTTTTTTTTAAATAGTTCTGCATGAAAGTTTTGGACTGCTTTAGGTTTTAGACTAGATTTAGGACTGCTCTTAGACATTGGTTTGGACTGTTCTTTAACTTGGCTTCTAACTTGTTTGGAACTGGTTTTGTATTGAGCTGCTTTAGGACCGGTTGTGAGCTGGTTTTGGACTTGGTTTGTGACTGTTTCAGATCTTGTTTTGAACCTGGTTTAGACATGTTTCTAGTGTTGTTTTAGACTAGTTTTAAGATTTAATTCAATTTTATTTATATAGTGCCAATTACAGTTCAAATTATCTCAAGACACTTTACAGGACCCATATGCCTGACCCCAAGAGCAAGCCCTAAGCCTTAAGACTGTTTTTATAATTGGTTTAGGACTAAATTTGGACTAGATTTAGGACTGCTTTTAGACATTGGTTCAGACTGGTTGTCTTAGACTGATTTTAATACTGGTTTTGGGCTGGATTTGAACTGATGAAACTTGTTTTACATGCAGTTTTGTAGCTGCTTTAGAACTGGTTTTGACTCATTTTAGAGTTGGTTTAGGACTGGTTTTAGACTAGTTTAAGAAACTATTTTGGACTGGTTTAGGAAAAGGTTCAGGACTAATTTTAGGAGTGGCTTTACACTAGATTTAGGCTTGCTTTAAAACATTGGTTTAGACAGTTTCTAGGCTTTGGACTAGTCATATGACTGTTTTTGGGCTTGTTTTTGGACTGTTTTTGGATGTCGTTTTGGACTACAATTGGGACTAATTTTTGACTTGGTTTTGACCTTTTTAAACTTGTTTTTGACTCAGACCAGAGATCAGGTTTCTTGGGTTTTCAGTCTGTCTAGACTCCTCGTTCTTCTGGTTCTTTATGACTGTTTGTGTGTTTGGGTTCTTCGTTCTGCTGCAGGATCAGACGCCTTCTGATGGTGATGCTGAAGGACATGAATTTAAGAATTGTACATGTTCCTTTAGTATCAATCTGAAGACAACTCTGGGAAACACATTTATTTATCATTACATATCAAACATATATAACTCCATCTAAAGGATAACCTTTGTAAATTGGGAGTTAACTGATGTTTCTTCTGCAGAAAACGAAGCTGGATTCCATCATGGACCTTCCTGGACCGATCACCGTCTTCGCTCCAAGCAGTTCAGCGTTTGATGGGATGCTGGAGGGATATCTGCAGTACCTCAGCAGTGATGAAGTAAACACGACTCAACACCTAAACACATACAAAACAAACAGGACTCTTCCATCCGATCAATAACTCCTCCAAACTGATCAGTTGTTCTTCATTCTGATTCTTCAGGGTCACAACAAACTGGTGGAGCTGGTCAGGAACCACATTGTCCCGTCCACCTCGGTGAGTACCAACTTCTGCTCATCACTGCGTTCATTTATTAGTTCTTCTTCTGATCTTTAATGTTCCTGGTGTGAAGCTGGAGGTCTACAACGCCGTGTCCAGCCCTAGGATCTCCACCATGGCCAACCAGGTTCTCACCATCAACGTCACGCAGAACGTAAGAAAGAAATCTGTTATTCCTATCATCCATCCACCCATCGTCCATCCGTCTGTCTGTCCGTCCATCTGTCCGTCCCATCCATCCATCATCCATCCATCCACCCATCCATCCATCTGTCATTTATCCGTCCGTCCATCCATCTGTCCATCCCATCCATCCATCCACCCATCCATCCATCTGTCATTCATCCAGTTTTAGAACTGGTTTTTGAAAAGTTTCAGGACAGGTTTTGAACTAAGTATAGTCTTGTTTTGGACTGGTTTACACTGGTCTTATACTGGTTTTACAGTGTTTTTGACAAACCTTTGCACCAAACCAGCTCCATCCCTCCAGACTTTGTGTCTTCAGAGTCCTGTGGTCAGTGACCTGCAGGTGTTTCTACCTGAACATGTCCTGATTCTCCGTTCAGGGTCAGATCCTGGTGAACGAGGCGGCGGTGATGGAGGCGGCGGTGGAGGCTAAAAATGGCCGCCTGTACGTGATGGATGGCGTGTTGATTCCGCCCTCCATCGAACCCGTGCTGCCACACAGGTGTGACGTCACCGAGACCAAGATCGTCCAGGTGAGGAAGTCAGAGTTTACTGTTTCAGTCGATTAGTCCTTTTTCTATCTGTTGAACTCATTTCAGACTAAGTTTGAGTCTCTTTCTGACAACTAATTATTCAATAATTTAATTATTTTACCACTTTGTGTTATAGTTGATCAGCGTTTCATTCATGAGTCATTTCAGAAAAAAACTGGATTATTTCTTTGTCAATTTAAGGCATTTAAAAAAAAAAAAAAGATTAGCTGATTTTGGTAGTTTTTCAATTTTATTCCAGTGGTTTTTAAATTTCTATTCAGATGTTTTTTTAATTAATCAATCTGTCATTCAGTTGAGTTATTTTTTAATGTATTTGTTTATTTCTTTATAAATTTGAGGCATTTTCTATTAATTTTAGTATATTTTTTTTAGTTCATTTCAGCATTTAATTTTATTTAAGTGATTTTTTGAAATATTGATTGACTTTTCATTGTATTTTCTATTGATGTGAGCCATTTTTACATCAATTTATTGAGTTTTTTTAAACTGATTTCAGGGATTTTTAAATTTTTTTTGGTTCAAGTGATTTAAAAAAATATATTTGATTTCATTGAGTGATTTCTTCCTACATGAAACCTGGAGTAAATGTTCCAGCTTATGGAACTGATGCTTCTCTTTGGCATCAGTTGAAGATTTCACACATTTAAGTCCAGATTTTCAGAAGAACTGACTGCAGCGTTTCTCATGTACAGCCTTGATTTTTATTTGTGGTTTAGCTTCTCCTCAAAGTGTTTGTTGGGTGTTTGAACCTGACGCTTGTTTCCAGGGCGACTGTGTGAGCTGCTCTAAACTGACTTCGGATCAGTGTTTGTCTGGAGTTTATACGGTAAGAATCTGGTTTTAAATCTCTTCCGTCCACATCTTGACTCTGGATCAGAAGCGATTTAACGCTCCCCCTCTGTTGACCAGGGAACCTCCATCTTTGGATGTGTTCGCAGCCTCACCGTCCAAACTGGACCTGGACTGCTTAGAATCCCAGTGAAAGGCTGCATGCCCAACTGCAACCAGACCACAACGGTACGAAATACTGCCGGGTTTAGACTGGGTTTAGACTGGTTTCCCACCTAGCTTTGGTCTAACTTAAGACTGGTTTTGACCTTGTTTTAGATCTGGTTTTGGACTGTTGTAGGTTTAGTTTTTGAACTGGATTGTGAACAGGTTCTTGGACTAGTTTTAGACTTGGTTTGTTGACTACCTTAGAACGGGTTCTGGACTGGTTATTGGACTACTTTTAGGATTGGTTTGTTGACTACTTTAGGACCAGTTCTGGACTGATTTTTGCACCGATTTTTATAGTCGTTTTGAGCTCATTTTAGACTGGTTTTGAACTGGTTTTCGACAGATTATGATTTTACTGGTTTATGAACAGGTTCTGGACTGGTTTTACACCGGTTTTTGGGCTGGGTTGGAGCTCATTTTAGACAGGTTTTGAACCGGTTTTAGACTGTTTTTTAACTGGTTTTAGTCAGTTTTAGATTTGGTTTGATGACTAGTTTAGAACTAGTTTTAGATTTGGTTCAGGAGGGGTTTTGGACAGGATTCAGACTCAGTTTGAACTAACTTGGACTGTTTTAGGTTTAGTTTTTGGACTGGTTTAGAACTGGTTTTGGATTGCTTTTAGATTTGGTTGTTGAACAGTTTTTTATCTGGTAATAGACTCAATAACCCAAACTAATTTACTCTACGTTTACCTATGTTTACCCTTGTTTACCTGTGCGTACCTGTGTTTACTTGTGTGTATCCGTGTGTACCTGTGTTTACTTGTGTGTATCCGTGTGTACCTGTGTTTACCTGTTTCCTATGTTTACCTGTGCTTCCTGCGTTTCCCTGTGTGCACCTGTGTTTACCTGTGTTTACTTGTGTTTACCTGTGTGTGCTCAGACTGCAGCTTGTTGTAAAGGTTTCTATGGTCCAGACTGCCGACCCTGTCCAGGTGGATACCAGACTTCCTGTTCCGGACACGGCCAGGTGAGCTTCAGCATTTCATCAGGTTCCATTCTCTGAAATGCGACTTTAAATTCTAGATAATATGAAGTTGCTGCAGTTTTATCAACTTTAAAGGTTCATCTAAACCAGTAAATTAGATTTTTTTTATTTATTAATTGGTAGAAATAGATGCATTTAAAGACTTTTTGGACTGTGCAGTAAAATGTTAGATCTGTTTATGTCTGTATTCCTGTGATTGTTTTCATGTCAGTGTTTGGACGGGATCGAAGGAAACGGAACGTGTATCTGTGAAGCCAACTTCCGAGGTTCTCGCTGTCAGTACTGTTCCTCCCCCAACAAGTACGGACCAAACTGTGACAGAAGTGAGTCTGAGTCGAGTTTGTGATGTCACACAGGTGTCTGTGATGTCATGACAATGTAACTGTAAAACTTCACCTGTTTGTCCTCAGCCTGGGTTTAGACCAGTTTAAAACTGGTTTTAGACTCAGTGTTTGAACAGGTTTAAAACTGGTTTTAGACTTAGTGTTTGAACCTGTTTAGAACTGGTTTTATACTTAGATTTAGGACAGGTTTAATTCAATTCAATTCTATTTTATTTATATAGCGCCAATTACAGTCAAATTGTCTCAAGACACTTTCCAGAACCCATATACCTGAACCCCAGAGCAGCCCTAAGGAGACAGTGGCAGGAAAACACCCTTTAACAGGAAAAAAAACCTCGAGCAGAACCTGGCTCTAAAATGGGGGGACCCATCTGCCTGCTGGCCGGACAGGTTGAGAGGGACAGAAGAGGTAGAGAGGTAGAGATAGAGGGGAAGAGATACAGGGATAGAGGTAGAGGGTTACAGTTGGTGGGAGAACAACCACAGATCTGAAGCATCCAGCTCTGGGATCAGGGACACTCAGAGAAAGGACACAGGGAGAAACAGAGTGAGTGTAATGCAATAATGGTATATATATATTAAATATAATGCTAGATAGAGAAGGGCTCAGTGCATCCAGAGAGGTCCTCCAGCAGCCAAGGCCTATAGCAGCAGAACTAGGGCAGAACTAAGGGACGTCCAAGAGGAAGACTCCAGCTCACCCCCTCAGGGTCCCCCAGTCAGTCCCAACTATAAAATCTGTCAAAAAGGAAGGTTTTAAGCCTGGTCTTAAAAATAGAGAGGGTGTCCACCTCCAGAACCCAAACTGGGAGCTGGTTCCACAGGAGAGGAGCTGATAACTGAAGGCTCTGCCTCCCATTCTACTTTTAGAGATTCTAGGAACAACAAGTAAGCCTGCAGTCTGAGAGTGAAGAGTTCTGCTAGGATAATATGGTACTATCAGGTCTTTGAGATATGATGGAGATTGGTTGTTGTTAAGAGCTTTATATGTCAGAAGAAGGATTTTGAATTCTATTCTAGATCTAACAGGAAGCCAATGAAGAGAAACCAGTATAGGAGAAATCTGATCTCTCTTGCTAACTCCTGTCAGTACTCTGGATGCAGCATTTTGGATCAGCTGTAGATGTTTCAGAGAGCTTTTGGGACAACCTGATAATAAGGAATTACAGTAGTCAAGCCTAGAAGTAACAAATACATGGACTAGTTTTTCTGCATCACTCTGAGACAGGATATAGAAGTTAAGAACTGGTTTAGCCTTGGTCTTGGACTGATTTTAGGACTGGTTTCAGACTAAATTGTGAACTAACTTAGGATGGGTTTGAACTGGGTCAGTTCTGTTTCTCCAACAAATAGAGCTCAGTCAGGTTTTGTGATGTCACGACGATATAACTATGAGGTCGCCTGTGTTTCCTCAGCGTGTCCCTGCATCCACGGTCAGTGTGAGAACCGTCCGGACTCCGACGGTCGCTGTAAACCGGACTCCTGCCTGCCGCGATTCACCGGTCGGTTCTGTGAACGATCAACGGCGTTCTGCGGCATCGTCAGTCAGTTCTGCCACGCCCACGCCGAGTGCCTGTTCGACCAGGGATTCTTCAGGTGAGTTTACCTGCAGAGGGTTTACCTGGATTTTACGGTTCACAGGAAGAACCAGGTATCAGGTTGACAGACTTAAACTGAGCACAATTTTTAAGTTTCAAGATGTTTTGGACAAATTTTAGGTCATTTTGACAAGTTTTGAGTCATTCTGGACACTTTTTGGATAATTTTGGACAAATTTAAAGTCACACTAGACAAACTTTTGTAATTTTGCACAAGTTTCGAGCCATTTTGGAATAATTTTAAGTCTATATGGGAAAATCTTTTAGAATTTTACACATTTAAAGTAGTTTTCCACATTTTTTCATTTTGGTCAGTTAAGTCAATGTTGACAAGTTTTGGGTCATAGTGAGCCAATGTTGATTCACTGTGGTCTGATCTTAAGGCACTTTGGACAAGTTTTGAGTCAATCTGGTCAAATTTTGAGACATTTTAGCAAAGTTTCAAGACATTATTGGAAACTTTAGGTCATTTTTGACGCATTCCGAGTCATTTTGGACAAATTTTTAGACATTTTGGACAGTTTTTGAGATGTTTTGGAGATTTCAGGTAATTTTTGACACATTTCGAGTCATTTTGGAATTATTTTAAGTAATATTTGACAAGTTTGGAGTCCTTTTGGATACATTTTGGGTCACTTTGGACAGATTTTAATACATTTTTGTATTTAATCCCGGACGAGACCCCAGCATATCACCATCCTGACTCAAAGGCAACAAAGAGGGAAAAATAAAGCAGAACAAACTACATTTTACATTTACACAACAAGCAGACCCTTTTCTTTAACTTTCAGTTGTGTCTGTAAACCTGGTTTCCAAGGCGACGGTATCACCTGTGTGGAGACGGACCCTTGTGTTCCGCCCCTCAGAGGCGGCTGCAGTGTCAACGTAAGAAGTTTAATATTTAATATTTCTGAGTAACTGGGTGTTTTCTGAGCCGTTTGCTGCCCCCTGCAGGCCAAATGCATAAAGACCGGCCCAGGTAAACACACCTGTCAGTGTCTGACCGGATGGAAGCCGGACGGAGATGAATGTCAGCCAATCAACAACTGCGACGGTCCGAACAGAGGAGGTTGCCACGACAATGCCACCTGTATCTACGTAGGACCGGGACAGGTAACCTCCAGACAGGTGTTTTCTAAAAAATAAATAAATTTAACAGAAAAATGATTCCAATAATTCAGAGATTAAATTTAGGAAACACTTTAAAATAATTTATAAAAAGAAAAATTTATTTTAAAATATTACTAAATCAAATGACAGGTTGTTTATTTATTTATTCTTTTAAAATGATGAATTCTATTTTAAAAATGACTCAAATTTCTGAAAAAATACTGAAAATTATTTTTTAAATGAGTAATTTGAATGAAAATTAAATTAAGTAAATAACACATTGCACAAATTGATAGAAAAATCTAATAATTAAGGAATACATTTTTTTAAATGCCTTGAATTTGTTATTTTTTTTCTGCCCCTAAAGTTTCAATTTTTTTTGTTATTTTACATGATTGTTTTGTTTTTATCCTTTATTTAATCTTCAATGCAGCACTTTGATATTATGCCTCAATGAAAAGTGCATTACAAATAAATTTTACTATTATTATTGTTTATTATTATTTTTTGTTGGTTGTTTAATTAAAAAAATAGTCATATTTTTTTTTAATTACTAATTTGAATAAAAATGCATTTAATTGGATAAAATACTTCACAAATTAATAGAAAAATATGTAATCAATGAAAAAATTAACAAATTAGGTTATAAAAATGCCGTGAATTAATAAGAAAATTCTCAAATTGATTTTTGAAAATGACAGTTGAATTAAATAAAATGTTACACAATTGTTAGGAAAAAATATTCACATCAAGATAATTAAGAAATAAATGTTTATGAACACTTTAAATGAATTCACACGTTCTGCAGCTCTGAGGAAGGTGTTACTTTGATAAAACATGATAATTTTACGGACTTTCAAAATTTTGCTGCATATATTTTTGATCAGTTTCTGTTCTTGTTGCAGGGTTTCCACTACATTTATTCTGCAGCGGCGGCCCACCACTGCTAAAATCCCAGCGCCGCTCCTTTAAATTACTTTATTTTTTTTTTTTTAATCGTCGCTAATACACCACAGCTGGGACGGCGGAGCAGAGTGGAACAGAAGGGAGTGGGGAACCTCGAGGAAACACTGTGTTGTGATTCTTTCATGTTTTCTGTGAATCCCCAGAGCGACTGCAGCTGTAAATCTGGTTATAAAGGCGACGGTCACGAATGTGAAGCTGTGAATCAGTGTGTGACGGAGAACGGAGGATGCCACTACCTGGTGGGTTTATTATATATATCATTTAATATATCATATATAATATACACTACCTGGTGGGCTGAGAACATAGAATAAGATAAGATAGTCTTATCTTAAGGAGAACGTCCCCTGGAGAAAGTTCTAGAGTAGACCTACCGACAACTGGAACTCTGGAAATATTCCCAGTATGAAGGTAGAACTCTGATCATTAATAAAGTTAGTGGAGATGAAGAACCAGATGGTTCTTTGGGGTAATTTTGCATCTTTTAGTGGAGATTTTGTGTCTTTTTGTGGTAGATTGGATCCAGTTTGTGGTGATTTTTTTCTGTTTTTGTGGTTGCTTTGCTTTTATTGCGCTGATTTTGCATCTCTTTGTGATAGTTTTGGACTTTTTGTGATGATTTTGTCTCTTTTTATGGTATATTTCTCTCTTTTTGTGGAGATTTTGTGTTTCTTTCGGGTAATTTTGGCCCTTTTTTGGTGATTTGGTGTTTTTTGTGGTCATTTTCCAGCTTTTTAAGTTATTAAAAAACAATTTAAAAAAAAAAATATTTTAGTTGTATAAAAAAGACGAGTCACCATTTCAACTCTGAAAATATTCATAATATGAAAGTAAAACTGACTGGTGGTTTATCGTCATTTTTGTGGTGAGTTTTTGTCTTTTTGCCGCAGTTTTGCAGCTTTTTGTGGTGATTTTTGTATGTTTTTGTCACGGGGACTGAGGTGAACCCAAGCAGAGGACACAGACACGACAGGATTGGGTGAAAACAAATGATTTATTTCAACAAGTAATACTCAAACAACAGGGTGAACTAAACACAGTTGGGAAAACTGACTGAGGTCTAAATAATTAAATAACAAAGCCAGGAATAAAGTGAGTGTTGGTAGGAAGGGGAACTTGACTAATAAACTTACTAGCAGGGCGGGGTTAGGGCAGGACAGGCTCCCGGAGACCGACGTCCCAGGAAGTGGTGCGGGTGGGAGGCAGGGACGGTCCGGATGGCCGGGGGAAGCCGGGCTGCAGCGTGAGGCTGGGGAGAACCCGACGGATCCAGGGCAGGGATGCAGCACCGGCCGGTGTGGCCAGCAGGTGACCGAACAGGGAAAGAGGCCTTACAGAGCACAAGAAGCACCAAGAGCTGAACCTGCAGGACTTGAAGCTCCAATCTGGCAGGAAGTGGAGTGAGGAGATGTCAGCTGCCCAGAGTTCTGCTGATGGGCTGATGGGATTGGACAGCAAGAGAGACAGACGGGACAGAAGAGCAACAAACGAGGGAGAGAAGAAGGGAAGAGGAGGTCAGGGGGGACCAGGGAGGGGGCCGGGACACTTTTTATGCTGATTTTGCTTCTTTTTGTCATCATTTTGTGTCTTTTTGTGCATGTTTGTGTGTTTTGTGCTGATTTTGAGTCAGATTTTGTAGCTTTTCTGGTAGTTTTGCTTGTTTTTGTGGAAAATATTCATCGTATGAAGGTAAAACTTTCATAGGAGAAAGGATGGTCAGCTGTGAAACATGGAGGAGGAAGCGTCATGGTCTGGGGCTGTTTTGCTGGATCCAGGATCAGTGACGTACAGATTAATTTAGCAGATTTAATTAACCAAGGAAGGAAGCTATGATGCCTTTAACATCTGCCAGGATGAAAATATTCCCTTTTTTTGGTATTGATTGTACGTTGTCGTGTTTTGTGGTTTCCAGGCCAGCTGCCGCCTCCTGAACTCTCAGTGGAAATGTGTCTGTGAAGACGAATACGTTGGAGACGGACGGACGTGTTACGGTTCAGTCCAACAGGTGAGTGACGGCGGCCGTCTTTTAACGTTTTCCACCTTCAGCTCCATCCTGAGTTTGTTCTTCTGATGGTTTCAGGAGCTGATGGCGCTGCCCGACGCCTCCGCCTTCTACACCTGGACCACAGTGAGTTAAAACACCTGGACAGTGAAGATGAAATGTACAAATAAAGGGTGGATTTAAACTTAAACGCCCAATTCAACCTTCAACAACAAAAGGAAGTGTAAAGTTGAATTTCTAAGTCTTTCATAGTTATTTAAAAGAAGATCCATCCAGCATGGTGAAACATCTTCTACTGATGATGAGCAGAGTAGAGAGGAAATATGGAGATATGTTTTATTAAAAATGACTCAAAACCTGTCCAAAATTACTCACATTGCCCAGAATACTAGAAAACTTTGTCAAAACAAAAAATAGTCATCAAAATTAATCAGAATTTTCTAAGATGACTTTAACTTGTCCAAAACTATTTTTAAATTGTCCAAAATGATTCAAAATTTGTTCAAAATAACACAAATGTTCCAAAATTATGTTTAAAAATTGCCCAAAAACACTAAAAAATGTTCCAAAATGACTTCAGTTTGTCTAAAATGGTCAAAAAAAAGTTTCAAAATGAGTCTCAGGTGATTTAAACTTGTCAAAAAGTGTTTTTAAAATGTCTGAAAGTACTTGAAAGTTATTTGAAATAAAGCAAATGTTCCAAGATTAGTTTGAAAAATTGTCCAAAAACACTCAAAATGTGTCCAAAATAACTGAATTTTGTCTAAAATATTTGAAAAAGTTACTAAAATAACTCACAATGAGGTGACTTAACCTTGTTCAAAATGATCACGAAAGCAAAAAGCTACTGGATGAATAAATAAATCCAGCATGGCTCAGAAACAAAGATCCATCCAGCATGGAGAAACATCTCCAGATGATGAGCAGAGTATAGAGGAAACATGGAGATAGAAAAACATCGACAGGATGAGGAGACAAAATTACCACAAAGAGACACGAAACAAAAACGGGACAGAAAATGACAAAAACGAGACGCAAAATGACAAAAACGATATGCAAAGCGACAAAATGGTGATGAGCAGAATAGAGAGGAAAAGTCTGGAGAGGAAACATGGAGATATTTTAATTAAATTTAATCATGCTCTTGTAGCATAAACGGAAACAGCGACTGAGGAAAACTGAAAACACAAGTGAACAGTGACTGAAAATGAAAGTCAATGCTGACTAAAAGCGGCTAAAAACAGCCACAGCTGAAAATCAACTGAAGATGATTGAAACAGTGACAACAAATAATAGAAAACACCTGAAAGCAAAAGTAAACAGTGACATAAAATGACTGAAGACGAAAGGAAACAGTAGCTGAAAATAACTGAAAACAGTCTCTGAAAACAACTAAAGATGATGGAAAATGTGGCTTAAAATAAAAGTAAACAGTCATTGAAAACGGCTTGAAACAGCAACCGAAAACAGCTCAAAATGACTGAAAACAGTGGAAACTGTGACTGAACTTGACCAAAAAATGAAAGTAAACAGTGACTAAAAATGAGAAGAAACAATAACTGAAACCAAAAGTAACCAAATCAAAAAAAACTGAAAACAACAGAAAATAGTGAAAGAAAAGAAGTGAACATAAAAGTAAACAGTGACTGGAAACAGCTGGAGCTAAAATAAGGCCAAAATAGAAACTTCAAACATAAAAATGAGTCCAGTTTTGGAGCTAAAGTGGAGTTTTTAAAAGTTTTTTTCTTCCCGTTGTGTAGAAGTCCGGTTTATCTCACCTGCTGGTGGACCAGAACTTCACCCTGTTGGTTCCGTCTTCGGCCGCCGTCTCCAGGATGTCGTTGGACGATAAGAACTTCTGGACGTTGAAGGGAAACCTGCCGAGTCTCATCAGGTTTCAGCTCCACTCCTCGTTTTTCTCCGCTGTTCTCTGTTAACTCGTCTAACAGCGAATCTGTTCAACAGGAACCACGTGATCGTCGGAAACTTCCCGCTATCCGTCCTAACCGGCACTTCCTCTGTGACATCACTGCTGTCATCACTTCCTGTTTCCACGAGTGGTGAGGTGAGTCCTCAGTAATAAGAATTAGAATCTGCTTTATTCATAAAAGAAACTTAACCTGACGGACTGAGAATATTTTGTTTCATGAGGACTGAATGTAGAGAAAAAGAATAAAACATACACTAACAGCAATTTAAAACTACTAAAAACAGTGACTGAAAACAAATGAAGACTGCATCTGAAAATTAATAAAAACCCTGAAAAAAGTGACAGAAAACATCAACTGAAAACAGTGACTGAAAACAACAAAAATCAAGAGCTAAAAACTTAAAACAGCAACCAAAAATAAATGAAAATAGCAGTACGAACACCTGAAAACTGTTCCTGTAAACAACTAAAACAGTGATTGAAAATGACTGAGAACAGAAACAGATGCAAATACCAACTGAAATGACTGAAAACAACTGGAGGTGGTGGCTGAAAACAGGAACTGAGAAAACTGAAAATAGTGACTGAAAGGACAAAAAACAGTTACCAAGTATGACTTAAAATGACTGAAAACAATGTCCTAAAACAACTGCAAATGAATCAAAACAGCTGAAGGCGACCTAGAAAATGTCACTAAAGACAAATGAAAACTGAATTGACGAAAAACAGCAACCAAGAAAGACTTAACTGGAAAATAACTGAAAACGGTGATTGAAAACAGCAAAAAACAACTGAAAACAGCAACTGAAATGTCGAAAAACAGCGACCAAGAATGACAAAAAACATCAACTGAAAACAACTAAAACAGTGACTGAAAGTGACTGAAAACTTTCTATTTCTGTCTTTCTAGCTGCTCAGAAAACATTTCTGAGTTCTCTCTCCTCCTTCATGTCGTTCTGTTTCCAGACATTCGGGACTTTAGATTGAAAAATGAGCCAAGAGTGAATAAATACGACGTTTGTTGTTTCAGGTCACAGTTGTGGGCGGAGCTTCCATCACCACTCCCAATGTCGCCGCTACCAACGGGTTGATCCACATCATCGATAAGGTACCGATCTGATAGACCTCAGACGTTCTTCATTAAAGCACCGATGAAGTTCTTGTTAAACTTTGTTTCCTGTCTTCAGGTTCTGGTTCCGGACAGGAAGCTGAGTGAAGGTCTGCTGGCGACGCTCGCTCTCCGACCAGAGTTCTCGCTCTTCAGATCGTACCTGATCGTAGGAACTCCCGCTTTGGTTCTTCACTGTTTGTTGTTGTTGTTGTTGTTTGTTTGTTGACAGGTTATTTGTTTTGTTGTTCAGGATTACAACCTAACAGATGAGATCGAACAGACCGGAGAATTCACCATCTTTGCTCCGACAGACGCCGCCGTCACAGAGTTCCTCCAGAAGATGGCCTCCACCGCCCTGGTAGAACTTTAGAACGTCAGGGTCCAACGTTATCAGGAACCTGGTGGAGGAAGTTAGAATTAACAAACCATAATAGTTGTAACAACAACACCAATAATAATAACATTAATGATGATAATAATGAGAACAACAAAACAACAACAATTAAAAATAATCCTAATAATATTAATAACAATAATGCTGCTGTTGCTAATAATAATAATAATAATAATAAAAATAATAATAATAATAATAATAATAAAAATAATGATACTAATGTAATTAATAATAACAATGTTCATTAACGTAATATTCATCATAAGTGTAATAATGACATTAATAATTACAAAATAATAAAACAAAAATAAAAGTAATAATAATGATAATACTAATAGTAATAACAAATAAATAAATCAATAATCATATATAACTAAAGCAAAAATAATGATAGTAATATAGTGATAATATTGACAAAACAAAACAATAGAAAAACAAAACTAATGATGGCACTAATAATAATAGGTACTGTAAAATAGGAACAAGAGCAATAAAATGATAATGATAGCAACAATAACGACAACGATAGCAACAATGCTAATAACAACAACAATGACAGAATCTAAAAAATTTAAATGATAAATTTTCAGTTTTGAAAGATAAAGATCAGCGTCATCAGCGTAACTCTTTTCCTGTCACTTTACAGGTTAACTTCTTTCTTCATAAAATTTGTTCCTTACATTAATTTAGTTTAATTATTTCCTATATTTTCAAATTATTTTTAACCACTACTTCTAAAGGTGTGATAATTATTTGAATCCGTAAATTCAAACATTTTTTCTGAATTAAACTAAGCATAGTTCAAATAAAACTGGTTGGATTGTAGTGAAATTCCCTCCATCATTAAAAACACAGATAAACACCAGAAGCTGAAGGTTGTACCTGAACTGTTGTTTTAGTTTTGAAAAGTTTTGAAACGTGTCTTTTTGTTTCCGTCTCCAGGACATGAACACGACTCGGTACCACATTGTGGCATCACAGCGTTTGTTGAAAACCGACCTTCAGTCCGGAGGATACAAACAGACGCTGCTGGGATTCTCCTTCCAGCTCGGAATCTTCCCCCGAGATGGGAAGGTCTGATAGATCCATGTTTTTCACTGTTTTCTAATGTTTTATAGATGAAGCAGCTATTACTGCAAGAATTTATCTTAAACTAAGCAGTAAAATCAGCCGGAGTTACAAGTTTGGTCTGTTGAAGGATCTTTGGAGTTCCACAAGGTTCCATCATGGATCCACTATTATTCATGACCTGTTTTCTACAACAAAATATCTTTTGATGAACCATTTTGGACTTTGGGAAACTCTGATCCACATTTTTCCCAATTTTCTGACATTTTAGAGACCAAACAGCTGATTGGTTCCTCCAGTAAATAGTCGACAGTAAAACTAATGGTTGGTTCTAAACATCGTGTCGGATCACATGAACTAAACTTAACATCTGTTTCTGTTCTCGTCCAGCTGTTCGTGAATGACGCTCAGATAAACTCCTCCAACATCCTGAGTGGAACCGGAGTGATCCACAGTTTGTCGGCGGTTCTGCAGATCAACAGGAACCGATGTGATGAAATAACCTACGAGAAAGTTCTGGTAACGTCCCACACACACCGACCCGACCTGTTCAATCTTCAGGAACAGAGTTTTTCAAGTCATCTGGTGAAAACTCGAGTCGAGAATAAGTCTGAGGAACATTAATGTTCTGTTTGTTCTCCAAAGGGACCCTGTATCGAATGTTTGTTCCACCAAAACAAACTCTGCCCTGATGGCTCCACCCCAAACGTAAGATTCTCACTTTACTTCCATCAGCGTTTATAAATCAGACTGAAATTAAACATAATTAAACATAACTAAAGGTTTCTGACTGACCTAAGCCACTTCACAATAAAGTCAGTCTGTTTGCAGATGATGTGATTTTGTATTTGCGTAATTTAAAAAAAAAAAAAAAAGGCAAAGTTGTTCATTTAAAATGTTCAATTTGGTCATTTAATAATACAAAATCACATTTTACACATATACAACAAATAATAATACTATGGAGGGTTTTTTTTTTTAAAGAAAACTTCTGAAATTTAGGGGAATTACAGATTTATTTTAACAGGATGAAACATTCAAAATCTAAAATGCCTGCAATGAGGACCAGAAATGTTCATAATTTTTTTTTTTGTAATTTGGAAAAACTGACTTCATGATGATTTACATTTTCAATCTTTATGTTCTTCTTGTGAAAACAGCATGAAATATAAATTAAGATTAGATTAATAATAAGGAATAAAATTGCAATAAAATAATTTTAAAAACTATGAAAAAATGAAGCAGAAAAGTGCAATTAAATAATAAAAAGTAGCTCAAATTGGATTAAAAAATATGCAATAAAATAATTCAAAGTGAATAAATTAGATTACAAATTAAGAATAGCTATACAAAAAGAAAATAAAAGAATTCCAATTTGACTAAATTACATTAAAATGCGTAAAAACCAAAGCCATTATAACTTCTAGAAAATTTGTAATTAAAAAGTAAAGTATTACGATAAAATAATAAAATAGAAAATAACAACTAAATAATATGACCCAGCTAAAATAAGATGGAACAAGGCCTAAACATAAAATAGAATTATATACAGAAAATCTAATTAAATTAAAGGTTACGGTGCAAAAGTATAATAAACATTATCAACAGTTTTTTTTGACTATAAAATAACAAAAAAGTGGATGAAATTACTTTAATTATGAAAACATGAAACACAGAAATAAACTAATATCAAAAATAAATATTCTTTCTTAAAGAAAAACTTGAAGTGCAATTTAATAAGTGGATCAAATTAGATTTAAAGACAAAAATAAAAATACGATAAAATAAAATATCAAACACACAAATAGAATAAAGTTCAACAACATAAAACAGAATATGTGTGATAGAACGTCTAATGAACAGAACATAGAGCACAGCAGGGTTCTAGAAACATTTAACTTTGGTTCTATGTTCTCTGCAGCCGTCAGTGACAGCAAAGAAATGCATCCTAATGAGAACCTTTGAAGGAGAACGGAGGATGCAGGTCGGCTGCAGAGCAACGTGTATGAAGCAGAACATGGTGGGTTCTACTGACGCCACGGAACCATAGAACCACAGAACCACTAATGCCACTGAACCACGGAACCATAGAACCACGGAACCATAGAACAACAGAACCACTGACACCACAGAACCACTGATACTACAGAACCACAGAACCACTGATACTACAGAACCATGGAACCATAGAACAACAGAACCACTGATACTACAGAACCATGGATCCATAGAACCACAGAACCACTGATACCACAGAACCGCTGATACCACAGAACCTCTGATGATGTGTTCTGCTTCAGGTGGCGCGCTGCTGTGGAGGGTTCTTTGGGGAACACTGCGAGCCGTGTCCCGGTCCGAAGGCGCAGCCCTGCTTTGGGAACGGTCTGTGTTTGGATGGAACCAACGGTTCTGGAGTCTGTCAGTGTCAGGAGGGATTCAACGGAACGGCCTGCGAGACCTGCCAGAACGGGAAATATGGAGTGCACTGTGACCAGAGTCAGTATGACGGAACCAGAACTAGAACCAGAACCAGTAGCAGCAAACATAAGGGAGACTCAGCTCTGCCTCCTGCTGGCCGAGTCGGTTAAAGGTCCCAGTTTGCACTGCAAAAAAATTCATCTGTAAAAAATTTAAAAATCTGTGAAAAACAAAATTTAATCTGTATAAAGAATCAGTAAAATATGAATCTGTATAAAAATCAGTTAAAAAATGCATCTGTAAAAAACATTATTAAAACTTAAAAAAAATCTATTAAAAAAAGTAATCTGTAAAAAAATCCATTAAAAATATAAAATCTGTAAAAAATAAAAAAAGTTAAAAAATAATCCATACAAAAATCTGTAAAAAGAAATGAATCCATAAAAAATATAAAATTCTGTACAAACTGTAAAAAAATATTAATCTATAAAAAATTTTAAAAATCTATAAAAAAATGTAATCTGAAAAAAAATCTTGAAAAAATATCCTTAAAAATATAAAATCTGTAAAAATAATAAAATCTGTTAAAAAATGAGTAAGAAATGTTAAAAAATCTGTACAAAGAAATTAATCTGTAAAAAAATATAAAATTCTGTACAAACGATCTGTAAAAAATACAAAATCTGTCAAAATATCAAATCTGTAAAAAATGAAAAAATCTGTAAAACAAATGGATCTGTAAAACATAAACTAAAAACATGATCTGTAAAAAATAATTCTTTTAAAAATTAATCATTAAAAATAAAAAAATCTGTAAAAAATATTAATTTGTAAAAAAAAATGTAAAAATGTGGAGGCAAGATTTAAAAAATACCTTAAAACCAGTGGAATACTGTAACTTAAAAAAAACGGCAAATATACAATAAACAACATAACAGTAAAAAATGAAAGTGCAACTTTCCAATAAAATGTTGGTTTCTACTTTTTTAATAAGGGTGTTTTTATAATCTTGGCTTTTTCATAATGTCACATCAAAAATATGAGTTTGTTTGAATATTAACTGATTATTTTCTGTTGGAGCCTTAAGTTTTACTTTTACTGTATTTAAATCAGCAGGAGTTCATTTATATTAATATTAATTAAAATATATGAGTTCATGCATAAAATGGATTTTTATCACATGAGCCCTTTGAACTGTGTTCTATGTTCTGTGTTCTGTGTGCAGAATGCGAGTGTTCTAACGGACGCTGTAACGAAGGACTGAAAGGAGACGGGTCATGTGACTGTGATGTCGGCTGGAGAGGAGTCCGCTGTGACCAAAGTAGGAAATAAGAATAGAAACATTATAAACGGAAATTATTATTTAAGAAACCTTTTCAGTCTTTTGGGGGAATTTTTCCTGTATTTTATGTCTCTTTGTGGTCATTTTGTGTCTTTTTCTGGTTGTTTTGTAGCTTTTTGTGTATTCTTTAGTCTCTCCAGTATTTTCTGTCATTTTTGTGTCTCTGTGGTCTTTTTGTGTGACTTTGTGGTTGTTTTGTGTCTCTGTGGTTGTTTTGTGTCTCTGTGGTTGTTTTGTGTCTCTTTGTGGTTGTTTTGTGTCTCTCTGGTTGTTTTGTGTCTCTTTGTGGTTGTTTTGTGTCTCTGTGGTTGTTTGGTGTCTCTTTGTGGTTGTTTTGTGTCTCTCTCTGCTTGTTTTGTGTCTCTCTCTGCTTGTTTTGTGTCTCTCTGGTTGTTTTGTGTGTCTTTGCAGTAGTGTGTTTGCTATATCCTGATCTTGTGTTGCAGAGATTGAATCCAGAGCCGATGAACTCTGTGGATCCGTTAAATGTCACAGCAGCGCCAAGTAAGTCCCTGGTTTGTTCCTTCTCTGCTGCTTGTTGGACGTTTCCAGCTTTGTGTGTTGACATCGGTGCTGCTGTTGTGTGTCAGTTGTGTTTCTGCAGCGTCCGGCCCTTTCTGTTTCTGCGCCGTCGGCTTCATGGGAAATGGAACCTTCTGCACAGGTAAACCCAGATGACAGATGCAGGTGAGCGCCAGGTGTGCAGTGGAGGCTGATGTTGTGTTGATGTTGCAGCCGTGGATCCGTGTCGGAGCGACAACGGCGGCTGCAGTTTGTACGCCGTCTGCAAAAGGACGCGACCCGGACGGAGGGACTGCGTCTGTAACAGCGGTTACTCTGGCGACGGACTGGTGTGTGTCGGTAGGTTCACCTGGACATCATCTCCTAGCGCTGGTTTAAGTGTGTCTCCGTCTCTGGTGAAGTCCTGGTGCAGCGATGCTCTGCTCCAAGCGCTCCTGCAACACCCAAACCCAGTCTTTGTGGTTGTTTATTGGTTTTTTTGTTGTCTTTTTTTTCAGTATTTTGTTGTTTTGTGGTCATTTAGTCTTTCCTTTGTCTCTTTTTCTCTTTTTGTTGCCATTTTGTGTCTGTTTGTAGTTGGCTGGGTCTTTTTATGGCTATTTTGTGTCTTAGTGGTTGTTTCGTGTCTCTTTGTGGTTGTTGTGTCTCTTTGTGGGTTTTGTTGTCTTTTTGTGCCCATTTTAAGTGTCTTCATGGTTGTTTTTTGTCTCTTTGTTGGGGTTTTGTCTTTTTGTTGCCATTTTGTGTGTTTGTTGTTGTTGTTTTGTGTGTCTTTGTGGTTTTGTGTTTCTTTATGGTCGCTTTTTGTCAATTTGTCGCCATTTTGTGTCTTTCTGAGGCTATTTTCTGTCTGCTTGTCGTTATGTTTTTATTCTCTTTCTGACTATTTTTGTCGCTTTGTGGTTGGTTGGGTCTTTTGTTGTTGCTTTGTGTCTCTTTGTCACCATTTTGTGTCTGTTTGTGGTTGTTTTTGTGTGTCTATGGGGATTTGCATCATTATGGTTGATTTTGTGTCTTTTTGTGGTTGTTCTGTTTCTCTCTGTGGCCATTTTGACTTTCTTAATGGTTTTTTGTCTCTTTTTGTTTCTTTTTAGTATTTTTGTGTGTCTCTTGCGTGGTCTGTGTTTTTGTCTGTTGTGTTGTGAAGAACGTAGTCGAACTGTGAGGCAGGATCAGTAGCTGGTAAATAACTGCAAGCCAGTGGAGCAGGAGTACTTTGAGGAATGTAGAAGTATGAAATGTGTGTTTGAGTGCTGTAGGATTTTTGTGTCTCCTCAGAGATAAACCCATGTCTGGATGGACACGGTGGTTGCCACGACAACGCAGACTGCGTTCACGTCGGACCAAACAAAGTAAGACCGATTTTAATTAGTTTTACACACATGAAAAGAAGGAAGGATGAGTTCAGAGAACAGGAAGTGATGAAGCTCTAATGTTGTGATGCGTTCAGTGACTCCTGTTAGAACTGTTTTACGTTCTCCGGTTTGCGGTTCTGTTCACGTTCCTTCAGCTGTTCTTCCTATGTGTGAATCTGTCCAGAGGTCCTGCGTCTGCGCCGACGGTTACTCAGGTGACGGACAAACCTGCAAGATCATCAACCTGTGTGAGAAGGTGAGATTAGAAGAACGGTTCTGTAGGTCACAGCAGAACACACAACTGTTCTCTGGGATAAGTGAAGGCTCCTAAATGGTTCCTCAAAATGCCATCATCAGTTAACATCTTTGTTTAGGCGATGGTTCTTCACCTACTTTCTACCAGCACAGATCCCAAACCAGCATCTTAGAACATGTTCTCTCTGATCAACAGTCCAGAACCCAAAATATTAAATGTGTTCTAGTGGAAGGAACCCAGAAAAGGTGAAATCCTGTTTTCCAAATAGAACCATATGGAACTACTAAGAAATTGCTGGAAATTGGTTCCTTAAAGAACCTAATTTTGCTAACATTTTTTGAAGCTCCATTTATGGTACCTAACGGAACCATTTATCGATTGTTCTTTCAGACATCTTTGAGGGTTCCTTCTAGAACTGTTCAAGAATCTATTTTGTTGAAGTTCTTTAGAGTTTCTTTTATAGTCCCTAAACTAAGTAAATAGTTCTTCAAAGAACCTCCAAATTTGCCATATTAAGTTTTTCGGAGCAACATTTAAAGGAACAGTTTTTTGACGGTTTTTTTATGAGGTACCTCTGCGGGTTCTTTACAGAACTGTTTAAAGAAATGGTTGTTAAAAGAACGTACTTTTGCTCAAGTTCTTTGAAATTCCTTTGTGGTACACAAAGAAACCATTTTTTGATGGTTCTTTGAGACACTTTGGATGGTTCCTCAAAGAACCATTTGAAGAAATGTTTCCTTGAAGAACCTGTCTTGTTGAGATTCTTAAGAACACATTTATGGTGCCTCAAGGAATCTTTTTCTGATGGTTCTTTAAAGAACTTCAGTGTTCCCTTAAAAAAACATTTGAAGAAATTGTTTCTTAAAGATCCCATTTTTACTAAAGTTCTTTGGAACGCCCTTCAAGGTTCCTAAACAAAGCATTTTTTGATTGTTCTTTGAAACACCTCTGGGGGTCTATTTAGAACCATTTTAAAAAATTATTAATTTATGAACCTATTTTGCTGAGGTTCTTTGGAGAACCATCTAAGGTGTCTAAAGGAACTGTTGTTTTGATGGTTCTGTCAGACACCTTCAGGGGTCTGTTAAAGAACCTATTTTTGCTCTGGTTTGTGAAGCTCCATTTATGGTGCCTAAAGGAACTATTTTTGGTGGTTCTTTGATGTACCTCTGAGAGTTCTTTAAAGAACCATTTGTCCAGTTTGATGTAAAGTCTCTCTGAGTGCTTGGCTCAGAGATGTTCCTCAGATGAACTTTCTGCTGCTGATGTTCTCAGAGGAACGGCGGCTGCCATCAGCGCGCTCGGTGCAACATGACGGGACCCGGAACCAGGAACTGTACCTGCATGAAGAACTACGTGGGAGACGGTCTGAACTGTAAAGGAACTGTGGAGAAGGTGAGCAGCAGAACCGGAACGTTAGAACTCAGTGAAGCTGCAGAACGTTTGAACTAACCTCCGTCTGTCCTCAGGAGATGAAGGCGAAGGGGATGACCAACTTCTACTACGGCCTGGTGGTGAGTTCTAGCGCTGCACGGTGTCGCCCCCTGCTGGTGGAACCCTCTAACTGAGCCGGTTCTGCTTTCAGATGGTGGAGATCTACCTGAGAGGTCGAGGCCCGTTCACCGTCTTCAGCCCCCAAACTGAAGCCTACGATGCCGGGGTGTCCCGCAAGGTCAGGAGATACAGCGGTTTAGTGTCTGGCTCTGCTGTTTTCTGTCTCTTTGTGGTTGTTTTGTGTGTTTGTTGTGGTTGCTTGGTGTGTTGTGGTTGTTTTGTGTGTTTTTGTTGTGGTTGTATGTCTTTTTGTGATGTTTTTCGTGTCGGTTTTTGTTGCGTTTAATCTGTTTTTGGTGATTTTGTGTGTTTGTGGTCGCTTTGTCTCGCTCTTGTCATTTGATGTCATTTTGTGGTCGTTAGATCCTCTTTACTGTCATTTGTTCTGTCTTTGTGATCATGCTGTGTGTTTTGCAGTTGTTTTCTCATGTTTTGTGGTTGTTTTGTGTCTCTTGGTAGTTATTTTTTGTGTTTTGTGGTTGTGGTTTGACTGCATTTACAAAGAGTTTTTAGAAAACATTTCCACGTCTGCTACATGTTGTGAAATGTTTGTGTCCATGTTGGACTTTGTTGATTGAACTTTTTGATTTTGTGAAGAGTTTTTATAGAAGCTTTGTGTTTATTTTCTGACTTTGTTCTGTGTTTCAGCTAAAGATATCTAATGTTAAGGAGAACTTTGCCAACCTGCTGCGGAACCACATCGTCATGTGTCACACTCTGCTGCCTGAAGACCTGAGCCGACCCAGGAACCTGACAGCGCTGTCTGGACTGGTTCTGACCACCGGGTCCAAGCAGGTGACCAATCAGAGCGCAGCGTCCCATCAGAGAGCTTTACCTTCTGAAACGGAATGAAAATAGGAGAATCCTGAGACAGCGAACTGATACTTTTGTTCAATGATATCTGGTTTGATGATGCTGTTGTACATTAATATCCAGAAGTGGCAGTTAATGGGAAAACGAAGCTAAACACCCAGTCATAGAACCTAAGGATTTACTAAGATCTAAACCAAACTCTAAACTAACAAACAAGCATTAACTATAGAGACAAAAGTCCAGGTGAGCCAGCGGTGGCGGCCGGGTCAGGCACAGCAGAACCGAGGCTGGAACAGAGGTTAGAACAGGCTGCAAACACGAGTAACAAACGTGCAGACGTCCCGACCCAGAGCTAGAGCCGAGTCTACGATCTGACAGGAAGTGAACTGATGAGCCGGTCTTTATGGAGCGTGGAGATGATCCAGGTGTGCCGCTCCACAGCTGTCTTCAGTCCCTGGTGATTAAATGGAGAGCAGAAAGGAAAAAGAGGGAGGTAGAAGAGATGAAGTGGGGGGCAGATGCAGGAACCCCGACAGAACCTCGCCTCCTGGTGCACCAAGCAGGAAGTCCCTGGTGAGGGGGGTTCTGGAGGAGGAAAGACAAAACAAAAAGTGTCCCAACATTCAGGGGCAGCCCTGAGGCATGCCAGGCGAACAAGTCCGAAAAACAAAACCAGGACAGGTCAGACCAGAAGCTGCTCACTAAATTTAAATTTGGCGCTTTCCCACTAGCTTCGACTCGACTCGGTTTAGTTGTTTTTCCATTACATTGAGCACCACCTCATCGTGGGTGGAGTCGTCATAGCACGGCAGCCCGGAAGTCCCTTAACGTCATTTGTGTGCAACACAACAATGGAGAACATGGAGGTGATGGTTCACCTGCTGCTCCGTCTGTGGCTTTCTGTCAGATTCAAAGTAAAAGAAGAGCAATGATCATCGTCGCTGTTGCCAGTTATTTTTAAAAATGCCAGGTTTGGTTTTGTGAAGGAGTCGCTGTCATGTCATCACTCCCTGTCCAATCAGTGTCCTGCACTCTGCAGATGTCACATTATCGGCTCCAATCAGCTCGCTGGGAACCCTGGCCCAGTAGGAACTAAAATAGTAGCTGGTACCAGGAACTTCATCCTGATGGGAAACCTCACCGAGCTGAGTAGGTGCTGGTGGAAAAGCGCCACTAGTTCCCAGGACAGGTGGGACACTCCGGAGGACGGTCTGGAGGCTGGTCAGACTGGTGGGACGGTCTGGAGGCAGTACTCAGGGCAGGGGAGGTGTCTGCTGAGTCCAGTCCAGCCTCTAAGCTAGCTGGGAGGGTCCCAGGATCTTGCAGGTGAGGCCAGACGTAGAGCTGGAACAGGGAGACCCAGCGGTGCTTGTTGGTGGACCTCAGCCGGTCTCAAGGCAGCAGGGAGGTCCAGTTTCTTCTGCAGCCATGTCTCTTGCAGGACGGCTTTCCCTCTGGTGGCTCTACAGAACGCTGGCGGCCGGTTCTGTTTTAGCTACTCACATCCAAATCTGTCACTACTGTCAGACCGATGCAGCCTCGACTGTCCAGAAAAAAGCAATGCATGACTCATCCTTTCAATGGACAACATAACGTCTTCAAAGCTGATGAAATAGGTCCATATCTCCTTCTTCCAGGACATGATCTCCATCAACGAGGCCAACCTGACGATGAGCGATGACGTCAGCACCAACGGCATCATCCACGAGATCAGCAGGATTCTGTTTCCTCCCGGCGTCGACGCTGAGAGCTTCGTCCTCCTCCCTGTAACCTCTGATCCTGATCAACCAATCAGATTCATCGGCTTCAGTTCCTGGTTGTTGAACTTCTTCCTGTTCTTCTGCAGGATACGACAGACCTGAACCTGACCGACGTGGCCGAACAGCACGGTTATAAAACCTTCTTCAAACTGCTCGAGGTAGAGTGCACAAACAATCAAACCTCATCTTTAACCAGAACATTTACACTTTTATGTTTTAAGACCCAGTTTTTGACTTTTTTAGGGGTTAATATCCAGATTATTGACACTTTTGTATGTTAATTTTCAGGTCATTGATATTTTTGTGTGTTATTATTCAGCTATTAACACTTTTATCGGTCAATATTTTGGTTATTTATACTTTTTTTATGTTACCATCCAGATTATCGACACTTTTATGTGTCAGTGTTCAAGTTATTGATACTTTTGTAGTTTATTATTCACTCTATTTACTCTTTTGTGGGTTAATATCCAGTTTTCGACTTTTTTAGAGGTTAATATCCAGATTATCATTGGGTTATTAACGTTTTTATGAAGTAATGTCCAAGTTATTGACACTTCCGTGAGTCAATATCCAGACTGTTGATACTTTTGTGGTGTTTTTTGACACTTTTGTCTATAAATATCTAAGTAATTGACACCCTTGCATGCTGATATCCAGTTTTTTGATACTTTAGTGGGTTATTATTTGGTTATTAATTCTTTTATGTTGTACTGTCCAGGTTGTTGACACTTTGTGTGTTAATATAAAAATTATTGACACTTTTGTCTGTAAATGTGGAAGTAACTGACACCCTTGCATGTTAATATCTGGGTTGTTGATACTTTCATGGGTTAATATTGAATTTACTGACACTTTTGTGTATTAATATCCAGGTTATTGATACTGTAGTGCATTAATATTAGGTTATTACTACTTCCATGTAGCACTGGTGAAGTCACTGACACTTTCATGGGTCAATATCTTGGTTATTGATACTTCTGTGCATTGATATTTAGATTATTGATACTTTGATGTATGTTTTTGATACCTGATGCAGCGTCCAAATCCCTCCCAGTGTCGTTTCTCCATAAAGTCTGTAACCAGTTAAGACGTCAACCTCACTAACGTGATGTTCTGCTGGTCTCAGGACACTGGCGTCTTGGACCTGATCAACGATCCTGTGAACCAACCGCTGACCGTCTTCCTGCCGACGGACGCCACCATGATGTCGCTGCCGCAGGAGCAGAAGGACTTCCTGTTCCACCAACACAACCGAGCACAGCTGCTGGAGTACCTGAAGTTCCACATCATGCAGAGCCAGAAGGTCAGGAGGAACCAGAGCATCTCAGGAGAACATCCACTCCTTCTAGTACCACCGTCAGTCTTCTAAAGTTCTAAAGAGTCTCTTTGATCTCAGGTCTACGCTGAAGGTCTGGTCTACCTGGACTCAGCTCGGACACTGCAGGGATCACCGCTGTCCTTCTCCTGTGGAGGGACGGAGCACATCGTAAGAACCGCAGGACAACAAACAAACAACAGAAAAACACAAATAACACAAGAACAAGAAGTTAAACTACCATCCTCCACATCATCGCTGATCATTGATTCATGCCAGTTTATAACAATAAAGCCAGAGATTCTTCCTTTTGGTGTTTTTTCCTCATAAAACTACAACAGCAGCATCAAGTAAACAAAGTGTTATTTAAAGGATTAAAACCCTGAAAAGAAATAAATATTTGGTCCTTTTGATCAGGACTGATTACAGTAAACTACTGCTGTGACAGGAAGTTTTTACATCAGTTTCTTCCTTCCAGACCTTTTTATCTTTGAGGTTCTGACCTTAAACGGACCGTTGTCTCTCAACAGGGAGAGATCTTCATCAACGACGGGAAGTGTCGCATCGTACAGAGACATCTGGTCTTCAGAGCTGGAATCGCCTTCGGCATCGACTGTCTTCTGACTCCGCCCAGTCTGGGAGGACGCTGCGACCAGCAGAACACCGTCGACCTGCAGGTGGAACCTCGTCTACCTGTAGAAGGAGTTAAAGATGGAAAAACCTAAACCTCCGTCTACGTTTAGACCCGTTTAATAACGGTGTAATGAGCAATAGAACAAGTTAAAGATGGAAAATCTGATTCAGAAACTAAACAACAGAAGATTCTCAGATACGAAACAGTTTTTATGGAAATGAGGTTTGAAAGTTTCTTCATTTTAGTAAAACTGATGCGACTGAAAACCTGAATATTATCCATCCATCCATTATCTATACACCGCTTAATCCTCACTAGGGTCGCGGGGGGGGTGGAGCCTATCCCAGCTGACTGAGGGTGAAGGCAGGGGACACCCTAGACAGGTCGCCAGTCTGTCGCAGGGCTACATATAGAGACACACAATCACTCACACATTCACACCTACGGGCAATTTAGAATAATCAATTAACCTCAGCATGTTTTTGGACTGTGGGAGGAAGCCGGAGTACCCGGAGAAAACCCACGCATGCACAGGGAGAACATGCAAACTCCATGCAGAAAGATCCCAGGAAAGCCGGGACGCGAACCAGGGACCTTCTCGCTGCAAGGCGAAAGTGCTAACCACTACGCCACTGTGCAGCCCCAACCTGAAGATTAATTAAATTAAATATTAAAAGTTTACTGCAACAGCATCCACCTGTATACTGGGAACCAGTTTAAAGACAATGAAACATACTGGGAACCAGTTTAAACTGGCTGCTGTGATCCAAGCATAACTAAATCAAAGCATATAAAACGGTCTCTGTGTGTTTTAAAGTTTAAATAACTTCTGCTGTTTCCTCCTCCTGTGGCAGATGAACTGTGGGATTTGCTCTTCGTTTTTGTCCCGGTGTCCTTCGGGGATGAAGCAGAAGGTTAGAGTCTGGTTTCACCTTCAGGTTGAACTTTTCCTTCCAGCTCCTCATCGTCTGTTTCTGTTCAGGAGGTCCAGAAGTGCGACCTTCCCTCCATGTTCATCACCAAGGACTCCGGCTGTCGGACCGTCTGCACCGTCAACATCTGGCAGCCAAAGTGTTGTCATGGTTACTACGGACGTGACTGTCTGGGTGAGGTCATCATCATAGAAACTGTTTCATAGCAACAGAGGAAGGTCCGAACTCTGATGAAGCTGCCGTGAAAAGTTCTGGTTTGGTCCAAAAATCAGCCACATAATTCTGACTGTGTGGGTGATTCAGTTCTTCATCTGACAGAATGTAGTTTTTAATTTTTATCTTCCACTCTGTAGTTTCAAATAATAATATTTCACTTTTTTTTACATAGTCTCAAAAACGAACTAGAATCAAACCAGACCAGCAGAAAACATGAAAAAAGTTCCAGTAAAAACATAAAACCACAGCACTGAGTTCGTAAAAGCTTAGAAGTTCTTCATTTAAATTTAAAGGTAAAATATTTGATTTCTCTGATGGTTTAAATGTGAACATTAATTCTAACTAAATAAGACCGAGACAGTTTCATTTTTATTTCACAATCTTAGTTTGAAATCTGTAATTTTGCTTTGAAAGATGAACTTTGGGTTTAAAAACATTTAAAGTATTTCTTTAAAAACAGAACTGTTCTAAAACATTTTTTATTGCTGTAAAAATAGAAAAAAAAATTTAAACTGCCTTTGAAAAACTGAAACCTGATTTATAGATGACATCACAAATATATCAACAATCAGTGACATCATAAATATGTAAACTGTTATTGACATCTCAAATATGTAAATAATTGGTGGCATCATGAATGTGTCCTGATAAGCCCCACCCCATCTCTGTCCAGTCTGTCCAGGGGGAGTCCACTCTCCCTGCAGCAACCGAGGTACATGCGACGACGGTCACCTTGGTAACGGTACCTGTACCTGTGAGAAGGGTTTTGGGGGCGTGGCCTGTGAGCTGTGCAGCGAGGGATTCTACGGTCCCACCTGTAAAGGTGAGCAGCAGCCGGCTGACTTTCCTCTGCAGCGTCCGATCCCGTTTTAATCCCGAACGTCTCCATCTTTCAGCCTGTAGCTGCTCAGAACATGGGTCATGTGACGACGGACGTAGAGGTACAGGTGTTTGCTTCTGCGAGGCCGGATGGAGCGGCGATCGCTGCGACGTCCAGAGTGAGTTCAGAAATACTTCAATCTATCAGTGTTTCTGATCGGGAAACAGGGATGGTGTCCTACTTGATTCCAGCTTAATTTAACACATTAGTTCTGCCCAGAAGTCATTCAGCAAAACAGAAGTCTTTGTCATGGTGCCCCTTGACCAGCTAAACTCCCACAATGCTCTCTGCTGCCAACCTGAACTGAGTGATGCCTCCTGTGGTCTCTACAGTATTAATATGATAATGTGCAGTATTGTACTTGCAGTAATCATCATTTGCTGCAGTATTCAACCTGTAATATCCATCATTTACTACAGACCTGTACCTGTAATATTCATCATTAACTGCAACATTCAACCTGTAATATCATCATGTACTGCAGTATTTACATGTAATATTCATCATTTAATGCAGTATTTCACCTGTAATAACCGTCATTTACAACAGTATTACATCTGTATTATTCATATTTAGTGCAGAGGGGCAGCTAACATGCTAAGCTAGCTGCTGGTCTCCGGTTCTCTAACAGAACTTTTTTGTTTCCTCCAGTTGAGGTGTTTCAGTGTTCTCCGTCCTGTTCTCCTAAAGCCGTCTGCAAGGAGAACAACAATTGTGTGTGTCGGCCATTTTACGAGGGAGACGGAATCACCTGCACAGGTAAACACACCTGGACATGTTCTTTTAAAGCTTTAACTCAAACGCTGATGGGGTGAAACTGCTCCAGAGCATCATGGGAGCTGCAGTCCTCAAGCTGCTCTGATGTGTTTCTGCAGTGATGGACGTCTGCCAGGTGTGGAACGGCGGCTGCGCTAAAGAAGCTAAATGTTCTCAGAAAGGTGAGGAGGTGAGCTGCACCTGTCCTAAAGGTCACACCGGTGATGGCTTCACCTGCCAGCCCGTCGACCCCTGCGTTGCCGGAGACAACGGCGGCTGCCACGAACACGCCACCTGTACCATGACGGCTCCGGTGAGTCGACGCCACGTTTCCAGGTCAGAATCTCAGGTGTGTGTCCATCGCTGAACATTACCTGTTTGTGTCCACAGGGGAAGAAGAGGTGCACCTGTAAGGACAGGTACATCGGAGACGGACTCACCTGTGAGCTCAAACAGCTGCCAATCAGCCGCTGTCTCCAGGACAACGGAAAGTGTCACCTGGACGCCACCTGCACCGACCTGCACTTTGAAGGTATGTCATGACATCACTTCCTGTTCAGGTGCAGGGGGCGGAGCCTGTAGGGACACAGAATGGTCAGACAGGAAGTAGAGACGTTCTTAAATGTTTGTTTTTAACGCTGTTGGACCATTATGTTCTAACGTTCTTAAACATGGTTAAACTCAGAACGTTCTTCCTGTGTTATTGTGGAACATTGTGGGAACATTTTATAGGTTCTACTATGTGTTTCCTCAATAACATCCCACGTTCCACTTTAGTTCATAGATCGCAAAACAGGAGCATGTTATCAAGAAGGTTTTGAATGTTGCACTGAGAACGTTTCTCCTTTGTTCTCATGGTGGAAACCCTTTAAAGAAAAACATTCTATAAGTTGTTCTCTCAACTAAAAGACAAAATGTTCTACTTATAAAGCGTTCTGTTATCTGAGGCCTCAATAACATCTGAAAAAATGTTTTGGATGCTGGTTTGAGAACGTTCCTCCTTCGTTATAGAAGAATGTTCTAGAACATGTTGCCTCAACATAATATGTTCTATCATCTGGAGTTTGAAGAACATCTTGAAAGTGTCACATTAAGAACATGCGTCTGTTGTTATTATTGAAACATTTTATAGAAGAACGTTCTAGATAATGTTCCCTCAACAAAACGATTATACTTTCATTATACACAAGGAACGTCTTATATAGAACGTTCTGTCATCTGAGACCTCAATAACACCTGAAAATTATTTTCTGAATGTTCCATTGAGAACATCCTTCCTTTGCATCATTGTGGAAACATTTTACAGAAAAACTTTCTCTGATGTGTTCCTCAGCAATGTCCCCAAAACATCTTCAGAACATTGCAGGTAGAATGTTCCACCTTGAATATATCACATCACAGGAACATTTTATAAAACATCATCTGAAGCTTCGAGAACATCTGTGAAACATTTTTCGAATGCTGGTATGAGAACATTCATCCTTTCTTCTCGAAGAACGTTCTAGAACATGTTGCCTCAACATCTCACAAAGAAAGTACTGTCATCTGAAGTTTGAAGAACATCTTGAAACTGTTCTTCAAACATTTGTTTGAAACATTTTACAGAAGAACGTTCTCAAATGTGTTCCTCAGCAACATCCCCAAAACAACTTCGGAACATTGGTGGTAGAACATTCCACCTTTGTTGGTAAATCACAACACAGGAACATTTTATTAAAAACAATCTGAAGCTTCAATAACATCCGTGAAACATTTTATGAATGCTGGTATGAGAACGTTCTTCTGTTCTTTTTGAAGAATGTTTGAAGAACATCTTGAAAATGTTGCATTGGGATCTTACTTCCGTCATTAGTATGGAAGCATTTTATAGAACTTTCTAGAGTGTTAGTCAAGAAAAAGCCAAACTGTTCCACAAAAATTTCACATATAAAATGTTCTGTAGCAAAACATTCTTTCATATGAGGCCTGGATAACATCTGGAACTTTTTTATTTTTGAATGCTGGTGTTAGAACATTCTTACTTTCTTACAGAAGAACATTGTACGTTGTAGAACACGTTGGCTTAACATCTTGCAAAGAATGTTCTGTCTTCTGAGGCCTCAATAACATCTTGAAACTGTTCTCCAAATATTTGCTTGAGAACATGCTTCCTTTGTGTCATTGTGGAAACACTTTACAGAAGAACTCTCAAATGTGTTTTTTTTCAGCAACATTCCCAAAACGTCTTCAGAACATTGCAGGTACAATGTTCAACCTTTGTTAATATAATCGCATTACAGGGACGTTTTCTAAAAACAAATCATCTATAGATTGTTTCTTGAATGTTGTTTTGAGAACCTTTGTTATTGTGGAACATCATCTGTGTTCCTCTGAATGTTGACATTAAAACATTTTAGTAACTTCATGAGAACATTATTGGGAATGAAAACATTCTTCGAACACTTGATTAAAACATTTTCTTTAAAATGTTCTTAAGGCTGGAATATACTTTCTGCACGAACGAGCCGCGCGGAAATCAGCCGCACGGAAACCCATGCGAGAGAACGTGTGTGCATTTACACTCCGAGCGCGTCTGCTCCAAAACTGCAGGGGGCAGTGTATCGCAAACACACATCTACCTGTTCTACTCTAGTAATAAACTAGAGAAGAAGAAGTTTGCCATTGTTTACATGACTTACAACACGGCATTTTACCAAATAAAAGCATTTCAGCAGTTAGTTTTAATTTCACACCATGAATAGTTCATAACCCGGTTACCACGGTGATGAATCGTATAAGTTCACGTATTTCTAGACTTCAGCTACGAGTAGGTCCTGGCCCTCCGCCATGTTTTTCCGCGCGGCTCCATCCGCGTTGGTTAGAAAAATGTGGAGGTGTGCGGAGCGGAAATTTTCCGCACGGAAAGGCCGCTGGAGGGGGGCGTGGGTGAGAAAATGACGTAATTTTTTGGCACGGAGCCACACGGACCTCGCAGACGCGGCAAGCATAAAACAAGCTTTAGAACTCGTAGGTAACGTTAGCTACATGTTGTGGGAACGTTCTCCAACAATAAGATGATGCTCTGTTGTGTTTAGACATGACGCTCGGTGTGTTCCACCTCCGGTCCAGCAGGGGTCAGTACAAACTCAACTACACTGCCGCCCAGCAGGCCTGTTCAGCAGAGGGAGGCAGCATGGCCACCTACACCCAGCTGTCCTACGCTCAGCAGGTCAGTGAACACACTGCAGAGAACCCGGAGAACCCGCTGCCATTTGTTTGGTTCTGGTTACAGCTGCTGTTTCTGTGCAGGCCGGGATGAACCTGTGTGCCGCCGGCTGGTTGGACCAGGCCCGGGTCGCCTACCCCACCACCTACTCCAACCCCAACTGTGGCTTTGGACACGTCGGCATCGTCGACTATGGAACCCGCAAGAACCTGAGTGAGACCTGGGACACGTTCTGCTACCGGATGAAGGGTGAGCCCGGAGTTTACTGAACCGCAAAGCCAACAAACGGGTTCCAAAGTTGGGTTTCTGACTCGAAAACGATTAAATTTGCCAATTTTCATATGTGTTCAAGGACCATTGGAAAGAACTTTCAGACGGTCCTTGAATGCATCATGCCTCATTTAAAAATCCTCCAAGGTGAGGTTCTCTGTTGGTTCTGTTTTGGGTCTGCTTTGTTCCCTGTTGGTTCTGTCTTGGTTCTGTGTTGGTTTTAAGCAGTGTGTTCTGTTCCAGAGGTGAAGTGTGAGTGTAAACCTGGTTACGTTGGAGATGGATTCGGCTGTACGGGGAACCTGCTGCAGGTTCTAAGGTCCACTCCCACATTCTCCAACTTCTTGACGGTGAGTTTTGTTCCTCCTGGATCTTCAGGTCTCTGTGAGAACGTTCCTGATTATCGGTTCTCCTCCTGCAGCAAATCCTGAACTACTCTCAGGTGTCGGATTCGGGGAAGCAGTTTGTGAAGCGACTCAGTAACCTGACAGTCCAGTCCACGCTGTTCGTCCCTGACAACAGCGGTCTCCCCGACAACCAGGTGGGTCGCTACGGCAACACTTTGCCTGAGGTGTTAATCTGAGATGAGAGAAGAGTTGTGTCCGTTTGGTCTCTGGACGTTTTGTGTCTCTGTTGTCGTTTTGCATCTCTTCGGTCTTTTCACCGTCCTTCAGTCTCTCTTTCCTGTCATTTTTGTGTTTGTTTCATGTTTGTATGATGGTATATTAAAACGTTCTCGTGTTCTGGTTCTCTTTCAGACTCTGTCCCACAGAGACCTGGAGTTCCACCTGTCCGAGGGTCAGGCTCTTCCTGTTGGCCAGCTGAAGAATGGGAGTCGGATCAGAACCCGAGTCGGCAGCTTGACCGTCCTCGGAGTGGCCGACCTGCTCCACCCGTCGGCTCTGGTAAGGTTCTGGTAGAACCGACACACCTGTTGTGTCTGCTTTAATATGAACTAAATGATCAGGGATAGATACACTTTTGTGTCTGAATGTTTCTTCATGCATCAGGTAGAAATCTGCAGTCAGAGGATTTAAATGTGTCTGGATAGAAACAGAATGTGTTTAAATTCCCCCAGATACAACGTTCTGTCCCAGTAGTTTCACAGGTTGGTTCCACCCAAACATGACTTCCTTTCTAACAGCCAATGGTTTTCAAGGTTTATTCAGCTCAAAATAAGACTGTCCTGCAATTTGTCAATTTGCATCTTTAAGTCAGTACGAGGTCGTTGTTTTGTGTCTTTCTTTTGTTTCTCTTTATAATTGTTTTGTCTCTCTTTACTGCCACTTGGTCTATTTCTGGTCATTTTGTAGTAGTTAACCATCGATAATGTTCAATAAATAGACCATGATTCAAATTCAGTGTTCACACCATGATCATCGGCCATCTTAGTCCTTCAGTTCCTTCCTCTCCCTCAATTATCCATGCCAGTAGGTGGCACTGTTGTAAAAACCACTAACCTCCTGTTTTCTGCTCCACAGTCGTCTTGTTACATCAACGACCGATTCATCACCAGCTCAGACATCCAGGCGTCCAACGGGATTATCCATGTTCTCCAGGGGCCGCTGAAAGCCCCGCCCCCTCGGCAGGAAGTCAGTGATGTCATCATTATGTAAATGAGACTTCCTTTTGTTCAAGCCAGTGAACTTACCTGTGCTCTCTGATCTCTGGTCTCTGATTGGTTCTGTAGATGCATGCGGCTCACAAGGCCGGGATGGGAGTGGGAGTGGTTCTACTGGTGGTTCTGGTGGTGGCAGTCGTCTTCGTTGGATATCACTTCTACCGACACAAAACCAAACCCTTCCAGTTCCACTACTTCAAGGTACCACTACAGCTCATTTTGATTTTCACTTAATCTGTTTTTAGAGATGTTAATGATCCTTAATTACTACCAATAGTTAATAAAATATATGAACCAATGAGACACAAGAAGAAGAAGGTCATTCATGTCACTAATAGAAAACAATAATTCAAAGACATTTTATTACTAGAGTGAGGCTTGTTATGATTGGCTGGTGGTTATTAGTGCTGAGCTGTGATTGGTCGGTTGTTCTGACAGGAAGAAGACACTGAGGAACAAGCTGCAGCAGCAAACTGCAGTCGAAGTATCTGTAACCCGGTTTATGAAGCGTCTCCAGAAGAGTCCAACACGTCTGTGGCCGTGGTCAGTAACGGTTATTGAACACATGAACACAACATTCTAGAGTTTGAGTAGTTGGGTTCTTTCAAGTTTGACGACATACTAAACTATGACATTTTTATGACGTTTTGGATGACATACTAAGCTATGACGTTTTGCAACATTTTCTGTGACACTAAATTCCAATATTTTATTCAACAGTTTTATGCCTGATAATTTGATAATGAAAAGAAGTCACTAACTTAAATGTTGTGTACTTGCAGGCAGAGGACAGACACAAGGTTGTGAATGGAGGATCGTATGACCTGCTGCAGGACAGCTGAGCGTCAGACTGCAGATTCCTTGATTCCTGGACAAATCAGAAAATTACCTTTAATCATTAAAAATTGATTTAACAACCAGTTGTGCTTTCTTTTCCATCGTGTCTTGCTTTTTCATTTCATAGACGACATACTAAAGTATGACATTTTTGTCATATTTTGGACGACATACTAAACGGTCCGTGTATATTTTGGCAATTGGATTTTCCGTCCTGAAACGGGTATTGAAAAACAAAAAATGAGTGGTGATTTGATTTTTGTTTTAAAATACAAAAGATAAAACTGAAATACAAGGCGTTTATCCTTTTCATGATCAAAAAGGGATATACGAAATTTTAAAAATGCTTTGATTTTCATTTTATATTCAGAATAACAAAAAAATAAAATCAATTTTGTGGGTGTTTGAGTGCTGAGAGGTTTGTGGATGCATGTCAACGTTCTGTGTTGAAACAGCAGCTTTGGACTCAGTAACGCAAGGAAAAACCAAGAGCTCCTTTATTTGTGACTTCCACTAAAAAAACTGATGAAAATAAGTTTACCAGGGTTCTGACTGATAACAGATCGTTAAATAATGAAAGTAATCGTTCCTTTAAACAATCCTTTTAGGTCTACATTTCCTTTACACTGACTTCTTGGTATATGTACAAGTATTTTGGATGGAATATACCATTAAGCCCAATGTTCAAGGGTTCTTCTGGGACTATACCATTAAACCAACCTTTTAGGTAAATGTTCCAGGATGTTGGGTAGAATATACCATCAGATAAACCTTTTAGGTCTATATCGGAAGATTATAGAGTAGAATATTACTCCAAACCATCCTTTAGGGCTACATTTAAGGTGGAATACTCCTTTACACCAAGATTTTTTGGTCTACATTGAAGGATTTTAGTTGGAATATTCCTTTGAAGGAACTTTTTAAGTTTATGTTCAAGGATGTTGGGTGGAATATACCATCAGACCAACCTCCAAGGTCTACAGTAGTGAATTTTAGGTGGAATATACCATTAAACTCGCCTTTTAGGTCGACATTGGAGGATTTTAGGTGGAATTTTGTTCCAAACCATCTTTTAGTCTACATTTAAGGATGTTTAGGATGGTATATTCTTCCAAAGCAACTTCTCAGGTCTACATTTCAGGTGGAATATTCCTCCATACTAACTTTTTTGGTCTACATTGAAGGATTTTTTCTAAACCACCCTTTGGGGTCTGTATTTGAGGTTTTAGGTGGAATATTCCTTTTAACCAGCCCCTCAGGTCTCTTTGAGGATTTTGGATGGAATACTCGGTTAAAGCAACATTTTAGGTGCATGTCCAAGGATTTTTAATAATAATAAATTTAATTTATAAAGCGCTTTTCCAATAACTCAAAGACACTGTACTCAAAATACAACAAAATAAAACAAAACAGTTAATTAAAATCAATAAATGGTAAAACAACATTTTTGGTGGAATGTTCCTTTAAGGTGGATGTGTGAGGACCTTGTAGGTGGAATACTTCCTGAAATCAACCTTTTAGGTCAACATTCAAAGATTTAAGGTGGAATATTCCTTTAAACCAACCTAAATTTCATGTTTTGATCATTATCAAGTGAGAAACCTCAATCCAGATTCCTCATAATGACATTTGAGATTCATGCTGCTGTTATTTGTTTAGTCCAGACTAAATGACAGAAATCCACAACTGTAATTTTATTTCAGGACTCGGTTATTAAATGTCAAAACAATCCATGTGACTCTAAAAACTCAACAGCTTTACAAACTCTAAGATTAAACTCTCCATAAGGATCCAAAATAAGTTGGACTTCTACATGAGAGCTTTAATTATTCTTCATCTACTTCCTGAAAAGTTTGGTCAATAAAAAAGACAACAACTAATATTTTCAGCTGAACTAAAGACAGACTTTGTGATTTTTCTGCTCACATGTTGTGTTGTTGTAAACTTCCTCTTTCAAATAAATATCCTCCTAACCCCTTGGAAACCAGCGTTTGTTCTGTTTTTGTGTTGCTCCTCAGCGACCCTAGACAGCCGGGTCCTAATGTTTTTGGAGCAACACACCATACTATGACGTTTTTACAATGATGGTTCTACTATGGAACCAGTTTGACATGTTCAGGTGTTCTTTGTGTGAAAACTCAGAGATTTCAGGGATCAGAAGGTGGTTTTCAACTTTCTTTGTTAACTTTCTGCTTCAACTTTAAACTAAATTTCCTTCACTAAGCCAGCCCTCTGGACTTCCAGGAAGCTGTGTTCCTATTGGCTGTCCAGGTGGCTGCTTGGTGTTATCAGGAACACCTGAGCAGCTCAGTGTTTTCCTGCTTTGTTTAGCTGCAGACAAACATTTCCTCTGCTTTTGTTCATCACTGAACCGGGTTTGGCTCCATTGCTTTAGTTTGTTCTTTAGGCGTTGGTTTGCAGCTTCCAGCAGTAAAATCTTCTTTAATGTGTTTCTTGGTGTGTTTTAGGGCTTTGTACTGGATAGTTGTCTTGGTAGATGTGGTTCTTTAGCCACAGTTATCACATGGTGCTAATGTGTGCAGTGATTAGTGGATTTGATGCAGCTGAGTTGTGTCTTTACCTTGGCTGTAGTGAGTCTTCAGAGGTTTCTGGTCAGACACATTCTGTATTCTTGTTTGTGAACCAGCGTTGGTTGTCCAGAAGGTAAGAGTTCCTGTCCTGATTCTCTGTTCTCAGAGGTTCTCTGGTAGGCTGCAGGAGACTTTAGTGTTTGGGTTGTGTTAGTTTGGTTTTTGTATGGTTTCATTTGGACGACTATCTTGAGGCCCCTCCATGTGGTTTAGTGAGGTTTTCTGGAACAGTTCTACAAAGCAACCTGCAGTAGAAGAGACTTTGAGAGTTTTTAGGAAGTTCTGGAGACTTTAGAGCAGCAGAAACATTTGTCAGCAGTTTGAGCAGGAGAAGGTGAGCTTCAGAGTAGAAATGAGACGGAAACCTTCTTGACCCGTGTGGTGAGGTCCTGTACCAAGAGTTTGAGCAGGTTGTGAAGAGTCTGTAGTTCTTTGGTCTGAAAGCACAAGAAGAGTCGACTCATTAAAGGAGAAAACAGGAGATATTGTTGGTTCTTCTGTTGCTCTGCAGTTTCCAGTTTCCTTAGACTGAATATCAAGTTTATATTTTAAATGATTTCCCATGTGAGCCCAAGAAGACTTCAATAAACTCCCCCCATCCCCTGAACACAACACATTTTATTACCATGTTAAATCTTTTTTTTTTTAAATGTTTTTGAGTTTTAATCATAGTTTTAGCAGTTTTTTCTCTTTGCATGTTTAGTTTTGTAATCTGTGTGAAAGGTGCTAAACAAATAAAGTTGAATTGATAAACTGAATAATTGACTAACTCATGATTGTGACAACAGAAGTATTTTCATTGTGATTTAAGAGTTTGTTTCATTGTTAAGGTTGGGGTTAAAGTCTTGACAGAAAATAATATTAAAGAAATAAACTACATTAAAAAAAGCAATTAAATCTATGAATAAAAGCATTTAATACAATAAAACTTTAAAAAAGAAAATTAAACATTAAATACAATTAAATTACATTAAACAGACAAAAGATTTAATTAGATAATTAAACAAGATACAAAACATGTAATTATGAAATTAAACAAAGTTTTTTAAACAAAAATATTAAACATTAAAGATGAAATATTTTAGATAATTAAACATTTAAAAAATACAATTAAACAACAAGATTAAACATTTAAAAAAAATACAAAACATTTAATTAGATTATTAAACCTTTAAATAGACAAAACATTTAATGAAAAATTTAAATGTTTAATTAGAAAATTAAATCTTAAAGACAATAAAACTTTAAATAGGAATTAAACAGAAAATACAATGAAGCATTTAAAAAGAAAATTGAACATTAAAATGTGGTAAAACATTTAAAAAGAAAAACCTTAAAGATTTAATCAAAAAAATTAACATTTGGGAAAAAAAGGAAATTTTTCAAACAAGCCGATAAAACATTTGAATAAACAACAATTAAACATTAAAAAGACAAAACATTTGGAAATCAAATCAGACATTAGAAAAGAATAAAAGGTGAGAAAAGAGCAAAACTAAGCATTTAAGAAGAATCAAACTAAAGACAAAACATTTGAAAAGACACCAGTTAAACTTTAGAAGATTAAATTAAACAGAAGAAACAATAAAACGATCAAAAAGAGCAAAAACAGATAAAGGTCTTACAGCGTTTTCTCGTCTGAAATGAAAACATCAAGTTGTTTCTTCAAACATTTCGTCTTTCTATGTTCTTGGTTTGATTGTGGACAGATTTACTAAGAACTCATTTCAGAAAACTGCTTTCCAGATAAAGTCTACTAGTAGTTGAAGGCATCGATCAAACTAATGTTACCTTCTGATCTCCACAAACTTTACTGTTCAGTGAAGAGAATCAAAGTTTGTTGAGGATTTCTAAAAAACCCACAGGTGAAGGTCTGAGAAGAACTCAGATGGATGATCTAAATGTGAAATCAAGACTCATGGTCACAAGTTTTAAGGCTTCTGTTAACCAGAAAGTTCAAACTAACAGAGAAGTACTGAGAAACTTTTAAAACTTCAGCCCTCAGACTGTCTGAAGGTTCAAACTAACAGAGAACTGCTCAATAACTTTTAAGATTTCAGTCCTCAGACTGTCTAAAGGCTCAAACTAACAGAACTACTCAGGAGCTTAGAAAATTTCAGCCCTCAGACTGTGTGAAAGCTCAGGTCCTGAGGACTCGGGAGGTGTGGAGGCTTTGGAAAGTCTTGGAACTGAGGGTTCCACCCTCCAGCACAAAGGCTGAAGTCCAACCTCCTGAGAAAAACGGTCGATTCGAGACTCGAGTTAAAAAAAAGAATTCGAAAACGACAAAAAATAGATGATAAATGCGCAAAAAAAACTAAAATTAGTATCTGAGCGAGTAGCTCAGGAGGATAAGAGACAGACTACCAAGTGGAAGGTCGCCGGTTCAAGACCGGCCACGGGCAGTTTTCTTTCTTTGTCTTTGTCAGGATTTTGAGAAAAATTTAAGAAGGGTCTGGTCTTGAACCGGGACCTGCAGCTCCATAGGCAAATCCTTAACTCACTGAGCTACAGATCATATAAAAAGAAATAAATTCGTCCTCCCTTTGACATCGTAGTTGCTGATGTCACCACATGGGTGGAGCCAAGGCGGAGTCTGGGTGGAGTCAGGGCGGAGAGTAGGCGGGGAGGTGGGTGGTGGCCTCCCGCCCCTCTACTCCACCCACCTCCCCGCCTACTCTCCGCCCTGACTCCACCCAGACTCCCCCACCACACCTTCCCCCGCCCGACGAGTTTTTCGAGTCTCCACGAGTTCTTCGAGTCTCCACAGGTTTTCCCGAGTTTCTGGAGTTTCCACCAGGTCGGAGGCAGAACAAGTTGTCATGAAGAGGTGTTGAAGTCGGCCAGGATGGACTGACTTTTTACAGCGACTTGAAGGAAGACCACTAGAAGAGCAGGTCTTTAACCACCATCCATAAAATCCATGGAGTCGCTCCAGAGAAATGAAGGGAGGTCAACTTTTATCAACCTCCATCCAGATGTTCAACTTGATATCTTTACTTGGAGATTTTTAGCACCACAAACCTTTAGTATCACACTTTATTATCATTTATTAGGACTTTAATGGAATCCACCAGCAGATTTAGTTTTTGTTGACAAACTTTATTCTTGTCGTCGTGGGACTGCAGTATTTAAAACTCTTCCTTCTATTTGACCTCATGTTTATTAGTTTTAGTGGAGAAACTTATTTTAATTGTCCATTAGTCTCTTAAAAACCAAATAATAAATTGGATTAGTCAAGAGCTTTAAATTTCTTACTTTGTCATATTTTAAATATGACAAAAAAATATAAAAATAAAGCGTCTTGAGACAATTTGACCTGTAATTGGTGTTATATAAATAAAATTGAATTAAAATTGTATGTATCTTGTAATGTTGGAGTAATTCAGCCATATATGTTGGAAAACACATTTTCTTTGTCCATTAATCTGTTGATTGTTTTCTCCACTAATTCATTTCTTGTTTTGGTTTATAAAATGTCAAACCCAAATATATTCAGTTTACTGTCATAAAAACCAAAAAGATTTACATTCATGATGCAGGAATCAGGCAGTTTTTCACTTTTTATCTTAGTTTAGTCAGAAAGATAGTTGATAATGTGTGAATTGTTGCAGCTTGTGAGCCGTAAAAGGTTTTAATCTTTGGGGCCGAGTGTCAGAAAACATTTAGAAACCAACATCAACAAAACACTCAACAAAGATTTGAACATCATTAAAGGGAAATCCAACTTTTGCATGACAATGTCTAATTAAAGGACATTTATTTCCAACGTAAATGTGTGATATTCATCCTCTGGAGCTTTCTCTTCACATCGTCTTCCACCTGGACTGGTTTGGTCGGGAGCATGTGCAACAAACATTTGAAAAACTGCACTTTAACATCAATGAATGACACTGAAGTTTAATCTCTACATAAATGAGACTGAGTCTGGATGTGCTGCTCTGTCATTAACTCCTAAGTTTAGGGAAAGTTCAAACAAAAGAGGACAGTTCAGATCAGACTTGAGAATGAGCTTATTCTGAACAAACATCTCAGACTTTCTGAGCTTCAGCACCTCCAGCAAGATATTTTAACAACAAGCAACTCAAGAGATCCAGAAGTTGGAGAGAGTTAGCTTTAGCTGAGCCAAAGAACATGTGGGACGCTAACCTAGCAAACATTTCAGACTTTTCTCTGTGAATTCTGAGAAATAATTTCCTATTTAATGACAGAGCTACACATCTGAACTCAGTCTCATTAAAACAGACTCTAATTCAGTGTCATCCATCCATATTAAAGTGCAGTTACCCAAAATGTTTGTTGCATGAGCTCCAACAAAACCTGTCCAGGTAGAAGGCCACTTTGACAAACAGGAAGTGGAAGATTCCAAGCAGATTTATAGAAGGGGGAACCGGACTGTACTAAGTGTGGTCGAGTATAGAGGGGTGTTTTGTGGGTTTTTAAGGCTGATAATGATTATTAGTGAGACATTTGGAGTAGATATTCATTTGCAGTAAATGAAAGTATTTAAAATCTTGGAGTTAAACTTAGAAGAACACAAACTCTAACAGAAAACTTTGTTGATACGTTTTTGTTTTGTTTACAGATGTTAAGTTAAAGGAGTTTTATTCGTGACGTATAACCAATCAAATCACTCCAGAAGACAGAGCGACCACAGGTAGATAAAGGTTCAGAGCCAAAGTAGCACCATTTTTAAATGTATTTATTACCGTAAATCAGTAAAAAATAAAATACTGATAATCAGTAAATCAGTCAGCCCACAATTACTACAATTCTACAATGTATGTCTCTTTCCTTTGACTTGTTATTTGTACAATCTACGATGTATATGATGGTGTTTTTTCATACCAAAGGCTATACTATGATGTTTTCTAAGAGACATACCATGCTACTCTGGTTGTTCTGGCCCTGGGCTGCTGCACTCCTCCTCTGTTGTTTTCTGGATTGTACTCAGCTGCATGCCTTCGTCCACCCGGCCTCCGTTGACTCGTCCCGCCTGCCGTCTCTGGAGCTGAAGCTGGATTGGAACAGACCAAAGTACAGTCCAATCACGATGCCAGCTGCCTCTCAAAAGGCTCCTTCATCTGGCAGGTGGCGGCACTTCTTCTGAGGGGAAGCTGAGCTGGACCAGCAGAACTTTGGAGATGTGTTCCAGTGGTTGGTGGATGTGTGGGGAGATAGAGAGGGACCTTTGAATTGTTCAGAAAGGAAAACAGGGAACCCATTGGTAGTTTTAGTTTAGGGTGCTACTGCGGTGTGTTTTTGGGTTTTAAGAGGTGAACAGGAAGAGTTTTTTTCCTATTGATTATCTTTTACTTTGTTCCTGGTTGGAATGCCCATCAATGTCAACGTGAAGTTCACTTTTAGTTCTGTTAATTTTTATTTTACTAACACCCATTTGCTTTTAACCCACTCACATGTTGTGTTGTTGTAAACTTACTCTTTCAAATAAATACTCGTCTAACCCTCTGGAAACCAGCGTTTGGACTGTTTTTGTGTTGCTCCTCACCTACTTCAGACAGCCGGGACAAAACAACGTTTTGTGGACAACAGGCTATACTCTGACATTTTGAGAGCAACATGCTATACTATGTCGAAGAAAAATGCCATTTTTCAAACATGTTGTAAAAACTTGCCATATGATGAAATAATGTAAAGGAGGCTGTGAAAAACACTCCAGAAAGGTTTTCTTTGAAAAAAAAATCATCATGAATTTTGGCGCGAAAAAAACGCCTTACTATACTATGTCGAAAAAAAAATGCAATTTTTCAAACATGTTGTAAAAACATGCCATATTGTGAAATAATGTAAAGGAGGCTGTGAAAAACACTCCAGAAAGGTTTTCGTTGAAAAAAAAACATCATGAATTTTGGCGCAAAAAAAACGCCTTACTATACTATGTCGAAAAAAAATGCAATTTTTCAAACATGTTGTAAAAACGTGCCATATGATGAAATAATGTAAAGGAGGGCGTGAAAAACACTCCAGAAAGGTTTTCTTTGAAAAAAAAATCATCATGAATTTTGGCGCAAAAAAAACGCCTTACTATACTATGTCGAAAAAAAATGCCATTTTTCAAACATGTTGTAAAAACGTGCCATATGATGAAATAATGTAAAGGAGGGCGTGAAAAACACTCCAGAAAGGTTTTCTTTGAAAAAAAAAACATCATGAATTTTGGCGCGAAAAAAACGCCTTACTATACTATGTCGAAAAAAAATGCCATTTTTTAAACATGTTGTAAAAACTTGCCATATGATGAAATAATGTAAAGGAGGGTGTAAAAAACACTCCAGAAAGGTTTTCTTTGAAAAAAAAATCATCATGAATTTTGGCGCAAAAAAAACGCCTTACTATACTATGTCGAAAAAAAATGCCATTTTTCAAACATGTTGTAAAAACGTGCCATATGATGAAATAATGTAAAGGAGGCTGTGAAAAACACTCCAGAAAGGTTTTCTTTGAAAAAAAAAACATCATGAATTTTGGAGCAAAAAAACGCCTTACTATACTATGTCGAAAAAAAATGCAATTTTTCAAACATGTTGTAAAAACTTGCCATATGATGAAATAATGTAAAGGAGGGCATGAAAAACACTCCAGAAAGGTTTTCTTTGAAAAAAAAATCATCATGAATTTTGGCGCGAAAAAAACGCCTTACTATACTATGTCGAAAAAAAATGCAATTTTTCAAACATGTTGTAAAAACGTGCCATATTGTGAAATAATGTAAAGGAGGGCGTGAAAAACACTCCAGAAAGGTTTTCTTTGAAAAAAAAATCATCATGAATTTTGGCGCAAAAAAAACGCCTTACTATACTATGTCGAAAAAAAATGCCATTTTTCAGACATGTTGTAAAAACGTGCCATATGATGAAATAATGTAAAGGAGGGCGTGAAAAACACTCCAGAAAGGTTTTCTTTGAAAAAAAAATCATCATGAATTTTGGCGCGAAAAAAACGCCTTACTATACTATGTCGAAAAAAAATGCAATTTTTCAAACATGTTGTAAAAACGTGCCATATGATGAAATAATGTAAAGGAGGGCGTGAAAAACACTCCAGAAAGGTTTTCTTTGAAAAAAAAATCATCATGAATTTTGGCGCAAAAAAAACGCCTTACTATACTATGTCGAAAAAAAATGCCATTTTTCAAACATGTTGTAAAAACGTGCCATATGATGAAATAATGTAAAGGAGGGCGTGAAAAACACTCCAGAAAGGTTTTCTTTGAAAAAAAAAACATCATGAATTTTGGCGCAAAAAAACGCCTTACTATACTATGTCGAAAAAAAATGCCATTTTTCAAACATGTTGTAAAAACTTGCCATATGATGAAATAATGTAAAGGAGGGTGTAAAAAACACTCCAGAAAGGTTTTCTTTGAAAAAAAAATCATCATGAATTTTGGCGCGAAAAAAACGCCTTACTATACTATGTCGAAAAAAAATGCAATTTTTCAGACATGTTGTAAAAACGTGCCATATGATGAAATAATGTAAAGGAGGGCGTGAAAAACACTCCAGAAAGGTTTTCTTTGAAAAAAAAATCATCATGAATTTTGGCGCAAAAAAAACGCCTTACTATACTATGTCGAAAAAAAATGCCATTTTTCAAACATGTTGTAAAAACGTGCCATATGATGAAATAATGTAAAGGAGGGCGTGAAAAACACTCCAGAAAGGTTTTCTTTGAAAAAAAAATCATCATGAATTTTGGCGCAAAAAAACGCCTTACTATACTATGTCGAAAAAAAATGCCATTTTTCAAACATGTTGTAAAAACGTGCCATATGATGAAATAATGTAAAGGAGGGCGTGAAAAACACTCCAGAAAGGTTTTCTTTGAAAAAAAAAACATCATGAATTTTGGCGCGAAAAAAACGCCTTACTATACTATGTCGAAAAAAAATGCCATTTTTCAAACATGTTGTAAAAACGTGCCATATGATGAAATAATGTAAAGGAGGGCGTGAAAAACACTCCAGAAAGGTTTTCTTTGAAAAAAAAATCATCATGAATTTTGGCGCAAAAAAAACGCCTTACTATACTATGTCGAAAAAAAAATGCCATTTTTCAAACATGTTGTAAAAACGTGCCATATGATGAAATAATGTAAAGGAGGCGTGAAAAACACTCCAGAAAGGTTTTCTTTGAAAAAAAAATCATCATGAATTTTGGCGCAAAAAAACGCCTTACTATACTATGTCGAAAAAAAATGCCATTTTTCAAACATGTTGTAAAAACGTGCCATATGATGAAATAATGTAAAGGAGGGCGTGAAAAACACTCCAGAAAGGTTTTCTTTGAAAAAAAAATCATCATGAATTTTGGCGCGAAAAAAACGCCTTACTATACTATGTCGAAAAAAAATGCCATTTTTCAAACATGTTGTAAAAACGTGCCATATGATGAAATAATGTAAAGGAGGGCGTGAAAAACACTCCAGAAAGGTTTTCTTTGAAAAAAAAATCATCATGAATTTTGGCGCAAAAAAACGCCTTACTATACTATGTCGAAAAAAAATGCCATTTTTCAAACATGTTGTAAAAACGTGCCATATGATGAAATAATGTAAAGGAGGGCGTGAAAAACACTCCAGAAAGGTTTTCTTTGAAAAAAAAATCATCATGAATTTTGGCGCGAAAAAAACGCCTTACTATACTATGTCGAAAAAAAATGCCATTTTTCAAACATGTTGTAAAAACGTGCCATATGATGAAATAATGTAAAGGAGGGCGTGAAAAACACTCCAGAAAGGTTTTCTTTGAAAAAAAAACATCATGAATTTTGGCGCAAAAAAACGCCTTACTATACTATGTCGAAAAAAAATGCCATTTTTCAAACATGTTGTAAAAACGTGCCATATGATGAAATAATGTAAAGGAGGGCGTGAAAAACACTCCAGAAAGGTTTTCTTTGAAAAAAAAATCATCATGAATTTTGGCGCAAAAAAACGCCTTACTATACTATGTCGAAAAAAAATGCCATTTTTCAAACATGTTGTAAAAACGTGCCATATGATGAAATAATGTAAAGGAGGGCGTGAAAAACACTCCAGAAAGGTTTTCTTTGAAAAAAAAAACATCATGAATTTTGGCGCAAAAAACGCCTTACTATACTATGTCGAAAAAAAATGCCATTTTTTAAACATGTTGTAAAAACTTGCCATATGATGAAATAATGTAAAGGAGGGTGTAAAAAACACTCCAGAAAGGTTTTCTTTGAAAAAAAAATCATCATGAATTTTGGCGCGAAAAAAACGCCTTACTATACTATGTCGAAAAAAAATGCAATTTTTCAAACATGTTGTAAAAACGTGCCATATTGTGAAATAATGTAAAGGAGGGCGTGAAAAACACTCCAGAAAGGTTTTCTTTGACAAAAAAATCATCATGAATTTTGGCGCAAAAAAAACGCCTTACTATACTATGTCGAAAAAAAATGCCATTTTTCAAACATGTTGTAAAAACATGCCATATTGTGAAATAATGTAAAGGAGGCTGTGAAAAACACTCCAGAAAGGTTTTCTTTGAAAAAAAAAACATCATGAATTTTGGCGCGAAAAAAACGCCTTACTATACTATGTCGAAAAAAAATGCCATTTTTCAAACATGTTGTAAAAACGTGCCATATGATGAAATAATGTAAAGGAGGGCGTGAAAAACACTCCAGAAAGGTTTTCTTTGAAAAAAAAATCATCATGAATTTTGGCGCGAAAAAAACGCCTTACTATACTATGTCGAAAAAAAATGCCATTTTTCAAACATGTTGTAAAAACGTGCCATATGATGAAATAATGTAAAGGAGGGCGTGAAAAACACTCCAGAAAGGTTTTCTTTGAAAAAAAAATCATCATGAATTTTGGCGCAAAAAAAACGCCTTACTATACTATGTCGAAAAAAAATGCCATTTTTCAAACATGTTGTAAAAACGTGCCATATGATGAAATAATGTAAAGGAGGGCGTGAAAAACACTCCAGAAAGGTTTTCTTTGAAAAAAAAAACATCATGAATTTTGGCGCAAAAAAACGCCTTACTATACTATGTCGAAAAAAAATGCCATTTTTCAAACATGTTGTAAAAACGTGCCATATGATGAAATAATGTAAAGGAGGGCGTGAAAAACACTCCAGAAAGGTTTTCTTTGAAAAAAAAATCATCATGAATTTTGGCGCAAAAAAAACGCCTTACTATACTATGTCGAAAAAAAATGCCATTTTTCAAACATGTTGTAAAAACGTGCCATATGATGAAATAATGTAAAGGAGGGCGTGAAAAACACTCCAGAAAGGTTTTCTTTGAAAAAAAAAATCATCATGAATTTTGGCGCAAAAAAAACGCCTTACTATACTATGTCGAAAAAAAATGCCATTTTTCAAACATGTTGTAAAAACGTGCCATATGATGAAATAATGTAAAGGAGGGCGTGAAAAACACTCCAGAAAGGTTTTCTTTGAAAAAAAAATCATCATGAATTTTGGCGCAAAAAAAACGCCTTACTATACTATGTCGAAAAAAAATGCCATTTTTCAAACATGTTGTAAAAACGTGCCATATGATGAAATAATGTAAAGGAGGGCGTGAAAAACACTCCAGAAAGGTTTTCTTTGAAAAAAAAATCATCATGAATTTTGGCGCAAAAAAAACGCCTTACTATACTATGTCGAAAAAAAATGCCATTTTTCAAACATGTTGTAAAAACGTGCCATATGATGAAATAATGTAAAGGAGGGCGTGAAAAACACTCCAGAAAGGTTTTCTTTGAAAAAAAAATCATCATGAATTTTGGCGCAAAAAAACGCCTTACTATACTATGTCGAAAAAAAATGCCATTTTTCAAACATGTTGTAAAAACGTGCCATATGATGAAATAATGTAAAGGAGGGCGTGAAAAACACTCCAGAAAGGTTTTCTTTGAAAAAAAAATCATCATGAATTTTGGCGCAAAAAAAACGCCTTACTATACTATGTCGAAAAAAAATGCCATTTTTCAAACATGTTGTAAAAACGTGCCATATGATGAAATAATGTAAAGGAGGGCGTGAAAAACACTCCAGAAAGGTTTTCTTTGAAAAAAAAATCATCATGAATTTTGGCGCAAAAAAAACGCCTTACTATACTATGTCGAAAAAAAATGCCATTTTTCAAACATGTTGTAAAAACGTGCCATATGATGAAATAATGTAAAGGAGGGCGTGAAAAACACTCCAGAAAGGTTTTCTTTGAAAAAAAAAACATCATGAATTTTGGCGCAAAAAAACGCCTTACTATACTATGTCGAAAAAAAATGCCATTTTTCAAACATGTTGTAAAAACGTGCCATATGATGAAATAATGTAAAGGAGGGCGTGAAAAACACTCCAGAAAGGTTTTCTTTGAAAAAAAAATCATCATGAATTTTGGCGCGAAAAAAACGCCTTACTATACTATGTCGAAAAAAAATGCCATTTTTCAAACATGTTGTAAAAACGTGCCATATGATGAAATAATGTAAAGGAGGGCGTGAAAAACACTCCAGAAAGGTTTTCTTTGAAAAAAAAATCATCATGAATTTTGGCGCAAAAAAACGCCTTACTATACTATGTCGAAAAAAAATGCCATTTTTCAAACATGTTGTAAAAACGTGCCATATGATGAAATAATGTAAAGGAGGGCGTGAAAAACACTCCAGAAAGGTTTTCTTTGAAAAAAAAAACATCATGAATTTTGGCGCAAAAAAAACGCCTTACTATACTATGTCGAAAAAAAATGCCATTTTTCAAACATGTTGTAAAAACGTGCCATATGATGAAATAATGTAAAGGAGGGCGTGAAAAACACTCCAGAAAGGTTTTCTTTGAAAAAAAAATCATCATGAATTTTGGCGCAAAAAAAACGCCTTACTATACTATGTCGAAAAAAAATGCCATTTTTCAAACATGTTGTAAAAACGTGCCATATGATGAAATAATGTAAAGGAGGGCGTGAAAAACACTCCAGAAAGGTTTTCTTTGAAAAAAAAATCATCATGAATTTTGGCGCAAAAAAAACGCCTTACTATACTATGTCGAAAAAAAATGCCATTTTTCAAACATGTTGTAAAAACGTGCCATATGATGAAATAATGTAAAGGAGGGCGTGAAAAACACTCCAGAAAGGTTTTCTTTGAAAAAAAAATCATCATGAATTTTGGCGCGAAAAAAACGCCTTACTATACTATGTCGAAAAAAAATGCCATTTTTCAAACATGTTGTAAAAACGTGCCATATGATGAAATAATGTAAAGGAGGGCGTGAAAAACACTCCAGAAAGGTTTTCTTTGAAAAAAAAATCATCATGAATTTTGGCGCGAAAAAAACGCCTTACTATACTATGTCGAAAAAAAATGCCATTTTTCAAACATGTTGTAAAAACGTGCCATATGATGAAATAATGTAAAGGAGGGCGTGAAAAACACTCCAGAAAGGTTTTCTTTGAAAAAAAAATCATCATGAATTTTGGCGCGAAAAAAACGCCTTACTATACTATGTCGAAAAAAAATGCCATTTTTCAAACATGTTGTAAAAACGTGCCATATGATGAAATAATGTAAAGGAGGGCGTGAAAAACACTCCAGAAAGGTTTTCTTTGAAAAAAAAACATCATGAATTTTGGCGCAAAAAAACGCCTTACTATACTATGTCGAAAAAAAATGCCATTTTTCAAACATGTTGTAAAAACGTGCCATATGATGAAATAATGTAAAGGAGGGCGTGAAAAACACTCCAGAAAGGTTTTCTTTGAAAAAAAAATCATCATGAATTTTGGCGCGAAAAAAACGCCTTACTATACTATGTCGAAAAAAAATGCCATTTTTCAAACATGTTGTAAAAACGTGCCATATGATGAAATAATGTAAAGGAGGGCGTGAAAAACACTCCAGAAAGGTTTTCTTTGAAAAAAAAAACATCATGAATTTTGGCGCAAAAAAACGCCTTACTATACTATGTCGAAAAAAAATGCCATTTTTAAACATGTTGTAAAAACTTGCCATATGATGAAATAATGTAAAGGAGGGTGTGAAAAACACTCCAGAAAGGTTTTCTTTGAAAAAAAAATCATCATGAATTTTGGCGCGAAAAAAACGCCTTACTATACTATGTCGAAAAAAAATGCAATTTTTCAAATATGTTGTAAAAACGTGCCATATTGTGAAATAATGTAAAGGAGGGCGTGAAAAACACTCCAGAAAGGTTTTCTTTGACAAAAAAATCATCATGAATTTTGGCGCAAAAAAAACGCCTTACTATACTATGTCGAAAAAAAATGCCATTTTTCAAACATGTTGTAAAAACATGCCATATTGTGAAATAATGTAAAGGAGGCTGTGAAAAACACTCCAGAAAGGTTTTCTTTGAAAAAAAAAACATCATGAATTTTGGCGCGAAAAAAACGCCTTACTATACTATGTCGAAAAAAAATGCCATTTTTCAAACATGTTGTAAAAACGTGCCATATGATGAAATAATGTAAAGGAGGGCGTGAAAAACACTCCAGAAAGGTTTTCTTTGAAAAAAAAATCATCATGAATTTTGGCGCGAAAAAAACGCCTTACTATACTATGTCGAAAAAAAATGCCATTTTTCAAACATGTTGTAAAAACGTGCCATATGATGAAATAATGTAAAGGAGGGCGTGAAAAACACTCCAGAAAGGTTTTCTTTGAAAAAAAAATCATCATGAATTTTGGCGCGAAAAAAACGCCTTACTATACTATGTCGAAAAAAAATGCCATTTTTCAAACATGTTGTAAAAACGTGCCATATGATGAAATAATGTAAAGGAGGGCGTGAAAAACACTCCAGAAAGGTTTTCTTTGAAAAAAAAATCATCATGAATTTTGGCGCGAAAAAAACGCCTTACTATACTATGTCGAAAAAAAATGCCATTTTTCAAACATGTTGTAAAAACGTGCCATATGATGAAATAATGTAAAGGAGGGCGTGAAAAACACTCCAGAAAGGTTTTCTTTGAAAAAAAAATCATCATGAATTTTGGCGCAAAAAAAACGCCTTACTATACTATGTCGAAAAAAAATGCCATTTTTCAAACATGTTGTAAAAACGTGCCATATGATGAAATAATGTAAAGGAGGGCGTGAAAAACACTCCAGAAAGGTTTTCTTTGAAAAAAAAATCATCATGAATTTTGGCGCAAAAAAACGCCTTACTATACTATGTCGAAAAAAAATGCCATTTTTCAAACATGTTGTAAAAACGTGCCATATGATGAAATAATGTAAAGGAGGGCGTGAAAAACACTCCAGAAAGGTTTTCTTTGAAAAAAAAATCATCATGAATTTTGGCGCGAAAAAAACGCCTTACTATACTATGTCGAAAAAAAATGCCATTTTTC